>JAFMTC010000100.1:1339566-1519426 GCA_018845635.1 Nicrophorus orbicollis | reverse complement strand
GAGGAGTAGAGGAATGGGAGGAGGAAGGGTGCAAAAGGCCCTATCGTGAACCTGAAACGAATCAACTTTATTGGACACCCACTAATTTCTTTCCGCAACTGCCTGAGGGGGTGGAAATCAATCGCATTAAACTAGATTACACTTCTAGTGGCGCCCGCCGCAAAATACCCTCATATACTTACACATATATTCAAGCTCTGAAATGTTTCTAATAGTCAACAGAGGGTGAAATAGTGACCGCCGAAGCTAATTCCGTCTGGTACACCAATCAGTAAGCCCCAATCAAGCAACCAACATCCACTCCCTACACACACGTATACAAGCGTATACGTATACACTCCGGTTAGTATTGAGATTCATTTAGTTTAATTACCTTTGTAGTGTAATTATGTACGAATCCTTTGTTGCTCGCTGTCACCGCAAACCGGGACCCATGAGAGGTCCTACGAAATTTTCACGACCTTCCTTCCACCCTTTTTGATTAACTAAATAATGATCACCCTTAATATTACGTCCCTACCCATATCCTAAGCCGCACCAAAGACAACCAACACACAAAAAATCACACCCTTTGATTACATATATCTTTCTTTTTTAACTATTTATGTGACTATTACAATAATTGATTATGTTTTTATTTAGTAGTAGTAATATTTATTAGAATTTGGTAATTTTTTGTTGTTTCTACAAATTATAATAATAAATATGGGCAAAAAACCTAGGTTTATCACGCTTTGACCCAATAACAATATTTAAATAACACAATTAATATGATAAATAATACTTATTCTAAAAGAGGGAATCTGATGATGTAAGACAATTATAACAATGATATACGATAAATGCACTTTCATAAAGTACGTGTATTGACTATAGGTCTTTTTCCCCAAAACCTAAATAACTTTCTTAAAGTTTTGATTTAGAAATATAATGAAAAACTCTATTTAAATTGAATTATTGAATTGGAACAACATATTAAAATATGTTTAATATTTCTATAAACTGAAATATTTGTAATGTTATTGGACATTCGCAAAGTATATTAATTTGTAAGCTCTTTGTGTGTGCGTTTGTATGCTCCAAATAAATTATTAATATTAATTTATATACGTTCAAAAATAATGAAATTCATTTCCAAACAGATAAAAATATCTATAAAATTATATTACAAACAGATTAATTGAATTGAATAAAATAATATTAATATTGTACGTAATGAAACAGAAGAAGAAAAAAAGCAAACAAATTCATAAATAATAATAAATAGAAAATATATATGTGACAGTTTACAAAGGGCTATTGATCATAACTCATAAGTTTTGTTTCAATAAGTTCTAATTTTTGCTTAATTTTAACAGAAACAGTTTCAAAATTGATAATTTACAAAACACTATATTTCTATTATAACAAAACACAAATTTAAGTAATAAAACATGAATCAAAGTTTATTAAGAAATATTTTTGAAAATGTAATTTCTGGTAAACTTTTCACTGCTCTAAAGTTGAAATTAGGAAGTCCAAAATATGCGACAATATAGATGACTTTACAATCTAAATATTAGATTTTCAAAAACTGTAAACTAATATCTTATTTAATATAATTTTACACGTTTTTCCTGTTACTCACTGCTAGTATTTCTTCCAGACTGCCAAATAAACTCGGATACTGACTGACCTGTAACGAGAAAATAAAATTGAAAAAAAAAAAAACAGAAGATGAAAGGAGCCGAATGCTAATGAATACTCGGCCGGCGCTCGTTACAATTAATTGAATGGAAAATTGCGAAGTAACCATTGATGCACAGCGAAATTTAATACACACTTATTACCATACACAGTGAACACATAATTAAATGAAACCATCGAAATAATACGCACAATAAGCTCTTCCATTAACAAATTGAAATATTCATATCTGAACAACATATGCAAAAATATAGATGAAAAAATATTGTATTTATTATACAGCCAAATCCATTAAATCAATGAAATATAATAATTTAAACTAAAATTCATTGTTTATACAGAATTTATTTAAATATGATTTAAAAGTTTTCAGGTAAATTTATTTTTGATTATCAAATTATTTTTTGAAAAAATTGAAATAATAAATGTGATTTTGAGAGTACATTTATGATATTTTGTAAGATTTCTTATTTATTAGTTTTGTTATTAAAGACATTATTAAAATTACAACATTCTGTTCTGTTTATCATCAACATATAGGATTTATTTGATATAAGTTTTCTTAAAATTTTGAAGGAGGAAATCCATGATGTGTTTATTTATTTTTGCGTTTTTGGGTGACTTGGGAAAGAAGATTTCTTGTCGCAAATCGCCTCGGCCCGGTTATTTCTCCTCCGTCGCTTTTTCTTTATACCTTTTCACATGGGCATTTTTGTTGAGTCATGGGGTAAAATGTGTTTCTTATGTCGCCACTCGCAGGATGGAAAACAAAGAAGACAATGACATTTTCTTTCGGAACTTCTCGATTAAAAAATGTCAGCCTGCTCGTCATTTTTTTATACGTGTTCATTTGTTACGCCTTCGTTTTTTCCACATTTCTTTTTGTTTTATACTGTTGTGCAGATTTCTTATAGTCATGACGTAATTGCCTTTTTGTGTATAAATATTATATCATTAATCATTATTTTCAATAGACAACTAAGATGTAATAATTAACAATATTTCGTGTCGTATTTAAGAAAACTAAATAAATATGATACATACTTGTCAAGTACTTATAATACCAAAATACGGCAAGTAAATAACGTAATTACAAAAGTCTGAATTTATATATATCTTTCAAGATTGTATAATTGTATCATTAGTCAAAGATACTAAACACTTCGTTATTACAAATACTTGACTATTTACGATAGAAATTGGTTACTTCTGCAAGTACTTGGCTAGTTACAAAGGTCTGAATTTATATATATGTTTTTCAAGTTGGTATAATTGTATCATTTGTCAAAGCTACTAAATATTACTTTGGTTATTACAAGTACTTGATTACTTATGATAGAAATTGGTTACTTCTGCAAGTACTTGGCTAGTTATTAAAAATATTAGTTTATTAATGGTAACTTAACTTGATGTTTATCAAGTACTTGTCAATTAATTTTAATAGAAGCAGTATTATTGAAATGGTCAATGCAGATGTACATTTACGTCTGAAATGTTACTTCCAAAGTGTCTTAAATTGTTTCTATAAAATATGTCATTTGTCAGATTTATCTCATTTTCGTTGTTGCTACCCCTGATATAAATTTATTGTGTAGTAAGGAAACAGTATAATATATAACATTATCTATTATTAAGGGAAAGGATGCTTCAACCCTTAAATAATAAAGCACACAGTAGGTTGTGTTATGCATGCGTTCGCTTAATAATAAATTTGTTTATTTTCAAAGATGGGGGGCCAAGCTAATGAAGAATTGATGAGGGCTAATGCTGCCCGTTAATAGCTGGAAATTTTGCAAGAGGAAAGCGGATGAAAAATAGGTTTTGGAATAGGAGCGGAAAGAAAAGGAAAAGAGACCCGTAGAGTGGGTCCAATTGCTTCGACCTGACCCATTTCTTGGGCTGCGAGAAAGCGGGTTTCTCCCTCTTTTGGGAGCTCCGACGGTTCCGGTTTCTCAGCGTACTCCAATTTTCTCCTTCGATGAACGAAAGGCTACGACCCCTCCGCCACCCCCATCGATAAATCTCAATACTCAATTCCTTAAGTAATTCCTAAAATAATTAACGTAATTATTCTCTTTCCGCTTCTATTCTACTTTTTTTTTTACAAAGATGCCACCTCCGGCACGCCGCACACCCTCCGTAATTTGTTTGTATATCACGTCCACTTTTATTAAGGGGCTTTACCTTCCTCGCTTATTCAGGATTTATCCGCTCCGAAATAGGGGATGCACACAGCAAATGGGTTAATTTCAAATAAAATATGCCTTCCTGCTGTGCAACCCTTGCTCTCTTAATACAATTTAAGTACTTCTGGTGAAATAACTCAGTTTGCACTTCCGATGAACAAACATCTTGTTACTTGCTACTTGTCAAGTACTTAATAGTATCGTTTATACAAATAAATTTATTGATGATAATGAAGTTTAAATGCAGTTTGATAATGTAAACTTGTCTACTAATTTTGATAGTATCTGAATAATTCATTGCAAAAATACAAACTTCAAAGTCAGCAAATAAATTGGAATCTTAAATCATTGATATCTTTATAAAACTGTGTTTGATATAGGTAATTTAACGCAAATAATCCTATTTACCAAACAGACTATATTAGTTACACGTCCTTTCTTCCTAGTTTTGTCAATATTAAATATATCACATAACGTTGAACAAACGAAAACAAGTCTATTGTCTTTACGTAAGAGCTTCTCCACTATAAACGTAAACTGATATACTTCTATACAAATTGCAAAACTTTACATCAGAATAAGCTAGTTAATATATCGAATTACTCGAAGTTCTTGCTTCCAGATACAATTAGTAGCATAGTTTGTAGGTCCATTGTTTTTTTTTAATATAATTAGATAATACTTTATTTTTTTATGTAATTCTTTACTTTATAAATTATTAATAAAATAAGTACTTTTCATTCCACGTCTTATCATTTAATACATTAATAATTATATTGTTTTTTTTTTATTAATTAGAAAAAAATCTGGTAAAAAAACATATTTTAAACTAATATAAATAATTGGAATAAATGTGATTACAGACAGTAGGTGAAGTATTAAGTAATGTGATGGAAATCTTGGGAAATTAGATCCGGAGCGTGGATTATGTTCCGATGAATCCGATTGAAAATCTAAGTAAATTGGAAAGCAAATATGGGTCAATCGAATTTAATCCTATAATTTCCAGATGAAGGATACCGGCCGGATGGATCTGGCTCACGCTTATCAATTCTTGCTTCAGTTGTAATCGATGCTGGATACGTGCAGTTGCCTGTCAGAAGTTCGCGCACCCCAAGACCACCACCACTACAACCAACAACAACCCCAACAAAAAAAGATGTAATAGATGTATGGGGTTGGGAGGACACGAGACGAAGGGTAGCGAAAGAAGGTCAAAGAGCGGAAGTCTACCGGTAATATCGAAATGATTGATATATATGCGGGTTGACGACGCGCTTCGAAAGGAATCGATGAATCGTCGTGGACTGAGCACTTTGATCCCTGATCACCTTTTGTCCGATGCATTAAAAATTGACATTTTGTTACGCAATTCGTTATTATTGTTGTTGATTCGAAATAATTAGATTTTAATTTTGATATTACCTTAGTAAATTATGAGCTGGAATTATAGATTAGTGTATATTGAGGAAATAGTTGATTTTCATAAAATATTAGACACTTATTAGTCACTTTCGACAAAACAGTTGAAGAAATTCAAAATCATTACATGTTTATGTTATAATAATTATAATGTTATATAATTATTTATAAAAAGTCTTCATAACGATTTATTTCTAAAATATTTGTGATGTAATTACTTTACTAATAATGTATTACAAGGTTCTTATTATTAAGGGATATACCTGATTCGTTAATTTGTTTTTGAAAAGGCCTGTTTATTGAGGTATATCATAAATTAATTGCTGAAATTAGAGATTGGAGTGTATTCATGAACTATTTATTGTTGTTTTGTAGTGAATATTAGAGAGGTTGTTGAGAGATGAAGGTTTTCAGTGAAGCAGTTGGAGGCATTGAAAATCGTTTATTAGAATAGTCTGCAGATTGGAGAGCAATGCAGTCGTGAAATTCGACTAAGAAGCGCATCATGCAGAGGATATCTAATTAAACCGGGGTCGTAATTAATTATCCCGTCTTGTTTAATAAGTGGAGCTGCGATCAGCACGTTGCTTCGGCTCCTAGTATTGGCATAGAACGGTTTAGTGCAGAGCAGAGCAGAGGGGTTGGTTGGTTTCTACGTAATAGTCAGTTCTCCGTTCGTCCGGGTTTCATCTACCCCTGCCCCACCGACACACGGGGTATAACAATGTTAACGACTAATTAACCCACTGTATGGTTGGCTCCAACGCGTGCTTCCTCCTCCTCCCCTTCGCCTCTTCTCCAGCAATCTCTGAATATTAGGAGAGGATATCTCGTTACAACTGAATCTTGGCGTCTGCTAATTATTTTGTTTACTCGATAAATATTGGTTCGGTCCAAAGGGTATGGTGATCCAGGGTGAGGGTGCATAAATTTGCAACAACAATCTGGGAACTGGCAATTTATATAAGTTTAATTGGTGCGCTTTGGGTTTGGGGGAGGTTAGGCAGGGTGGCGGTCGGTACGCAACACTAAATTCCGTTTATTACTTAAACTATCGACAAGCGCAAAGCCACCGTCCGTAATTTGTGGACGAGGTTTCACGTTCGAATATTTAGTGGATCCGTACGTTCGTAGCAAACTACAAGTCCTTCTTTTCCCGAATCTCGAGTGGATGGAGGAGGAGCTGGATGGTGGAGGTGGTCGTGTGAAAGGGCGGAAAAATTGTCGGGCAGGAGGAAATTGGAAATATCTTCGCGCGAAATTGCAGCCATCGTCGCATTATTCCATGGACGTACTTTCTTTCTTTATTTCTCTCTCTCTTCCCAGCCCCAAACACGGACACGGCCGACTGATGGGATTATTTGATTTACTCCGTTGTCCGCCTGCGGTCCATTACACATCGGAATTGTAGCTTCCTCCGAAAACATTCCTTTATTTTTCCTCTAGTTTATGTCGCCCTGCGACGAAGGAAGGACGACCTCACGCATCAGCAACTTCGGATTGCATTTTCGTTAAGAGTTCCAGATTTGATGGAAATCGAGTTACACGGACAAGCCTCACCAATATTATCAACCAATTAACGGTGAGAAAACCGCAACTCACAAGAAAACTTTTATAAATGATAACACTCTCAATCTTATCACATTAAAACTTTCCATCCCAATTAGATAACTGAGAGGAAGTATAACAACATATGTCATTGTATCAATATATATCCACAATCAACAAATTAATACTTAATACATAATTCAATAAATTCACTAAAATATATTAGATTAAGACAAAGAAGATGTGTATTTCTAGTGGGTATTCCTATTTTACTCTTAATTCATAAAAACATAATTATATTTTTCTATAAAACTCAATAAATTCACTTTCATAATGAAAATAACACATTTTTTGGTTTTATTTCACCAAATTTTATCATTTATCATTTTTTCTGTTAATCATTAGACCAACACTCATTTTATGTATTGAACGTATGAATAATTATTATAAAAAAGACTAAAAGATTGCAGTCAATATCACTTTCAAAGATAACAGAAATTGTTTTTTTCAACTACAACATGTAAAACAAAGTATCTAATATGAAATAGAATATTTCATGTCACAGTATATTTTCAGTTTTATATTTATTACACTACAGTTTGTAGGTCATACCCGGCGCATCCACCTAAAATATATGTGGATGCGCCGGGCATTTTTATTTGTAAAAATAAAACAATACTTTGCTTTAATCCTTTTGTATATATATGAATAGTAAATTCATATATATCAATGTATATTTACAGAACATACTTGAATTATTGTGCAAATCTAATTATTTATTGTTATTCAAAAAAATCGATTTATAATTCAAAGTACAAACTGTAAAAATTGATCTAAAAGATGCTCATTGTATACATTTTGTACAGATTTATTTTAAATTAGAAAATTAATAAATTAATTTAGGGGAACGGTCAATATAACCCTTGTAACAAATGTAGAAATTGTTTTCTTATTTGATTTTATTAGAGTATTATTCTATAAATAAATATTGTTAATTTTTTCTCGGTAGTTTTTGCAATAAATCTTATTATTATTGACTTGAGTTGCTCTTTCCGCACAAGAATATTAATTACGAAAGATATACAATTACTTAACTATATACAACAAGAGATATTTATATAACAATAATAATATGAAACAAATACAAAAAACAACTACTGTTATAAAGGATTAACGGAATGATTTTGTGAAATCAAAACTATAGTTCTTTAGTCGATTAGACTAATTAAAGAATATATTATAATCAAGCAGATTTGATAAATAAGTGTTATTATTAAGTGAAATTATCAACATATTCAGAGGTGCAAACAAAGTTGGGGAATGCCTTTACGTAACTGGTATTCAAAATAAATGATGAATGTTGGCGACAAACGGCGACATCAACAAAGGCGACAACACGAAGAGAGCAAATAGAAGAACCGGCAGGAGCAGCAACAACGACAAAAAACGAAACGTGCTGGCGAACTGGCATCGTCGATGGCAGTTTATAATTTATCGCTTTGGCATTTTGAGAGCGGATGGATTCTTCGTGAAAACCGTTGTCCTATGAATATATGATGTCACATGGCATTTAAATATCGGTGCGTGAATTCCGTGCCAGGATTCGATGAATAAACAAGGACCGCAAAGCATGCAACATCTGGACAAGCAACGTTTTGCATTATCCGGACGTGGATTTATACCGACAATAAATAAAATTGATCGACAACAGTGTGCTCTCGCTGCTGCTGAAAACCATCACCGCCACCCCCTTCGGATCAACTCTCATCGTCCGAAAACTCGAAAAACCGAAATAAAAAAAAAGAAGGAAAAGGAGGAGAGTGGAGAGAGGAGGACGAACGACGAAACGATCCTGGTAAATTCGATTATTACTTTTCCGTGATGTATTCCGTTACAGCGAAAGGGATGATAAACGGAACGCCTTTTTCCTTTGGTTTTCCGGCGACTCCCAAACTATACATCACTTTTATTGCGCGCATTACAGAAGTGATATGAAAAATTCCCGCATACATTATATGCAGAGAAACCAAAGACTTAACAGCGTTAACATACATTGCCGTATGGATTTTTCGTTTTGTCCGCGCGAATCGTTCGGTTAAAAGGACCGGCCGCGCAGCAGCAATAGCAGCGACGTAATAAAAGTACGGAAATTTAAATCGCGATTTTATGTATGAATTCTGACGAAAAAATACAACTTGCGAACAAAAACGAAAATAAACGCACATGAAACGTGCACGGAGCTTATCCGACTAATTTGAATAATGCATTCGCGAGGACCAACCGGAATCATTATGTAACATATTTTCGCTCGCGTGAATTAAACTTTCGAAAAATACGCGAAACCTAACGTTATGAATAATATTTAATTTATTTTCTTTTTTTTATAAGCAATCTATCTACAGAATACAAAAGTAGACAATAAGCTCCAGTTATAACGGAAATGAAAAAGTGAAAAAAATTAATTAGAAATTATAAAAAGAAAAGTAAAAAAATATATGAATATTGGAGATTGGCCCAGCGATCAAACTCCACTAATAACTAAAATGAGAATTATTAAGAAAAAAAATATATTATTATATATAGTATCTTTAATTATGTTTTTTTTTAATATATTATTTATAAACTCAATACAATAAAAATGAAGAAATACATCGGCAGATGGTCTATAGTAGCCATACTCAACAATGTGGCCCGGGGGCCGCATACGGCCCTGCGAACTTAAATGTATAGGCCCACACACTATTATTAGAAATGTACTTTTAGATAGAAATTATAATTCTATTACAAAGAAACACATAACCATGTAATACATAACAATCCAACAGTAACAAGATTGAATATCTATTTTCCGAAAAACTATTTCCAAGGAATTTGAGAGCAGATCTCAGAATTCACTTTGTATCAAGAATTGTCTATTGCTTTTAGAAAATCCGTATCACATATAAACATCAAGCAATGTATTATAGCAAATTGGTTATGAAAGGTTCTTCGTTGAATTTACCAAGTTCAAGAACGATACTAATATGATTACTTTTAAAGAGAAGGGTGAGAGAAAGAAGTACGTCAATATTATAGACTTATGGTCTATAGTAGCCATACTCAACCTTGGCATATATAAACAGTATCTATAACACAATTAGTTACATTGGAATTTGATTACGAAAGGTTCTTCGTTGAATTTACAAAGTTCAAGAACGATACGAAAATGGATGTTACTTTTAAAGAGAAGGGAAGAAAGAAGTACGCCAAGTTTTAGGACAAGGTTATAGACCTATGGTCTATAGTAGCCTTACTCAACCGTGGCACATATAAACAGCATTTATAACACACTTGGTTGCAATGGGATTTGATTATGAAAGGTTCTTCGTTGAATTTAACAAGTTCAAGAACGATACTAATATGGTTACTTTTAAAGAGATGGGTGAGAGAAAGAAGTACGTCAAGATTATAGACTTATGGTCTATAGTAGCCATACTCAACCGTGGCATATATAAACAGTATCTATAACACAATTAGTTACATTGGAATTTGATTACGAAAGGTTCTTCGTTGAATTTACAAAGTTCAAGAACGATACGAATATGAAAGTTACTTTTAAAGAGAAGGACGAGAGAAAGAAGTACGCCTAGTTTTACGCCAAGGTTATAGACATATGGTCTATAGAAGCCATACTCAACCGTGGCACATATAAACAACATCTATAACACAATTGGTTGTAAAGGGATTTGATAATGTAAGGTACTTCATTGAATTTAACAATTTCAAGAACGATAATAATATGGTTTCTTTTAAAGAGAAGAATGAGCAATGACAATAATTGTCTTTTCTTTTTCTTATAAATATACATTTATGTTGTATTATTTTGTTCAATATTGCAATCAAAATAACTAATAATAATAAAGAAATACAAAAGAAAAGAAAATGCTATTATTGTAAGTGCCTATAAACTGTTTCTATTCAATTCCAAATTCAGCATTTTGTTAAATGCAATAAATTTTATATGATTTGTCCGTTTACTTGCAGCACTCCCACTTTATTTTTAAATTAGTTCAAGGCGAATCAAGATTTACATTCGTAGAAATTGCATGTTTTAGCGTTGCCTTTATAATGTACCTTTTGCATGATTTACTTTTGTTAATCCGTAATAAAAACAAGAAATTTGTCGACGTCTCTTTGCGAATTGCCTTAGATTTTTTCCATATAAATGTCACCAAACACTGTCAGATTAATTATTACAATTATTTATTACATTTGATAAAAAAACTAATAACTTTTAATTATATTAAACAATATAAATTAAATACTATTAAAACATACACAATTTTTAGAAATTTACTACATTTATAATAAAATGAAAAGTAAAGTTAACCCATTATTTCATAGTTTTAATTCTGATAACTAATATCAACTTGTTTTGTACTTAACTTTTATTATTAATTTAGTAATTTATTGGCCGAAAATTGAGCTCTATAAAGCAAGGTATTTTTGCACTTACAACTTTTGTGTTGTACTCGGTGTTTAATCCATAACTTGTTTTAAACTTTTCAATATACTTTTAAAGAAAATTCATACTCAGTATACATTAAGTTATCATTCAAATAATATCTAATTATAAGGCATCGTTTACTGGCCAGATAATACAAATATTAACAATTCATATTTTTTTTTTAAATTACCAGGCCCGAGGTATTTCTGTCCAAAATTGTTTCTGTTAATCGAAAAATATAATATTTTATATAAAATTAAATTATATCATTCAATTATTATATACCAATTAATTTATAAAATAATACCCGGCGCATCCACACATACAATTATTTTGATTTTCTCTACAAATAAATGAAGCATGTAATTTTATAAATTTAATTAATAAATAGTGCATGAATTCTAAAATATAAAAAAAAATAATTTTAATCTAAATGATATTTAAAATATTACAATGATATTGTTGAAATTACATTAAATAATATATAATTAAATAAGATAATTAAAATTGATTATTTCATTTATTTAAAGATCTTTATAGAGCCAATTGACCGACGTCATCCAATTCATAATTATTAATGGATTATTAATTGAAATATGAGTTAAGATGTTATCAAACTACTAGAAGTCTAACAATTAAAATAGTTTCTTTTCCTTTCTTATTTTAACATGAACATGCTATGAGCTTCGTTAATTCTTGAGATAAACTTTTTCTCGTACCCGTGTAATTATGTATCTTAGATAGAAGGAGTTTCTTTAGAAAATTGTTGCCTTTGATGTTTCACGAGTCGGATTCATTTTTCTAATTAAAAGGGATCCAAAGGGTCGCTTATTTATTTATGCAATGCTATCCAAGTAACCTGACTTTAAGTGCTTTCGAACAATAATTCAAAACATCAGAAATTTTAACAATACATTTGATTAATATTATTCATTTTATATTTCAAATTGATCAATTTTTTAATTAGCATTATTTCCTAACAGAATTTACTAATAAAAGTTTGAAGAAATGTTTCATTTTTAACAATAATGAGTGTATTAATTTAATTTATAACGCATAATACTGAATTATTAAATTGTGTATTATGAATGAAAAAAGTTTTTTTATTACGTTTTTGTAGGCATGATTTAAAATTCTATACATTTTATATAACATGTGCATATAATAATTTTGAGGCTTTTATACAGTTTTAACGTTTATTTTTTTAAGTAAAATTACATTAAATGGTGCAATACTTGAAGTAAAACATAAAATATTCGTTTCACTTCATTTCTACACACAATTCGTTCGCTTTTAAACCGTTTTAACATATAAGTTACATAAGATGTTGCAATTAATGAAATTCGATTTATCTCATTTCAACGCATTCTTCATTCATTTTATTTCGTTTTAACGTACAATTTTCGTAGTTAGATCAAATGTTCATATTTTTAATATTTTTATTGGTCCAAAAGGCTAATGAAATTAGGTCTAAAATGTTCATATTATCCCGTTTTATTGAAGTTAAATAAAATATTCGTATTGCCTCATTTGAGCGAACAATTTAGGAAAGTTAAATGTAGACAAAAAATATGTGTAAAATAAATAACATAATAATCTTTTCCGGTTTCCGTAAGGGGTGAATTGAGACTTGTTAATGCTGCAGCATTCGTTTAATTGAAAACGGTATTCATTTGGTACATGCTCCGCTTTGATATCCGTTTTAAAGCGGATCCACTTGAGGTAGGCGCATTCTAGAAATTTGCATGCGAAAAGAAAACGTGCAAATAAAATAAATATGTACGTATTAGAGTAAATGGCTGTGTTAGTTAAGTGAGCTTCCTTTGATGTGCAATTTAGTACAAAAAACCTTAAAAGCAGCACACTTTCTCCGGTGCAGTTTTACCAGGCCATCCATTAAATATTAATGGGAAGTAAACGAAAGCTTTTAATTTATTAGTCCCCGGATATTTTATTCTGCAATTGCTGTAATGGAGTTAAAAGTATTTCCTTCGCGGCACGTCGCGATTGGCGGAGGAGGGCAGAAGAAGGGGTGCGCTTTTTTTTGTTCGTCGGGGTTGGGGAGCGTTGCACGCAGCGTAATTTTGTATGCTGTAAATTTAGCATTATCAGGCAAGAGAATTTTACGTTGTAATCAGATTATTCCTTTCTCGATGGGAGAGGAGGAAGTATAAATACTTATAAGATCTTTTCCGCTAAATCCTGCGGGGTTAATTATTATGAAATTAATTACTAGTCGGGCATCAGAGAGATTACGCCGTGCTCTAGTGAGTGTCTGAGGAATAAAACTTTTGCAAATTAAGGGATACTCCTTTACTTTCCTTCCTTCCATCGATTGCGCAACCGTTGTTTTTTAAGCTCGCATTCCCCTCGTGCACGTCTTATTAATCGGGTGCGTTGTAATTAAAATTTCAATTACGAAATACCATGGCATAATATTCACTTTATATTACTAAAAAAAAACTAGAAAAAATACAAAAAAATGAACATTTTCTTAAATGCAATTAGAACCAAATTCTTACACATCACATTCCCATTATAACAAAACCTATATTAATTATAGGATAGAAAGACCTTTTTTTACAGTAATAGTACTTTATTTAACTTCATATTTATTTATTTCTATTATATTGTATATTGAGTTTTTTTTTGTAAGTGTTGTTTTAATATTGAAATAAATAATGTAAATGATAATTAACATTACAATTAGTTATTATTGAAACATGTTTATTAGTACAAATTGGGCCAAAAAACTATTGACTCAAATTTTCTTCCTTAAACTATTATAATTATCAACTTTCAAATTTATTAACTTCTAAAGGATAACGAAATGATAAATGTTTATACGTGCATTTTTAAGAAATGTTATTATATTATGCAGTTTATAATAACATTACTAAATCACTGATACCATTTTTGTAATGTTACTTTTGAAATATTCTCCCAAGAAAAATTATTGCACTAAATAAAGTTACGGTGGAGGCGCCGGGTGAAATATTTTATATACGCAATTTTCAATATGTATAATTTTAACAGTTTTTTTTAATGTCTTATGCCTAATTATTTACTTATATCAATTAATATGTATCCACAAAAGAGATTTATAATGTAATTACGTACAATTTATTAATTTATTTATATAAATAATATTAATTTCATCAAAAATCTGAGACACTTTTGCTTAAATCTTTTTTTGAGTTGGAAGCAATCCTTACGAATAAAATATTTTGGCAATAATTGAGTTTTTTTTCTGTGAACAAACATTCCAGTAATATAAAAATAAGAAAACTTTCAGTTCAAATAAATTTGTTTATATAAATAACTCGCTGTCTTTTGACAAAGTATGGCACCCTGGACTTCATTACAAAATCAAGAAATTACTTCCGCACCCTTTCTTCGAATGTTACCTAACGGACAGGCTATTTCAAATAAAGTTACAAGAAGAAAGCTCTAACCTGTTTCCAATTGGATCTGGGGTACCGCAGGGAAGCGTTCTTGGACCAATTTTATATCTTATCTACACATCTGATCTCCCAAAAACAAATAAAATAACCATTAGTACGTTCGCTGATGACACAGCACTATTATCAACTGATAGTAATCCAGATATTGCATCACTAAACATGCAAACATGATTGAATCAGATTGAACACTGGGTGAGAGACTAGCGTATTAAAGCCAATGAAACGAAATCTATCCATGTCACCTTTACTATGAGAAAGAAAACATGTCCACCAGTAACTTTAAACAACAAAGTACTACCACAAGAGGAACACGTAAAATATCTTGGAATGCATTTAGATAGACGACTCAACTGGAAGAAACATATATGGACTAAGAGAAAGCAATTAGGTATAAAATTCAGCAAACTGTATTGGTTGCTTGGAAGAAAATCAGTGCTATCACCAGATAACAAATTACTGATTTATAAAGCCATCCTCAAACCAGTTTAGACACATGGAATACATTTGTGGGGCAACTCCAACATCGAAATACTACAGCGATTCCAATCGAAAACTTTGCGCACAATTACCGATGCACCCTGGTATGTCCCCAACAGTGTTTTACATAGTGATCTACAAATCAAAACAGTGAAAAGTGAAATTACAAACTATAGAGAAAGGTATCAAGGAAGGCTCCAATCACACCCAAACAAACTAGCTGAAAATCTTCTAGTAAAGCAAATACAAACATACGGGCTTAAAAATTGCAACATTATGGACTTACCACATAGATTTAATTAATATTATTATATTATATAAAATTATTATAAGTTAATTTTTATAGATGGATACTGTTGAGTTCTCCATCTACATGACAATTGTACCGCCAACAAATTTGCTTAATGTCCTATTTGTGATAGATTGTGAATAAAATAAATGATATACAGAAAAAATATAAATAAAAATGGGGAAACGATATGGGAAAGTTGGTTTTGATTGTGAGGTGAGTTAGTGTTTCTGGGGGCTGCATATAACTATTAGACATTTTATTCAAGATTATATTTATTTTGAGTGGTGGAAGAGAGGAATTTATCATCCGTTTATGCAATAGAATAAATTTATAAGAAAGTGGATGATATATTTCTCCGTGACGTATATTCGCAAGGGTGAGTAGCGATAGCAGCAGTATTTCTCGAGCGAGAATAAAATATGTTGTTTTTCTCCTTCTGCTGCTTCTTCCCTCTTTCGTTTTTTGGAGTTTCCAGCACGAAAGAAACAAGACCATCTGTACAGTCAATGCAATTGTATCGGACTTAAGTTATCGAGGCTCTCTCTGCAAATTCTATAGCTCTATCTGAGCAATAATGGCTTTGTCTGAGTTATCTTGAATGGTGCGAGAACACCGAGCAGCAAAGCTAAATTTCTAATGCGAAAATAGCCTTCATTGCTCCTGCATTTAAATTTAGAACTATCCTCTCTTTCACCCGACAACAAAAAAAAGAAACAGAGAGCAGAAATTCGTTTCAAACTGCTGCACATTC
The DNA here is from genome assembly GCA_018845635.1 of Nicrophorus orbicollis. Classification (NCBI taxonomy): domain Eukaryota; kingdom Metazoa; phylum Arthropoda; class Insecta; order Coleoptera; family Silphidae; genus Nicrophorus; species Nicrophorus orbicollis. The sequence continues at coordinate 1,503,114 of JAFMTC010000100.1, read as the reverse complement.
TTAACCGAATACAAAAGTGGAAATCTTCAAAGAAGAAATGCCCCAATTCCACAAGAGAAATTTAATAGACAAATAATAATTCATGATTGCATTCTGCAGAAAGGGCGTAAATCTGCGCACAAGAGAGCCGTTCCGTAATTCGATATGGGCATTCTTTCGGATATAATTTTCCATGTTTGTAAGATTTTTCAGCTGGAAATTTAATTAAAGTAGCTGGGCGTCAAGTGGCGTTCGCGAAATTATGTAGTTCTGGTCGAAGGAATGGTAATAATTTAGAACATTTCGGGCCGTGAAATTTAAGTGGCACAGCGGAAATTTCCTGTCTCATCTCTCTCTCTCACTCTCACCCCAGTTTTTTTTTAATCAAAAATAAGCTTCAGCTGTGAGAGAGAGAGAAAGAGTGCAAAAAACGATGATGAAAATATGGAAACCGAGGGACGAATTTAATTAGCGCGCATAGTTTGCGAAATAGTTTCGCGTAAATATCCAAATTAATTAGCGTTATGCGTTCGAATTATAAATCCTCGGTGCGATGATAATCTGATTGAAAAGATGAGGTATATAATGTACTTTGATGTTTTGATGAGATTATGGCTGATTACTTTCGTACCGGTACGATCCGGCTCGCAAACCCAAACCCTCACCCCCGCACGTTCCTACCTCACAACCATTCTGGGATGTGTGAAACTTGTGCAATTATGTAATGGCACGGCCGTGGGGCGTTGCGCGACGCACATTCCTCAGTTTTCGCAGGTAAATTTTCTGTAAACAGCAGCTCCCAATTTATCTTCGCGTCAGGGGACTATGGTGTACGGTATAAATTTCAATCCAACAATTTCGAGGACCCCGCATTACTGTTATTAATATGAATGCCCTAATTATCTGCCAAATCGCTATTAAACTGTAATAAATATGTTCCGGAGTTGATGCTGTATCCATCAGGAATGCCATCAATCAAGCACGCATGGGAGCTACCATTAATGCCGAATTTATACATTCACCGTAACGCATTTTAAGTACAAGCGTCGTAAATAACATTCACGGATTTAGTTAATACAAGTCTTGACGCTGTTCAAACAGTAAATATATCAGATGTAGTCCAGTTGGTAGGGTAGGGTGGTTGCTTACAGATCGTTAAGCAGACAAATTGTATTCAGCCAAAGGCTAGTTAATTTTCCAATACCAACATCCAGTCTGAAATGTACATTTACAAATAACTGAAATTCGTTTGATTACCTACAAATTTGGCTTACTGACATATAAATTACAAGTTATATAATAATAGTATTTTCCAACAAACGAAATGTAAATGTTGCTTAGCTCCTGTATCATTTATGATTGTTCTTTAATATTCGCTCTTGATGCAAATGTGTCCCACTTAAATTTAACGTTTCGCCATGATGGAATTAAAGAAGTTGGAGAGGTAGACGGCATTGATGCATCATGCATATACATTTAGCTTAGCTCCGGTGAAAACTTAAAGTGGGGCCGTAGATGAATTCTCCTCCTGCACACAGCCCCAGCGGATGAAATATAGAGCGTCGAGAGGAAAGTTCGGTGTTTTGCTTCTTTAACGTTGACAAATAATTAAAACGCGGTGCGTGGGCGTAAAACTTCTTCATTTTAACCAGATGCACATAGCTACGGACCCAGCGCATCTACGGAGCCGTATATGTAGCGCATTCCCACGGTTTGTCAATTTGCTGAACTTGGAAAAGTTTTCCCTTCCAAGTGGAAAGCCATTCCGGCGTGCCCCAAAGTCGCGAGATTCCACGCAATCCATTATGATTAACTTCGTGATGGAGCCCCTCCATATATGGATGTATATATATCCATCTCTCTATGTATATATAGATATAGACAGATAATGTACAGGGTGTGTCTGACAAAACTTTCGCTGTGCGAAAAATTTACTTAAATGGGAAAACTTCGAACGTTCTGCAAAGTGGATTTAATGCAGTGATTTTTTAACGGATTGAAATGAGGAAGACAGTAAACTAATGTCTTTCACATCTAACTATACAAGTAGAGCAGAAAGTCGTCGATAGAATGCGTATAATTAAAATTAACTTTGAAAATTCCCCCAGGCGAACTTTATAACCGGATTATTTCCGACTTTATGTAATGAAAATACCCAACATACTTTCACGCAGATATTATGCACTCGTGTGTTTAATAAGTCTTCATTAAGTCTTCACCTTGCATTTTACGCAATTTCACATAATAATTGATACGTAATCGAGCTTTATTAATTACTGCATTCGCATATTTGCTTCTCCCCATATTCCCTCTGCTGTGCTCGCAAGTTGCATTGTTGTAAACACTCGAAAATTTGGGAATGTAATTGAATTGCACATCTCCTTTAACAAGTCCTGCCAACTAAATATAGTTTTAATGAAGTATTTCCACCTCGGCGCATATATAATTCACAGATTCCGGCGAAAACGGGAACTTTTGTTGCACATTTAATTATTCATTTTGGCCGCGACTGGAGATCACCGATTCCTAATGGAACCTAATTAATTCACTGCTGCCAACTGTGTAATTGTTACATACTGTAATTAACATCCAACTATGTAATTCAGTATTGCTCAACTGTTTTATACTTCATAGTTTTCACAGAATAATACAGTTTCACAAAAAGTTTTTGTATATGTTATTTATAGTTATTGTATCTATTACAACAGTGTAATTATAACATTCAGTATTTCGTATAGTCCGGCTTCGATCAGTCCGGTTTATATTCCAAAAATAGATCTGCAATATTTTTGAAATAGCTATACATAATTTTAATGCATATTTTTTATTAATAGTTTAATTATTCATCTCATTGGCAATATCATTAAAAAATTTGTATTCAACTTTTTTAAATAAATTATTTGTATATTTTAAATTGAATTATAATATAATTATAAGAATTTAGTTTCATGAAACCATATTTTATTCACAATTATAAAGTTAGAAATAAACAATTTAATTTAATTATCAATAAAATTGACAATTTTGTTTTGAAACTTTCCAATTATTTCTCTAAAATAACATAAAATATTAAAATATATTATTATAAATTTTAATTCAATAAGGAATCCATGTTTCATTTCATGAAAGAAGCTGCAATTTTTCGATAATTATTTTGAAAAAAAAAAATGGAACTCTCATATGATTTATTTGAATGGAATGAATTACTTCAAGTTCATTTTGTTCTTTTCATTCGATGTCTTTCAACATTGAATGAAAGGAGCGACCGCACGAAATTGGAAAAGAGTGATCATCGGGAATTTGCACATTAATTAAGAACTGCGAAAGGAAGCGGAAAGTCGTCGGAAGTAATTAGATACTTTACAAATTATGTGCATGAATTATTAAGTTCGGAAATAATTTATCGGCGCCTACACTTTAAGAAGAATTTTATATAGAAAAGTTACATTTTTAATTACAACGCATTCAAATAGTAAATTATTCAGTTTTATAAAAATAATGGTGGAAACAATAATATTTCATAGGTTTTTACGTTTAATATTGTTATTGCAAATTTATTTCGTAATACTTTTTAACAAAAGGAAAATAGTTAATAAAGAGTTGTATCACATAATAGAATATTGTTCTTAAATTTTGGTTACAAACTCTTTATGTTTGATTATGTTTTCATTTTGTTATGGTGGATAAAATACTTCAATAAGACAATTTTTCAAATTTTATAAACTTTTAACAACTTTGACAAAGAACTATTGTCTTTAAATTTTTAATTTCAAATTGTATTATATACTAAAATAAATTAATCTGTTAATAAATAATTAAAAGAATATACATAAACAATATATTTTAGATTGAAACATGTTTTTTGAAGAAAAATAACTGAATTTGCATGAAAAAGATTGATGCAAATGCAAATATTGACCCTAAATTTTGATTCAAATTAATTTTCCGCATAATTAACTCGCAATTTCGGCGTTCCGACGTGGTTGATTGTAAATTGGAAACGCTTTCCCAATAGTTCTGCAACATCGGCAATAATTACCCACCGCCCTTTAATAATAAATATTATTCAATCAAATGAAATGATGTCCGCAAATTAATTGCAATACTAAATTGGAACGGTTATTCATAAAACAAATGCAAGAAGATAAACAAACCGACAAAAAAAATAGCGGATAATTCGCATGGTAATTACCGTTGAGCGGAAAACAACACCGAATTTAGCGGAAAAGTAAATGTGTGTATTGGTAATTCGATTGAATGGGAATTAAATTGGACGAGGGACCTTTTTTGTTCCATTCTTGCTCTGGCTCTCTATCCCTTCTTAGTCTGTAGTCCTAACAACGCAAATCAGTTGATTGGATTGAAAAAAGAATTGCGTTTTCGCCTGAACAAATAGAGGATGAGATTTTCGGGGGTGTGGGAGAGAAAACAGCTTTACAACATCTTAATTAAGCGACGAACACGCAACACGAAAATACGAGGATGAAAGCCAATTTACATGAAGAATAGAGGGGCTGCTGTACTAAACCAAAAACAGAAGAGAGAGCGTAAAAAATTGTAAATCCGAGGGGTTTTGGTGCCTGGATGGATTTGGGTCATTTGGATCGGTGCGGGGGGTGGGATTAAGTCGTGGGAGGATTAATGGCAATTGCAAGGCGGAGGTAATTAAATTAAGAAATTTCTGATTCGAATCACTTCGTGATTAATTCCGTTCTTTCTGCATAACAACGTCTAGCTCCGTATCCATTGACGTAATGAGCTCGGTGCACATTCGCGTCTGCTGATTCCGATTGTGAGGAAACGGGCGTTATATAATTAGCAAAGCGTTCGGTAAACGATAATTACGGCCGCATTGTGCGCACATCCTAGTTACGTATTGTGCCCTGTTTCATAAATCTGATGCAAATGCACTTACATGTGAATGCGGTGTCTCCGATAAGGCAGTATTTCGAGTTTAGTTCGAACTAAGTTATGTCTTCACATTAATGCTTTGGTCCATTGATGTCGCATCCCAGGTATAATGATATAATAGCAACCTCCAACTATTATTAATTACTGTCTAGATTATATGAAACATTAACATTTCACAAAGGTTCATGGATATTTTCAATTTTGAAACAAATATTCGTTAATTCATTTCGATCGATACCAAAATTCGTCATTTCCTTCAATTTTCTAATAAATTCAGTTTAAATTCTCAATTATTTCAATATACAATGGAAATTTTAATTCTAGGTTTCTTTATATATTTATATAAATTGACATAATGAATTAACTTTTCAAGTATTTACCTGTAAATATATTGTGTATTTAATAAATATTCATATAAAAAGTATTAAAATTATTAATTAAAATATTCTCAACAACGTTGAGAAATCATCACTTTCAACTTACAACATAAACATTGTTACGCCATCTTTTGGTTTATTTTAGAAACTAACATTATATATTTTTTTATTATTTCAACATATTTATTGTTCCAAATTGGACCAAAGTGCTATTAACCGAAGTCTTTCTACCAAATTTTCTTAATAATATAACATTTTCATTGCATGGTAACTTAAAACCCTAAATTTTACTAGCCTAATGATAATATATTTTAATAATTAATAGAATATTTATTAACGAATTCTTATAATTCAATCTATAACTATAATTAATATATATTTTCTTAGCTTTTCCATACAATTAAATCTATTTTAAGCATCGTTATTGTCTGTCTATTTTGAATTTTCTTGCAGTAGTTAGGAAATCAGCGTTGCATAAATAACAAAGCGTCCAGAAAACGATAATTACGTCTTCATTATGTATTCCATTTATGCATTGTTCTCTTTCGTAAACCTAGTGCAAACGCAATTACATGGAACTTTGTTAACATACTGTTTAATTTGTTCGAGCAAAGTTTTCTCACCTTAGTAATGCCACATAATATTGAACTCGGAACTCCATAACGAATCCATAGAAAATAGTAACTCCGAACTAACATTGCTTGCAGTTCCGGCATTTTGCAATAACAAAAAAAACGTAATTGAAGCATGAATTTTTTTTTTCATTTATAGAATAAATGTTACTTCATTTACGTAAAATTTTATTTAATTTTTAAAGCTATTTATTGGATACCATTATATTCCCATAGAAATTATTTATTTAATTTTAACAATAAATTAAATGGTAAATGGCCATTTTTATAAAAAAAGTGAAATAAATAAATAATTTTATAATCATATTTTTATTAACAAGACTTGAATTTGAAATCTAAGAAGGAAATAAACATGATGAGTGCGTTTCTTGCAATAGCAAATGAAATTTGAAAAATTCAATGAAAAGAATAAATAAATCAGAGATACTTTTCTTTTGGATGTAATGAGGTGACTGAATCGGGGGAGCGCCATTTGAAAGACGTTTCCATAAATCTGTGTAATCGGATTTTTACTTTCCAATTATCAAAGATTCATTTAAATTTATTCCCAGCCGACTGCATCAATATTTCATGGGAACGAGTGATAGAAGCTTTCCTTTTTATTTCCCTCTCTCTCTCTCTCTTTCTCTGACTCTCCCCCTCTCTCTCTCTCACTCTCATCTCGGATCTTAATTATGGCCTGTAGAACAGAGATCCGACGCCGCAGCTGCCGTTCCTCAAATGGGAAATGCATCAGAAGTCCGCAAATTAAAACGTGACGGCTCTGTAAAAAGCCCAATTTACTCAGGGTTTTCATGGTCCGGGATTAGTCGGATCCGTCTGATGCTTACGATGAATGAACCCATTACCGGTCCAGTCATCATTAATCGTATCTCATTACGTGACTGTCTGCGACTTTAGAGAGAGGCCCGACAGGATGTTTCAATTCTAATTACAATCGGAGGCGTGAAACTTGCGCAATGCAGTCCGCTGCTTCATCGGATATTACCAGATTGCGAAGCCCTTACCTTCTTGGCGCACCGAATCCCTCCCAAACATCGCCAAAACAACAATTGTTGTTTGTACAGATGTTTGGATACACTTAGTAACAATAGAAACAACCACATGTTATATAATATAACATAACACAAAGTTAGCATTCAAGTAAATAGTTACTTAAGAAACATTACAATAAAATATGCTATGAATGTTAACATAATACAATGTTTCAATATCACTAAACTTTTAGATAATGAACCAGTATACTTCTTAATGGGATGCATGTTTATATTACATATTTTTAATAAAAATGTGTCAACTTTTACAATTAGTATTTTTTTATTAAAGCAGGCCTTACGAACAACGTCCGTGTGCAGTCATGACATTATTGTGATAAAGAATTAGAAAATTTAGATATCATGTTTTAGATTATAACACCATTTGAAAGCAAGAGAACCGATATTGATTTATCGATGCAAGAAAAATTAATTGAACTAAAATATAATACAAACTAAATCAATTAAGCAAAGTTTTCAAATTTTGAACAGCAATGTTATCAATGATTGAATATGAATGGATCGTGGACATAAAACAATGAAAGTATGAGCGGAATGTTCATGTATGGATGGATATGGTTAGGCTATGTGCGGTTTCTCTGAGATATTATCCTATGTTGGTCTGAATATGGGTCACACAGGGCAATAGAGCGTGCTCGACGGGTTACGTCCCTACAAAGACAAATCTATAAACGGATCCGTCCAAGTATGTTTGATGCATGTAACATAGTTTACGTATATATGTAAATGCGGACGAAAGGCGGAAATTGAATTGTATGACAATGCATCCCTCAAGTGTCTGCCATGGTGGGAAAACGTATTGCGTATATACATATACGTGCGAATTTCCTGCATGCAGCACTCTCAACATGACGACTACGACAACGCACATCGCCGAAGATACGGGGTGGTGGTGAGGGAGGAAGAGGAGCGAAAATAATAGTAAGAGGGCGGCTCGAAAAACGCGAGTTTTACGAGCACGAATAAAAACCGCAGACTTCCTCTGATCGCTTTCGGGATGTGAGAACGACGAAATATGGATATTCCATACCAAAACACATAGGAGAGACCATTTCCACCACATCATACTTGACAACCTTATAAATTATGTATACATATCTTTAGGATACGAAAAACTGAAGGAGGACATCAGGGAATAAAGGTATTTAGGATATGGTCGGTTCCGCTCCTTGTTTTTGTCCTCTCTTCGTCCTCTCCTGTCCTCTTATTTGGATTGTCAAGGTCACCTTTCATTACCATTAGATCGGATAAACATGAGCCGCGCTGAATTTAAAACAACCCTTCTCCCCCAGAGCAATGGAGCAGTAGAAGAGGAGGATGCGGATGAGACGGAGGAGTTGGGGGCTGCAGCGGTAAAAGTGGAGGACGGTCGGGTTTCCTCGACCACCCCTCCCTACGCCACTCATGAATCATTTATAAGCTTCACATACACTTAATACTGACCCTCATTATTCCCGGATAGTTTTCTCAAATAGTTTATGTATACAGGCTACATATCCACAGCACCCCATCCCTTCACGCGAAGTTTAAATCTATTTGTATAAGTGGGCTCAGTTCTCAGTATTAAATATGATGTAACAAATTACTGTTTCCTCCGTTTCCTTCCATGCAAATATCCTTCCCCATGCATAACTACATAACCGTAGTTAATATACATAAGCGAATAATTTAGATATTACCATTGACATAACAAATTAAGCTCTACATCAATTTTACGTTCATATTAAGAGAATTACAATTGAAATTTTCACAAGTAAATTTGTATTATTTATTGCTATTGACCATTGTTTTTTTCTCCTAAAGTTATAATATATTTATATAAATTTATACAGTTTAATGTTAATCAATTTTTAAATCTGTATCTGTATTAACTATAGTAATAACTATTATTTATAACTTCAATGATTATAGCAACAACACTAAGTTATTTATACTTTTTCTTGGACTTTTCTTCCATTTACGACAGTTCTGTGCGTTTTCCCACGAACATCTGAATGTATTCATGAGGTGGCTTTTCGGAGGGAGGTTGAAGCGTCGGCGAATTCCAAGCAAACAAATTCAATAGTTGCGTAAACGTAAGTGGCAGATTTGATTAACTCGCACGAAGTTAAACAGAAGCCATCGATCCTCGCCACTTTCGCAACCTTGACCTTTGGCCCCACACCCTCACGGATGTCTGGAGGTTTCCATCCGTGATATATACCTTCTTCCATCTAATAAATAAAACATTTATTACCAATATAAAAGGAAACTACTAATATAATACTCTTAGGTCCTCGTTAAATAAGTATATAGAAGATTATATAATACGCATTGTACTTGTGTAAATTGAAATAATGTTTCTGGTACAGTTACTTGTCATCTATTAAGGTGACTATACGTCGGGAAGATATTCTTCATACTTAGGTGGTATGAAGAAAATCATATGGCAAAATATCATAATAAAAGGTAGTTCTCATCAAGTATTAAACTCATGTTTATAAGCAAAAATACTTATAGGTTTTATAATCATTTAATTATAATTAGAGCAGAAAGACCTTTGGGCTATAGCCCTTTACATCAATAGCATTTTTCTTTTGTATTTTTTCATTGTATTTATTTTTTGCGCTATTGCAACTGTTAAATAATCGATATTGATTTATTCGCTTGCAATACACTGTCTTTGGTTGTTTACTTTACTAAGAATTTTCAACTATTGAATTTCAAACTAATTAGAAGACCTTTTTTCAATTAAGTCAGATAAAGAAAGGAAATATTTGTCTGGTGTTAAATATTCTTTTGTGCGTGTTGAAGGGAAGTCGGCATTCGGATTCCTAAGGGATGTATGAATCGCTGCATCCCTACAAAGAAGGAATGTCATTAGGTGCAACAAAGCTGAAGCGCGCGGTGGGGTTTGGTTGAGGAGGCGGATGGGTGGGTGGTTGGATGTCTAAAGGTGCGCGATTCCAAGTTTCTGGCCGAATTTCCCGCAGCGCTGCGGCCCTCCGAAGTTTAACAGGTCTATTAAATGTTATTGCAATGAGTTTGAACTATGGTTTGTTCTGACTGTATAATAGACCATTGTGATAAACCGATTACTTACTATATAGTTGCAGCAAGCCGTCCCCGGTACAACTGCCGCCTGCCTCTGCCTCTGCCTTCCTGGGATAAGTCAATTATATTAAACTTCAAGATCAGCTGGCTATATAAACTTGAGGTCTGCCCTTTTTGTTTGCACGTCTCCGCTACCTCAATCCAACAGACCCCTCGCTGTTCTCTATCGCCACCTCTTCCTCTCACTGCTTAATTGGGAAATCTACATAAAATCAACTTCATCTGCATCCGAAAATCACGATCCAATTAAAACTCCACCTTGTCCATATTTCCGTTAAATGCGAATCTTTTTATACAACCCCAAACGAAATTGGAATCCATGATTTAACTAGCTTCTATTATATACATACTCAATCAAAGATATTTACAAAGAGAAATTGTAGATTACATCGATTAAATTAAAATTAATAGTTATTCCAATTAAAATATTTACATATTATATGAAACATAGGTTGAAATATATTAGTGAATTACTCACTACGCTATACTACTTAAATAGGTTAGTACGTTAGTGAGTAATGTACAGTAAATTTTTAGGTACCAAAATTCAAGAAAATGTACATTTCCTTATAGTTTAATGAAAACTACAGACACGAACACGTGAAACTAAAGAATTTATGTAGCAATATATATTTCAGAAGAATAAATTTGATTAACTATATTTGATTTAAATTTGAATTAAATTCTTGGCAATTTATTTTGATAATTAACTATCTACTTTAAGAATTGAAACGAAAAAATACACTTTCGAAGGCTGTATTAATGTTGGACAAACAAAATTTAATAATTATATGAAAATTCAGAACTTGAATACAATTAATAAATACTTAAATTTCTTCTCATGTTTCTAATTATTTTCATTTATTTCTTGATCTTTTTCTGAACACGGGACATTTCAGTGTCCCGAAGCTGCATTCGTGGACAGCGGAATGTCTGAATACTGGACTATCTCGCTCAAAATGTGATGGATTGTCATTTTAGTCAAATTAACAAATTAACAATCTCTGAACTAGGCTATTGCATTTGAGCTAGAGACTTTAGCTCAGTTTTAGCAATGCTGTTGGGTTGTTTGTGAATGTTGGACACAGCGCAAAGCGGTTATTGTTTAACATTATTTAATTCCTGCGCTGCGCAAATCAGTGGCTTGTTAGAGACGTTCACACTGTGGTAAGCCCTACGGAATATTCAAACCGTGGCGGGCTTAGGGCCCGAAGTGAGCGTTAGTAATTTGCAGTAAGCTTTTTACGAGGACCTCGAAATAGGCTTAGCCGCATTACCAAGTCTGCATGTACGCGTCCCAATTGGGCCGTACCTCGTTGTTCTGCATTACCATGCCCCGTCCCGACCTCCCAAAACATTTAAATACCATTATGTGTATGTAGGTACGTAGATTCAGAGCAACGCAACGCAACACAACGAAACTTATTACCAACTGTATTACCGTTACAGAACGGGAGTCCGGACGGCTCTGCATATATTTATGGCACGTGGGCCAGTCCGGTGGCCCGCCGAGCGAAGCGGGGGGCCACCATCGACCCGCACGCATCGCTGCGGCCCATTCGACCTCGCGTTCGCTTCCCCACGTTATTACGTTAGTTTAATCCCGAAATTATGATTTAATGAAGTGCGCATTTTCAATTGCATTACTGCTAATTATTGCGTTTCGCTCAAATTTATTCACGTTATTAACTTTATATTTATCATCATGAATACATATTCAACGATCATTACATATTTGCAGATATGACTTAATAATAGCTAGGCCAGATGTGCAAGTTCGAATGCCGATATAAATACTCGAAACGACTCTAATTATGGCCGTAGCCTAAATAGGTATAAATAGCAACGCATCCACTTGCCACATTACATCATTAATCTAATCATTGAAATAATGAAACTACATTGCATTTTCCAATTACACAAACTTGTTCGGAACATAATAATTAAATAATAACATGACTTCCAATTCCTTCTTGTTAAAGTACAGTTTTAGTTATTTCCAAGGAATATAAATATACTTAGCATTTTAGACTTTATATAAATAAATGTAGATCTTAGATATTTACAAGAAATATAAATAAACTTAGTAAAACATGGGGTTTAAAATGTAAGTTTTTGCTATAACCAATGATATAATAAATACAATTTTTGGACATAAAGACTTATAATCTGTAGCCCTTTGCGGCAATAGCATTATATTTTATTTTTACTTCACCTTTATTTAATTGAGTTTTTTGTAATTATTGTTGCAATAAATATTATTATTACATAATTTAAAGGTCTCTTAATTAATATTGATTCCACAATGTTTATTGACCCCTTTAAAAAGGCCTTATAATTCTTTAAAAAAATCCTAAGAAGTGTAAAAACTATTTTTAAAATATGTCTTATCATCGTAATAAATGAATCTCCCTGTTAAATCCAAAGTATTTCTATTGTTAACTTATTGATGAAAGGCTCGTATATTGTATACACGCCCCAAAATTGTAAACACGTTACATAATTTACCCGGTTTTCGTGTAGTAATTAAGATCATCGAAGGTTTACCTGAAACAAACAAAAAAAAAAACGTTAATCACTTGCATATTCTCTATTTTTTTTTGTTCGGTACAATATTAATAAATAAATGTTTCGATTTACAATCAGGAAGAAATTAATTACGTGTCAAATGGAAATCCATAAATCTTCCGAGCGTTTCAAAAGCCCTCGTTACTTATGGAAATTGATCGTGTTTTTTTTTTGCTTCTTGGAGCTTTCTGTATTCCTTAATAAACATCATTAACAAATATGATTAGGTAAAAAATTGAATACTTTTGTATAACGATAAAGTTTTGCAAAGTTGTTACAGAATAAATAGCTCCATTCTTTTCAGTATATAAGTGTACTTAGTTACATAATAAATACATTTTCTTATTATACAATCGTATAATAGTACTAACATTTAATGCAACAACAATTACAACAAATATACTGAATATAATGCAATATATAATTCTATTTTTGTTGCAAAGGGCTATTGGTTTTTCTCCTTACATTTTTATATTTTTTACATTAGTCCTAAATGCGACCAAAAGTATATAAACTTAATTCTTTTCCTCTTTTTTTTGAGAATGTAAATTGCACCGGACTATAAGACGCACTTCATATCTTATATTTATAATATATTATTATATAAAAGATCACCAGAAGACAATTTAAACTTAATTCTCTTACTTAAAAATGTGCGTCTTGTTGTCCCAAAAATGTTGTATATATAAATTAAAATTATTTATTTATTTCAACATTACTTACAAAAAAGTTATTTCAATAGCAAAATTGCAAATAATGCTGGAGCTTATTATCTGATTTTTATTAATATTTGTAGATAGATGGCTTTAAAAGGAAATAAAAAAAATAAATAAAAATCAATTGTTGTGAAGATCTATTGATGATAGGTGTTTTGCCCTGACAGAAGAACCTCGGTCAATTGCCCTTTGGCACAATTTGAACAAGTAGCGATGTGTTGAAAATAATACTGAAACTAAACGTATGTAATTATATAATTGTTGTTACATTTATCATTAAAATCACGTATTGAGTGTATTTTAAATATCTTCCGTCAAATCATCATCATACTGTAGCAAGTGGCCAGAAAAAATATCGTCTTAGCCCTTTAAATTTAACTTTTGTAATTGGTCATTTTATGGTATTAAATTGATGATTATCTCGTTGTTAATACAATAAATGTTGATATTATTGTAACAACTGTAATTAACCACCATTATTATTATACCGAAATGGGCTCCGTGTTATTTACTCAAATTTTTATGGGTATTGGTGGGTGTATTGTGGGCAAGGGGAGTAAGCCACAAGGCATCAGTTACCTCTCACGGCATTATTGATGGTGGTTGCCTCCTGACAGCTGCACCATTAATTGAAGATTCTACGCCAACCATGACGTATGTAGATATTGGGACGAGGGGTTTGGTTTGAGATGAGATGCGAGTAATGGGGTGAGTGAGAGGCTGCTGCTGCTGCTGCTGCAAAGGATTGTTGTGTGCGTATAACATTACATTCAATTAGACATTAAATCACATCTTGATTTGACGTGCTTATCCTCCAGGTGATATTAAATTTAACCGGAACTATCAAAGCTCCAGCGACCCGTCGCCCGAAATCCAAGTCCACATATCAAAGACTGTATATATCTGATGATGTATCCGCATTATTCCTTCCTAAATATCCGCAGATATCGACTGCTGTTTCACATTACCACAGAGCACCACCGCTATTTATTATACAATACATAATTGCATCACCGCAGGCCCTCCCATTTATATAATAATAGTATTAACAATACCCTCACAGAGTGACCATCATATAAAATCTATTGCGTAGTTAAATTTAGTCAATGTATACATTTACTAACGAATGCCAATAAAAAGCAATTATATTTTGCTGATAAACTTTTATACATGATGTGAAAATAAAGTATACATTTGGTAATTAACGATTTGTGAAGCTTTTCAACTTTGAAAGTAATTTGCAGAAAATCCATCCATAATGGTTACAAATATGGTACGTTGGAAAGTTTGACTATTTGTTTTTAGAATGTTTATTGATATTACATCTTATTATGTGAAATGAAGTTATTTAAAATTATAACTAGATGGAATAACTATGAAATGATTGCTATAGAATTGCATAAGTGCTCTTGTAATGAAAGTAAAGAAGCGTTGAAGAATTAGTGTAGTGAATTTGTTGAAGATGCAAGTGGATGAATCGTTTGGAATTTTGCGATGTTAGCGAGTGGAGAATAGCTCTTTGAAAGGATCCTTCCAGCGCCTTTGATATACATGAGATGCATTTAGTTTACCATTTTTTCTTTGCACTATTCCTGGGAAAAAAAGGAGCGCACATTCAACTGCCAGAAAGCTTTTTCGCTACAACGAATAAAGTAATTACATGCTAATTGCATAGAATGCTTAATTTACTGCGGTGATTCAATGCAAATGTATATTGATATAAAATTAAATATTCCCAACGATCGTTCGACGTAGCGCTGCACTTAAAACATAAATTATTCCCTTCGTTTTCTCAGCAGATTCGTGAAATTTCCCAGATAAAAGCTGCTCAGGGAAACGTATTTATTTAAACATCTAGGTTTACTGTCTACACACCTCGGGCGCAGCCAAATAAACCCCGGGTACTTCAACTAGAAGAAAACACATCAAACTATACATTTGGATCTCGGACACTTGAGCGGAATCAATGTATTCCGGGACGACACCTTTGGGTTCGGAGCTCTTCCATTCGACAATCTGGACGGATTACTTTTTTCTCCTTCAATTATTCGAATCGATTAATTTTAATCACTGAAATGTTTCCATTTGTAATTCCCTGTAATAACTCGAGTCGTCGTTGCCGGCTGTAATCGGTTTAAAATGCGAGCTTCGTCTGCGGTGCTGCGGATGGTGGTGGTGGTTGGATGATGGGGGTGGTGGTCCGCATCCCGCTTCCCCAAGTTATTAGATTATTCAGCAATATACCAGGCTTTGAGACAAGAATTCTAATATTGCATCTGTTGACTTTATGTCCCGAGATGTAAAGATATTCATAAATTTGTCTGCCTCGGTACGTTTAACATTAACGTCAGGTTCACACCGAGAAACGCAACAACCCCTCCTGATCTATTATTCCGCCGCAAATGCCGACGCTTATTGTGATCACGACTGCTGCGAACATTTGGCTATTCCATACCAATTTCACTTATTGTTGGGAATAAACATTTCTTTCTTTTCTTAAATCATTCAACATTACTGTCAGTAAACAACATGTGTTTTGTATGATTTTGTTTATCTTTAGAAATTACAATGTCAAATTATCCATTAACACTTCGAAGCATAGTGATGATTACTAGATTCTATGTTTTAACAAGTTTTACATAATGGGACTACAGTAATCACACTAAAAACATAACAATTATAGAGAAAAAAGCAACAACTTCTCAACATTTTCATTGTTTTTTTCAATCAACTTCTACATATAGTTTTTCCATTAGATGGAAATTATGAACAACGAAATCTAAATTTTCATAAAAGTATATGCACTAATATCACTATTAAACATACATTTCTTGTGTTCATTTTTTTTCAGAAATTACCTATTAATAATACCAATTATATTGAAAAATATTGGAAAAAAATACTGAAATTGCAAAAACAACAATTTTTCAACATCTTCAAGTAACTTCTGCTAATAGTCTTTTCAAATATAAAAAAAATCGCAATTTTCATTTTAATTCTATCCTTCAAATATTTAAGACAATGAGGACCCAAATGAAGACATTTTCCTATAGTGATTTGTATTATAATTTGGTACAAATACCGAACTCTTATTAATCCCACATTTTATATCAATTATATTTATTTACAATAAAACGTGATGCAATAAAAAAATATACTGTTTCTAATTAAATGTTTTTTTTTCCATTCATGAAAAACCAATGTTCACTTTACAAACCCTTTTCTTTAATTACAAATTATTTGGTCAGAGAGACCTACAACTTTGTAACAGTTTATATATAATAATAAACATGTTTACTAATCACATGAAAAGTTGAAAGAAGGGCTAGAGACCTAAGCCTTTAAGCCCAGTTTGTATATGTTTAATAATTGTTATATGACTATATTTTGGTATGAACTTTTGCAATAAATACTTATTCTTATTATATTTTAGTAGTATACAAAATAATTATAGTATTTTCTCAACGCAAAGAAATATTGTCGATTATATTTTAGTCTTCTATATTTTTCTTAATACAGTGGTACCTCGATATACGAGTGCCATAATATACGAGTGTTTTGAGATACGAGCGATATTTTGCTTTGAGATGAGAGCAAGATTTGAGATACGAGGAATCGCACACTATAACCGCTGCATACGTCACAAATAGTTTCTCACCCCTTAGACTAGACCTCAGTCTGTGTGCTTGCTTCCCTCGTTTTCGAAGCATTTTTCATAAGGTGGTTCGCGTTTTTTGCTTTTTGTACATTTACAAAACATTGCCTTGAGATACGAGCAATGTTACGCAACGAATTAAACTGGTATATCGAGGTACCACTGTATATCAATATTTTCAATACATTCAGTAGAGTAAAGTTTTGATATTAACATAAATCGTATTTCCACATAGATATACAAACAATTTTAAAATCACGAACGATTCATAATAATAATTCAGATAACAAAAATATCCAAACAAAACAGATATTGATACACACAAATATATAATTGAATATTTCGTTTCTATTTTTTGTTGTTGGAAACGTAATATTGGAAAATAATATTTTGGGGTAACTATCAACATACAAACGCGATGTGTCGAAACACACAAAAAAATAAATAAAATCACAAAATTCACAAATACAGAAACCACACACCCGTATATTGGGGGGTGGTAATGATCAATTAAAACGATATTCGGATATAATCGTAACGAGCCACGTCCGGATTAATAGAATTTAATTGGTAACTCAACGTTCGCCATGTTCGTTCACAAAAATTTGAAAAAAAACCCCGACCAACAACAACAAAAAAAAAAACGCCACGCTCATCAAAGTTCAGTTAAATTTAGAATTACAACCGGCGACGTCGTAATCCGCTTGGGGGTATTTTTTTTTTCAAATCAACCAACAAAATTAACACATAAACTAAATACGACTATAATCCGTCAATGTTAATAACGAATATGGATGGGATGATCAGTATTTGATGTGCATCGATTGCGCTCAATTTGACGAATTCATTATTCAAAAGGCAACGTTTGTGTATCATCGTTTCACAGAGAAAAAATATATGTGTGGGGTTGCTCAAAGCAAAAATGTAATTATAAATCAGAGAGGAGAGTGCAGGGAAATAAAATAGAAGAACTTCGGGGGTGATGGGTGGGGGGTGGTATAAACTGCGCTTCCTGTTGCCGGAAAATGCATAGGATTTGCGGCCTCGGGGTGGGATTGATTGATCGTCGACTTTCGCCATTAAATTTCGCGGGTTATTTATCACGGCTTCAGTTCGGATTATTATTTTTTTTTCTTTTTGGACACTTTAATAAACTGAGTTCGCATCTTGTGGTTGGGTTACTAAAATATGCACGTCATTGCATGAAATATATATTATATAGGAAATAATCCTAAGTTACTTGAATTTTTAATCATTATCTTGAAATTCTTTATTATTTATATGTAGAGAAAATAATTGGGGTTTTTCTTGGGTTTCAACAATACCTACACTGTATATTTTCAAGAATTAAGAGCTAAAAGTCAAAAATAAACAAAAATTGCTATGCTATTGGTTTTTCGCAATATTTGGATCTAATGTTATTAGATGACTTAAAGAATGAAAGATAAACTTATATGTCAGTTATATTGTTTTCTTGTACCATAATAACATTTATTATAAAAACTTAATAACAGAAATAGAAAGAAAATATAATGCTATTGCTGCAAAGAGCTATATAGGTCTTTCTGTCTTATTTATAGTTATAATTTATGCAAGTTTAATGAACTTTTTGGACTGTCAAATAATAAATGATAACTTAGTGATATAAGGAATTATGAAACAATGTACAAGCATTGATAAATTTTATTAATAAAACACAAGTATTATCCTATTTAAACATATTTTTTTGGACTGAAAATGTAAACAAATATGTATGAAAGTTGAGATTTAGCAATAGGCTTGGTAAGCTGAGAGGCAAGAGCGTACTGTATAAATGGATAATGGTAGAATTTATATAAATCCGTCTGTGTGGAGGATGAGGATGAGGAGATGCAAAATGTATTCGACGACCCAAATAAGAATGGAACGAGATGTGTGGATGAGGGTTGGAATGGGAATCAAGGAAGAGGGAAGCAAACGTAATAGGAGATGCAGCGACGGCGCTGGGATTAGGAAAAATAAACACGAACTCGACACCGATCCGGAGGTGCACAAACAACGTAAAACTCCATACGAAAATGAAGAGAAAATACCGCTATTATACGAACCAGTTGGCGAAAAGGGACTGCCTGCGCTCATCCCACTCAGAAACGCTTCAGCTCCTCCGTCCTCGTTCGATAAATATTATGTACCTTAGCTTTTCCTAACACCTCTCAGCTGTATTGTATATTATATATAAACACGTTTTTGTACATTGCATGTTAAATAATATCTATTTATAAATAGATATTTTTTCTAACATTAATTGCAAGGTTCTAGGTCCTAGACGCCACTTAATTATATAAAGAGGGCGTTCGAGTTTCGTCATCTTAACAACATAGCAATAGCACATGCAGTCTTGAATTTGATTTTTGTGGGCCCTAAAATGCATGGACCCTGGAGAGTGTGAATACTAGATAAAATGGCTCTGATTACATTGAAGATCACACATGAATCAATGAAAAGCTGGTATCAATTAGCCTTGGATAAGTAATATAAGGCTATGCCACTTTGGGTCACCGACAACATAAAATATTTAAATAACAACGTGTTGGATTTGGGGATTTGGTAAATGTAAATAATGGTATGTACAGTTTAGACTCTTGTTTAGTAATGGGTCTTGGTAGTAATGGGTCTGATCTGCTATGTCAGGAATGTACATATGGTTGCAGTAAGATGGATCGGAGCATCATCAACAATATCATCAGGGTCTTAAGCAAAGCAAAAACAGTACAGAACATTTGGTCAATGTTTTTTCCGTCCTCAATTTATTCCTACTTAATGTTTTGTCCTTATACTATTTTGTTTTTTTTTTGCTACTATATTTCACTATATTCTGTTTTTTTCGATTTCAAGACCATTGGTCAGTGTTTCAATTGATTCTTCTTAACTATACAAATAAAAGTTAAACTTTATATAACTGTTTCTGTGATAGAATGGAAATACGCAAAGTTTAAATACTTGGTCCTGGAAGTGCTCCTAATAAAATTAGAAAACGCAACGCCAAGGAAATGTTTCGAAAGTGCGGCAGATTAAGATCGTCGGTCCATTTTTATTGTGCCGACGAAACTGAGGGACTTTACCATGCATATATGTTGGTATCGCAGCATTAAAGAACCTTGAGCTCGCCGCATAAAACCTTTTTATGTGAGTCTGAAGGGCTGGAATTTCGGGTAATTCCGTCGGATGCAAGTGTACTTAACGAAAGCCACACGCTGCGCACGGATCGATAGTTCTTATTTAGCCCAGACACTGTTTTCCCTTCGCTCATGGGCAAACAGATATTTTTAAGAGACGTTGGGTAAACAAAACAGACATTATGCATGAAAAGAAGTGGTGGGTGCAGGTAACTTAAATATTGCCGTGCATCTTTGGTGCATAATTTAAAGGAATTCGTGTTACGGCGCGATAGAGGCGCACCATAAATAATACAGGGTATGTGCCGTAAAAAAGGGCCATGAAACTGGCTGCATTATGCCGGGGCGTGTGTATGAAGTAATACGGAGTGACATGATCGACACGGCGCATCATAAAGAAGCTTAGCACCTAGTAACCTGGCGCAACCTAACATATCTACCTAGAAGGGAGGAGCAGACGTGGAAGGGATTTACGCAACGAAAAACATCAAACACTTTTTAAAAATGATTACAATTCATGTTGCTATAATTCCAACGATATTTATACTATTGGTTTACGTCTGTTAGATATAACAAAAAACATTAGAAAAATGTAAACAATTCATTTGATTCTACAATTAATTCGATTTTTATGCTATTTTAGTGATTCCTTTGCACTTTGAAAATAACAAAAAACATTAGAAAAATGTTAACAATTCATTTGATTCTACAATTAATTCGATTTTTATGCTATTTTAGTGATTCCTTTTCACTTTGAAAATGAAACTAAACAATATATTTGTAAAGGCTTTTCATTAAAATTTACTTTCTTTTTTGTTGATTTTACAATGAAAATAAATACTTAAGCAGTGAATGCGAACTTACATTTAAATAATGGTAAATAATATTTCACTTAATCAAACTTCTTATTAATTTAGTTCATTGTTGTCTTGATAATTCAGCTTTTTTCGTAATTATACCTAAAGTTTTCATTCAAATTTACTATCTTTTTGTAGATTCTACTTAATAAATGGTACATAATATTTCACTTAATCAAAATTCTTCTTAATCTAGTTCATTTTTGTCTTGATAAATAAGCTTTTTGATAGATATAAATAAAGTTTTCATGAAAATTTAGTTTCTTTTTTGTTAATTCTACATAAAAAATGAAAATAAATGCTTATTTAATGTATATATGCAGTTAATGTGATTAATTATGATAAATAAAATTTCACTTATTGCAACTTTTTCTTAATCCAGTTTCTTTTTACCTTGATAATTCAGCTTTTTTCCTAATTATAACCAAAATTTTCATTCAAATTTAGTATTTTTTTGTAGATTGTACATAATAAATGGTACATAATATTTCACTTAATCAAAATTCTTCTTAATCTAGTTCCTTTTTGTTTTGATAATTAAGCTTTTTGATAGATATAAACAAAGTTTTCATGAAAATTTAGTTTCTTTTTTGTTAATTCTACATAAAAAAATGAAAATAAATGCTTATTTAATGTATATATGCAGTTAATGTGATTAAATATGATAAATAAAATTTCACTTATTACAACTTTTTCTTAATCGAATTTCTTTTTACCTTGATAATTCAGCTTTTGTTGTAATTATAACCAAAGTTTTCATTCAAATTTACTGTCTTTTTGTAGATTGTACTTAATAAATGGTACATAATATTTCACTTAATCAAAATTCTTCTTAATCTAGTTCATTTTTGTTTTAATAATTAAGCTTTTTGATAGATATAAAAAAAGTTTTCAGGAAAATTTAGTTTCTTTTTTGTTGATTCTACATAAAAAATGAAAATAAATGCTTATTTAATGTATATATGCAGTTAATGTGATTAATTAAGATAAATAAAATTTCACTTATTGCAACTTTTTCTCAATCCAGTTTCTTTTTACCTTGATAATTCAGCTTTTTTCCTAATTATAACCAAAGTTTTCATTCAAATTTACTATTGTACATAATAAATGTGTATAATTTGTATATGCAGTAAATGTGTACATTTACCAGTGTTTAAATTTACCTCACAATAAAATAGAAAGCTACAGCTGCAACTAAAACAATAAATACTGTGAACCAAAGCAGAGGAATTTAAAATCTCGCGAAAATTTTCATATTTCTTCTTTATTGTCGCCACCGCCACTGCCGCTGCCACCACCGTTCGCAGTAATTAAAACAATTCTCATGCGAAGCTCGTACGTGTCGTAAACTTGGAAATCCAATTAAGCCCGATTGCAATGGGTCTCTCCGTGTTGTTGGCTCCTTCTTCCACCCACACCTTTTTTTAAATGTGTATATATATTCTGTAACACATTTCTTTTTTTTCTGTTGCTGTCCGTTGTTGCGTCCCTCGATGTATATTCTTACTCGGCTTTGATAAATACTTTGGCTCGTTTATTAAAAACCCATCGCATGCGAGACGCATATAAATTCCGGCAGCTTTATGGGTTGCTTACCGCGGCTTGAGATAGCGTCACCCTCCTCCTTCCACCCTTCCTTCCTTCCCTCCCTCCCATGTGACATGAACTTCTTCGAGGGTCGCCATGTCAACCCTCTTACCCTTTCTTTTTGCTTCATCGTCGCGATTATAGTCTAATAAGCGAGTCGAGGAAGTAACCAGATCCTCACATGCAAAACCACAATTCTGCAAGAGCGCACGGAATCGGCGTATTATGCAATTACCATTAACTTATTTCGAAAGATGAAAGCTGAATTTAATCAGATTTTGGAGGCGCATTAACCATCCGTTTCGTGGATTGTCCACAAACGTTGCCGCAACCCTTCGCTTTTTACATCATTATTTATTGATTGAAATTACGGATGCTCGTCGACCTGTTCCATTTCCACGCTTGTTTGATTATGCTGCTGCTTACA
Source organism: Nicrophorus orbicollis (assembly GCA_018845635.1). Taxonomy (NCBI): domain Eukaryota; kingdom Metazoa; phylum Arthropoda; class Insecta; order Coleoptera; family Silphidae; genus Nicrophorus; species Nicrophorus orbicollis. Next base: position 1,480,102 of record JAFMTC010000100.1, on the reverse strand, counting down.
ATCTCATATTCAATACGATTCAGAGCGTATTATTTAATCAACTGTTTCAATCGAAACTAGTCTGTGACTTTTCTATTAAAACTTAATGCAATTTACTTCTATCTTCTCATGCATTTCTAAAAGTGCATTATTTCTACAATTAATACGATTTTTATAGTAATGTTTGTGACAGTCAAAGTTATTAATGTTTTCAATTTATGTGTACTATTGCTACCATTAAAAAGATTTTTATTATAATGTTTTATGTCTGTTATATTTATACCTGTTATGTCTGTTTATATATACCTCGCTATATGGCCGCTCTTTATACGGCATTTCGCTATAACGGCCCTCTTCAATTAAGGCACGTTTTCGATTTACGGCCTAAAATGTTTCGGTATAACGGCAAAAAAAACTTGTTCGATGTCGATATATCTATATGTTGCCAATCTTGCGCATGCGCAATAATTGATTCCTTATACGGCTTTTTGCTTTGCGGCCAAGTTTCGTGGAACGTATCTAGGCCGTAAAGCGAGGTATGGGTGTATTTACAAAAAATATATAAGTTATGTGTATTAATGCAATAATTGCTATGATTAATACGATTTTTATATTATATTTGTTTGTTAAAATTTATCTTTTGATTTTTAGTCTATCTTTATTTTAGGGTGGAAAAACTGCGATCAAAAGACTTTTTCGTATTAAGAATACAATAAATTTAATTAATTATTAAATTAAAGGGCAGGAAGGTAATCGAGGTCCAATTTATGGTCAATAATTATTTAAAGAGAAAAATATTAAACATACTTCATGACTTAAATGATAATATCTTTATAATTATAAATAAATATGTATATTAATCAAGATAATTTCTAAAATTTAATGTACCATGATAATATCCTAAAATATACAACATCCATCATCCTTTTCTCCATTTCTATTTTTTTCCTAAGTATTTTATTTTCAGATATTTCTAGTTAATCTTATTGTTTATTTTGTATTATTATTACTTTTTTCACGAAATAATCTGAAAATAATATTTCACATCATGATGGATAAACGTACACAGTTTATACGACTTGCACGCACTTTCTTCATTATTCCATAATTATTATTAGACTCGAGTGTTGAACGAAACGAACTAAATAAATTACATTTAAATAGTCGCATATAAATAAACTATTTATAACATGAAATTATTACCTTAATTAGTAATAAATAAAACGTATTGCATATTTCTCGTGTAAAAGACTCTTAGTTTTAATTTTGTAGAAATCTTTAAACGATTAAGAAAAGTTTCAATTTCTATCAAAAAAAAATGTTAAAATTTGAACTTTTCATTACTACTTTTTACTTTCCTTGCTTCTTATCATAAGATAACAACATTTATATAGATAAAAAGGTAATGTTAAAACTATAATGTCTTATATATAAATTTAAACATGTTGAAATTGTAGTTTTGGAAAGTTCTATATAGAAAATGTATTTTCCTGTTTTTTCTGTTTAAAAATGTTAATTTGATCAATAACATAAATTATAACAATTTATAATAGATTATTTCTTTTCAATTTTGTATGAGTTTTTAATTATTATTTTATAAATCTGATTATAATGAAGAATTATAAAGTAATTGGTAAAAAATGTATGATTATACATTTTTTTGTAGTCTAATTAAGAGTCTTTAATATGTAATAATAATAAAATGTCACTTTCTTAATCTGGTTTTATGGAAAGGTTAAAGTTCTAACGAAAATTACAAGTTTACTATCACTTTTCCCTGTAATAGAATTATGAAAACATCTGTTTCTTTTTTCAGTATAAGTAACGGTTATTCCATTCTCTTTTTTTTTTCTTCTTCTTCTTTCATCTCCTCGTGTTGCGGTGTGAGCGGAAAGATTTCGAAGATTCTCCTGAATAGCCCCGAAGAGGAGGAACATATTTATGGAGTGGATGAAGAAGATTAGCCGTCGTCGTATGCGCACACCGACGTCCTCCACGGGGATCCCCCTAAAACGGCTACACGAAAAGGAAGTAAATAAAGTCGCCTGCTTTTCATGTAAACATGTTACGGCAACGAGAGGGGACGTTTTAATTCCGCATAAGAATTTTGATGCAAAATTCGTTCCTTCCTCCTTCCGCCCCTCCCCCTTGCTTCCTTCCTTCGCACCACATAAACTCTCACACGCTGAAGATATATTACGTAAACAAAATAATTAAACGTGAAAAGCAAAGTCCTTTTTAGATGAAAACAACGTAGAAGTAAAAAAATAGTGTTAACTATAAGTGAAAGTTTTATTATATTATTAATTTTCGAACCTAATTAATAATCCTGCAAACTGAAATAATTCAAAACCGAAATCGTTTTCATCATTCATTTTAATAAAAATTGAAATGTAATTCATTATCATAATTATGTATTTAAACATTTATTGTAGTAAATAACACATAAAATCGTTAATAAACAAACAATAAAGTTATGAATATAATAATGATTAAATTCAATTAAAATAATGGATAGATTGCTTAAATTACATTCTATTCTCTAATTAACTGCATTACGCTTTTCAAAGCTAATTAATTCCTACAAATTGTTCACTTTCTTCGTTGATTAATCAAATATATTGTCGTGTCTCGGGATTAAAAATCTCTGGACACAGTGGATTATCCCGTAGTTACGTCATTGTGGAGTCTTTGAGGGGTTTATGAATATCAAATACTAATATTCTAAGTGGTTTTAGTGTACAGTTGAGTGTTTTATGGAGAAGTCAACTATGTAAGTGTTGATCTCCTGTTATTTACATTCTTCTCTTAAGTTACTCGTTAGCTGCCCCAACTAAGACTGTTCTTCGGAAACACTTCTTCGAAGACTAAATTATATTACTAAAGTGTCACCTTATCAGATAGAAGGCGGACCGATTATATAAGAACATGTGGGAGTACAATATTTGGTAAGGGAAGAAAGTATTATTCTCCAATTATTATGTGATTAAAGATTTGTAGTCGTTATAGAATTTGGAGGAATGTACTTTTTAGTGATTAGGGTATGGAATCTTCCTAAATGGAAATGTACGTCGTTAAGGAGAACGTACTTACAATAATGAATACAATAATAAGGGATGATATAGCAATAATCGGTTATACATAACAGTATTTCATTAATTATCATAGTTTAGATTAGATAAGTGTATTTAAGCTTTATTACAAAAGTTCATTTATAATAAATTTATAAAAACCATCCCTAAAGTTAATAATAGTTTTGAATGAAATAATAATTTAATACAGTTTTGTAATCATTTACATTTCTCGTTGACAATAGATGTATGAATCCTTTACTGTTGTTATCATACGTCTTCGTCGAATAACATTCAATAGTTTCCATCGGAATTAAAAGCAAACACAAAAATGGAGACATCTGTAACACTCGAGAGAGGAAAGTTTCAGCGAGACGCCACTTTGCAGCGCAATATTATAAAAAAGTTTCAGACAAAAGACGTTCGCCTTTTCTTCGTCCTCGACTTTCCACCTTCCCATTTAAGATTTTTAAAGTTGACTCCTGTTCTCCCATCCCGACAGGAATCATTTCATTTTATCTCACACCGTATTCCTTTCAATATCTCCACAAAACTGAGACACCTTATTTCTAATGCTTTTATATACTACAAAAAAAAAGAAAAACAAGAAAAATCTAATCATATATAAACAAATAGACTACTCTAAATTAGTTTCTAATAACATAATTAAAATATTTTACTTTTTTATAAATTCTGGGAAGAATGAGCTATGAGCCCTTTGCAGCAATAGCATTTTGTTTTTCTTTGTATTTCTTTTTTATTATTATTGAGTTTATTTATTTTTTTGTAGTTATTTCAATAAAATGTTAATTTAATTTTTATGTATATGCATTTATAATTAAACTAGTTCTTAATAATCACTATTTACTATACTATTACATGTTTAATAATTGTGAAATTTAATACTGAATTGTAGCAGTTTATAAATTCTATGAATATTTATAACATTTTTTAAAATAAAACTGTACAAAATAAAATATATTAAAAGCTATTTTTTAGTAACTTAATTAAATAAAAATGTTGTTAATCTTGAAAGGAGTAGAGTTGATAAAAATAAAGTATTTTTGAGCACACGATGAGAGCAAGTCGATTCAATATTGACCGTCTGGAGGACTGAGGGATTTCATGGAAATACGTCTCAAACAACTCGTTGAATAATGAGAGGATAAACCCAATATTGGAATAAACTACATTGATTAACGGGATTTCTGGTTAACGAAAACAAACTTGCAGCTACATTGAATATTCCAAATTAAATGAATATTCATTATTAGTAATATTCGCTTACATTTCTTTATTAGCCTTAAAAATAATATTGCAAATTAAATTAACGGTCTCTATGTAAATTATAGAAACTTGACAATTTTATAACAAAAAAAAAATACATTAAACATTTTCATTTTAAGTTGATCTTAATTTCATTCTTGGAAAGAATGTAAGTGAAATTAATTGTTAATTAAGTTTCATCTCTTAAATTAATTATATGTTACATAGACAAAATGCAAGATATTTTTACATTGTTATTAAATTAATTACAATCCTTTAATTAGTATAAATCAAATAAATTTACTATTAACATGAATCGCATTTTCTTTCAAATAAGTTTTTATACAATGATGTTAAACTATTCGAAGAGTAATTAAAACAGGACAATAAACATTGATTGTATTTCCTTCGTCGAGTATTTTGCAGTTCAATGTAGATCTGCAACAGCACGATTAATCCCTGCAATTACCGAACGAAAATTATTGCGTTCCACGTGTGAGTATTTATGCTAAATCCAAATTTGCATTCAACTCCGGCAAACTTAATCGAACTGCTTTCACAACCATGATTACACAACCGTGAACTACATACAGCATTTTATTTATAACTTCAATGCATTCAGTTTTACCATAATTATTCAATAAAATATGTTGCATACGAAACTTGTATTCAATTCAAATTATTTATAAAATTTGTAAATATTACATTTAATTATGTTTAATTATGCCAATAAGTGGCTTCGATCAATCATATAATTATTTATTATAAACTAAAGTTTAATTAAATAAATTAGAAAATTCAGAAAACTTTCAGGAAATAAATCCAAATGAAAATGAAAAAAACAAGATTCACTGGTTAATAACTGGATCAGTATACTCTTAAACTTAACAATATCATAAATTTTATTTATCTTTAAGAATGAAATATAATAATTCATTTCCAACTTACAAATTGAGAGTACATGGAAGAATATAAAAGAAAATTAAGAAAAACAAAGAAAATTACATTTTATTATATGAATGCTTGAATTGAGATGCAATGGTTTTATAGTAATAGCAATAGGTTTTGGTGGGAAAACTACAATAAACACCTCTTTGATTTGAGAAAATGCAATATATTTTGTTTACTACTAATTGGTTGATTAATGAAGTTTAAGTAGAATTCCACTAAACTTAACACTACTTAAACTTCATTAAATTAAAACTTTCTATTTGCTGTTTGGTGTTAATCATTAAAATTCTTCGTCAAATTCTTCGTAATTCCTTAATTGAGTTTCCTGAAAACTAGTGTACAATTTTCATGGAGCAAAATTTTTGTAGCGTCGCGTATTTCAGCGCAGCCATCCATCCATCCATTCATCCTCCGTCCTCATAATTTGCGACATGGTATATGAGGTTTATTGTTTGTCTTACATAATCCCCGAGGCATTATTGTTTTCAATGGGGCAATATCTTACCTAGGGTTACTCTTGCCGCGCAAGGCCTGGCCATTGTCATGTTGCAGAATAATGCCTCAGCTGTAAATCAGGGCCAGTTGTTCCCTGCAAATTTCTGCGTAATCTCTAACGTTGATCTCCATAATAACTGTCTTCGGGATTAACGACTTCATTTAATTCCGCGTGCCTAATGTTATATTCGATTCACAAGTATATAAATCTAACCGCGTATAAATCCTGCATACCTAATTCCAAACATAATTTATCATCTCTAAATTGTATCAAAAAGAAGAATTATTACTTTAAGTATTATTTATAGTAATTTTCTGTACCTTAAAACGCACCCATATTATGTGGGATGGTTTTTAGAGTTGCATTTTAATATTAACTTCGGACCATAAAAGTTACATAAATTTGAAATCGATTTGTCTCTGTAAGAAGATGTTTTTTAAACTAGTGTATTTAGTATAAACATCAATTTGAAAGTGTATCAAGTACAACTGTAACTTGTATAATATGACTTTGATGAGTCCGGTTTCGTTAATCTGGTTTGTAAAGAAACAATATGTGTCCTTTTACAATAGATGATGACGTTATAATTTTGTCCCTTTTTTAATTCATTGCATTTTCTTATAAACTTCTGGGGTGGAAAGACATAGGTAGATAGGTAAATTATACATTTATTTACACAGATTTGATAAATTTCAATATTAGATGAATTACTTGAAAGTTAAATTTCAAATCTAGTCTAGTGTGGATTGTAAATTATTGTTGTAGTGTTGACACACTTCAAGTTTCGTTTTGTGGGAAAGCTAGGAAAATTCTCGTTGAAATATTGATGGTTCCAGAAAATTGAGGCGATGGGAATAATTCGAAGGATATCTTAAATTTAGAGACCGGAAAAGTTGATTGAAAAGTGTTTGTAAATAGAGTTATCTATCTATATATATATAGAAGTGGGCGAAATGCCATGTAGTGTGTCAATATATATAAAAGCGAAGCTCTTACTCGGAAAAGCGACTCGAGTAAATAATGTATAAGGGTGGGACATCTACTCACTCAGCGTGACTGAATGGTCAAGTTGTTGCAACTTTATGTCATTCCATTTTGGATGAGACTGAGGCTTCGAACTCACCCCTATCCACATCCAAATCCGGCGTTTCATAAAACATCATCTAAATTAAAACTTCACCGGCAGAAATTTTAGCAATCTCAATTGCTGCAATATATACAGACAAACACACACACACACACCCTTCGAAACTACCCTCCCGAGGCGACAGCACTAGACGATTTTAACAATCATATTATTTTAGTGTGCATGCAGCGTTTCACCTGATTGCTATTGCCATCGGATCCAGTTGTCACGGTAGATGGAGCGATAAATATATTTATGTTTTGGGGTGCGGAGGGAAGTGTTTCAATTGCGTTTCGATTTGATTATTCGCCAAACGATGGGTTTTGCCGGTAATGAGTTGCAGATTGCAAAACTGGAGTGGCTGAAGTTCGATGAGGGTGGTTTTGCAGAACTGTGTGTTTGTGGGGCTGGGGGAGGGAGGAAATGAGTGTGTTTGTGCGGACGATATACTTCCGTTTAGATATTAAACATAAATGTGTAGTCGTGCATGACAACCCACCCCCTCGGCTTACACGTAAAAAATATCGGAGATCAACCAAGATCATGTTCACTGACAATTTCATTGCCCTACAATAATCTTCGATTTCATATCCTCGGGTGTCTAGAGATTGATTGGAATATTTATATATGCAATAAAACCCTATCCCGGATTACCGACACCCTACTTGAGTTTCTTTTTTATTGTAATCACAACTACCACTTACATTTTTTTTATGAAACCAAGTTTATTTAAAAAAATGAAATAAATTTTCCTTTCTGCTGTATCCTCCTAAATAAAAAAAAGTGGTTTAAAAACTTGATGCATCTTGCATCCATGTGATAGGAAAAAAACGGGGTTGGTTGTCACAAATATTAAACTTCTTAAATGTCAATAAACCTTCTTATTAAATATTGATTATCCTATTAGAAAAAAGTTTCAGAACGTATATACATTGTCCATGTAAGAATACTGTGACAACCAACCCCAGTCTAGGGTTTTCACTGGCTGATTACATAATTATTAAATTTTTGCAAACAAACCAAAATTTCGAAAATTTTTACTTTAAAATCGAAATAACTTCCTAGAATTATCAAAAAATGATATTACTAATGTTGATCCCAACTTTAGTACATGGAAAAGCAAGGATCAAACTTGCTCGAGTCTAAATGAAATATTCCATTTGATTAGTTCGTAACCGTATTAGTACGGAATTTTCGGCCAACAGAAAAAACTAACTAAATAAATAGATTTATGCAAAAGGGGATAAAGTCGTTGTGCAAACCATTACCACCACCACCACCACCATAGTTAATATATCTTTTATGCCCGTTTGTGCAAATTGCGGAATATTTGCGTGCATTTCAATCGAAATACTAGAGGTCAATTAAATAATTTTCTGCTTTTAACGAATCGTCGATGGCGTTGCCCAAAACTATCAATTCAAATTAGCGTAACCGTACATGCATACATACAAAACGCGGAATGCATTTAACGTTTCAATTTATTATATTTATACGGTTAATTCGATGCATAAATTATTTGTCGCTCACTCCGACCACGTATATAAATACGTTCTTATTCAAAATTCAATTACCCACATTTCGTTCAATACCATTCGGCATTTCCAATCAAATATTAATTAATTCTTATACAATACAATAAATGCGCGCAATTCGGAGCAATAATTTGAAAATTACTACTAATTAATTAATTCAATAAACTAATTAACAGTATTTCCTAACTTTCTCTCAAAAATATTGTCTGTAATAACCAATAACTGTCACATATCTGAAACATCCAAGCCGGAATAAAAGTTCGTTAGAAAACCAAAAGTAAAGTTTGTTAAATGTTAATTTATTTCATCTAGTTGCTTTTATATTTATGAATTTTAGTTTTAACTAATTTTTTATTATTTTTAGAATCAATAACAATAGGATTTTTTAATGGAGAAATTTATCAATTTCTCTTCCCTTCCTTTCTTATGGGAAAAAAACATTTGGTGTAGTTAAAGTTTCCATACGTCCCGTTTTTAAATAGTCTAGTTGTTCCCAAACATAGATTTGGTTTTAAGTCCCGTTTTTCAGAAAAAAAAACTGAATTGCAAGTCATTGCATTTAAAGCAAAGTTATTTACCAAAGTAAATTGACAAGAATTTCAATCAAATTTGTTATTCAGAAATATATAAGACCACTTAATTCAATATTTACACGTGTTCATTCCCGTACTTTTCATTAACCTACAAAGAAATATGTGTTTACTTGTATACATATTCCTTTCTCGTATACTCAGTACCAGAATGGTCATGTTAGAAATCTAATTTGGTATAAATTCAAGGCTTTGAAATGTAGGTAGAACGCTATAATTATATTAAACAATGAGTAGAATTGAATTGCATTTTGTATCAAACGCATGTAACAAAACGCAATAATGTTGTGCGAAAACATGTTTAGCAGTGAAATCGAGTAACAGAAATTGCGAACTTCGAGACTCTAATTGCACAACAATTAGCTAAATTATATGGATTTTGCGAGCAACACTGGCTGCGAATAAACAGAATTATCGGTGAAACCGAAAAACATCATCCGGATCAAATATGCGTTTGAAACGAACGATTATCGAAAATTGCGCAAAACAAAAATTATATAGTATCGAATATTCGAGAAATGAGAATTTTATCCATCCAGAAAATTGCTGCAGTTTTAGTTTTCAATTTACAATTATTCTGAATATTTGAATTTTACATTCAATTTGTATATTTATTTAATATATTTATTTTCTTCATTTTTTATTGCGTATTTCCAAATTTTCTAATAATAATTTTTTAATAAAATTAATAGAAAACTCCAATAAAATGGTTTACTAGGAGTTTCGAATCAAAAATTGCGACTTAAAGTATACATTTTCACAATTGAATTGTTAAGTACAAAATTGAACCAAAAACTTGAAAATTGTGTTAAATCCATATAACAAAGGACATTAAACCGATTAAGATTTGCTTAATAATCGTGTTATTTGAGTATCTATTATACATATACCATTTTTTTGTGAATTTTTGAAATTGGGAATGTTAATAACTTAAACTCTATAAAATTGTATAATATTTTGTGATAAGTGCACATAACAAAATATTATAAATATATTTTTTTAAATTTATATGTTAGAGCTCTAAAATATTATATTGCACCTCCAATTTGTACCAATTTTCTTACATTTTAGCAGAAATCTTACAGAAGATTTTAAAAGAATATACCAATGCAACATATGTAGTAATTTTTATATTTGAAAAAAATTGTACTCGTAGATGAAAAATCTTGCTTCAAATGGAAACAATGTGTGTATAATAATATAACAAATACTACGTATGCAATAGATATTAATAAAATCGTTACGCAGCAGCAAACAAAAAAAAACATTTGCGGCCGATTTCCAATTATTTTTATTTATAAAGAATTAATATTTGCAAATATACATGCACATCAGTGATTCATGGTTTCCGGTCGATAGGAATGTTGGTATTCCATTTTTGCAAATAAATAATAATGACAAAAATAAAGCGGAACGCACTGCACAATTTCATTTATTTACAATAGTTTTGATATTTTAATTAAATAAATGAAATGTTTCCTACGTGCACTCCGTTAAATTGCATTTTTGCAGGATCAGAGGCATATATTAAAATAAATGATGGCCCCGCTAGTTAATTCATTCAATTACTCACTCCCCCATCCCCCTCCAACCCCCATCCATCCATCCATCTCTCTCACACTCATCCAACCCGGCATGACACGAAACGATTCTGTTTGCTTTGCGTATTTTATTCGCCTAAATTACAATAATAACTAACAGAGAGGCAACAACTAACAAAAAAAAAGCATGTATGTGCTCGTTTGTAGACTGAAATAATAATATATGTAACAATTAACGCTGGAATTTGTGTTGATCTAATTACCTTGAAACAATTGGTTTAGTTTCGGTGTACGTGGCATTTGGCCCGAAACCGCGCGTATTCGATAAATAATTTTAATGACAGAAGTAATTAACAAACATCAACATCAAAAGACCGAACCGACTCCGTAAATGTGAACGTATTCGAACGATAATTCAATTTACTAATTGTACATTTGTATATGTCTAAATTTCACTTACAAATAGACAACTTTTTTTATGTACAAATTCACCTTTGTTCACTTAATTAAACCAATGAAATATAACAATAGTTCTACAATTTATTGTATTTTTTAATTTAAACTTTATTTAATTTTATCGTTCTTTCAGATAAACAAATTGTTTTTAGCAGCAATTTACAATATGCAATAAACTAATGACATAGTTTACTGATAATTGTCATATACATGTTAAACAAATAATGTATTTATTCATAAATAGATGAAACTGAAAATAATTAAAGTCCATAACGAAAAATAAGTGAATTCGCTCAATTGCAGTGAAAATCATGAAGGTAATTGTAATTTGCGTTAAATAGAATATGTAAATCCGAATAATATAGAAGGTGATCCTTTGAAAACGTATAATGAGTATGCGGGACAGCGCCAGGACGAGAAGGACCTGCAATTCGACGACGGGTCCTGGAAATGTCCGTTTTATTGCTGCGCTCGGCGTTATTTTGCATTTTCAAACTGAATATCTTTTGTAATCGCTGCGCGAAATTCGGTTTGAAATTGATGGCAATTCTAACTGTGCTGAATAATAATAATGGCCATCGTTTTTCCGGCGCTGCGAAAATTCTCTCTCCCTCAGTCACGCATAAATACAAATATATCCTCGCTCACTGCCAGAGCCACGGGAAATTTTCATCGTTTTTATATTTTCGCACAAACAAGAGGATAACAACAATATATTATTAACACAATAGGATTATTTATCACTGCGCTTGGACTAGATAACTAAATTAAATCCAGAAATGGATGCGAACAATGCCGTTTTTTTTTACAAATATGAATGAATATAATTGATGTAGTGCATAATTGGTACGTTGGTAATTCAGTGGTCAATAGTCCTTTAAGGATCATCTTAATTTACAAAATTAGTAGTCATGATGAATAATTAGAAATGTTATATTTATCCAAAACTTTACTTTGTGAATTATTTCTTTATTTTTTTGAAACATAGTGAAATTACTAATAATAATAATTTGCACAAAATGGAAAAAAAAATAACATAATATGTATTACAATAATAATTACTAAAATGTTACATTAACCAATACGAAAATACAAAAGATGAAATAACATTACATTGCTGAAACATTCATTCAAACACAAAATATTTAATTGAAAATCAATAAATTTTGTAAATTTTGATGAAACTTTCTTATGTTCATCTTTGTCACAAAAAGAAATAGTATTATTTTTGATATAAAAATGTAAATTATTAAAAAATAAAAAGATATAGAATCTTTTCGTTTAAACATCTAATTATTAATAAAATTCCTTTAATAAGATATTAAAAATTTGCTTACAAAGTGCTTCAAAATTGGTATTATTTTCAATAAATCAGTAATCATAATAGAATAGTAATAATTTCATAATAATATTTTGATAAAAATGTCAATAATTAAGACATCAAAACAAATATAATCTTTTCGTTTAAACATCTAATTAATAAAATTCATTTAATAAAATATTAAAGTTTTGCTTACAAAGTGCTACAAAATTGATATTATTTTCAATAAATCAGTAATTATAATAGAATAGTAATAATTTCATAACAATATTTTGATAAAAATATTTAAATAAATAGAGAAATTAAAAGAAATTGAATCTTTGTTATTGGATAAATATTTAATTAATTAAATTATATGTTAAGTTTTGTAATAAAATTTTAAACTTTTGCTTATTATTTTTTATTAAACAAAAAATGGGTAAATTATTAAAGAAATATATGCAATATGCTAGTTAAATTTGTTATATAAAATTATAAAATTGTGCATACAAAGTATCTAGAAATTTGAATTATTTTTCATAGAACAATAATAATAATAACAAATGTATGAATTTGAAATTGTATTTCGTCTGATTTCTTAAGAATATATATTTGAAATTCTTAATTAATCAGAAGAAATACATATAATAATTGAGTTAGGATAACCGAAACAGAGAAACCAATAAAAGTAAATTAGAAACCACAATTATAGTATAACTAGTAAATACTTGTATTTTGCTGCTACGATTATACAGCAATTATATATTCCATATAAGGAGTGAACACTTGCACTTTGCAGCTGCGATTATAAAGCCATTAAATATTCCATATAAGGAGTGACCAGCTGTACTTTGCAGCTACGACTGTAAAACGCGTAAACAATCTCCATATAAGGAGTGAACACCTGCACTTTACAGCTGAGACTATAAAGTAATTAAATAATCCATATAAGGGGTGAACACCTGCACCCGCAGCAGCGAAATGAAAACTCGTAAACAATATCCATATAAGGAATGAACACCTGCACTTTGCAGCTGCGATTCAAAAGCCATTAAATAATCCATATAAGGAGTGAACACCTGCACTTTGCAGCTGCAATTCAAAAGCCATTAAATAATCCATAAAAGGAGTTAATATCTGCACCAACAGTTGTGATAGTAAAGCACGTAAACAATCACCATATAAGGAGTGAACACCTGCACTTTGCAGCTGCAATTCAAAAGCCATTAAATAATCCATATAAGGAGTGAACACCTGCACCCACAGTTGTGATAGTAAAACACGTAAACAATCACCATATAAGGTATGAACACCTGCACATACAGTTTACACATACTGCATATACAGTTTATTAACTTTTATTAACAATTACATTTTCGGTATTCCACAAAATATGAAAGTTAGCATATCTTTTCCTAATATTATGTATAAATATATAAAATTTTGCAAATAACAAAGTTCGCTGTGATTGAAATAATAATACACGGGGCTGTTTATTTGTGGACGAATGTCACGTGATTAAAAGGTCGGAAGAAAAATAAATAAATTTGCGGAGATAATTACGGCCCAGCGGTGACGGGGGTCGGGCCGAATATAAATTGCCGTAGCAGCGCCACGGACACGTTACGTGTTCCCGTGGGATCAAAGTAAAACAAATATTTTCTGTTCGGTGGAGACCTGAGGTAAAAAACAAATGCACCGTACGAACGAGCAGTTGCGTATGAACGTAGTATGTACCTGGTTAGAAAACAAACAAACAAAATGTAAAGAGAGTTACGTAAACCGGTGGGAGCGTAACGCCGCCGCCATCCGCCATCCGATTCCTACCTAGGACTGTCTAGTATAAATAGAATCGAGTTTATATGGATTTATAGCCTAATTAAATTCCACCTCACGCGGCAAATCAAACCAGCGGGACCAGCGTGAAATTGAATTCTGCATAAAATATTAAAACTGATTCGGCGAATCGAAAAAGCCACCCCTTCCTCCCCCCTCGCGAATTTTCGCCACCCCAGCCGCATCCCCTCTTCTCCTCTCGCTGTTTTTAATCGGATCTGAGAATTCGCACACGAAATTGCGTAGGAAATTAAATATTGCGTCTGCTGCACCTTATTGGGTCTCCAGATCCACCCTCACCTATTGCCATTGGATGCCTTCCAAACACAATTTTCAATTCTACCATCAGAAAAACTTGCTTATTCCCACTTTTTTTTCCTTCACTCTCAATATAGACATCCTCAAATCCAATCCGCACTTAAAAATAAAGAAGCAGCGTGAAATTTAATTACCTTTTTGTTGCTTCAGTCTGGTGAGAGTATTCATTTTTATTTTGTAATATAGACAAACTTAGAATTTCTTTAAATTATATAAATGTAACATCTTTTTTATTTAATATTAAACTAAATATAGGTAATATTTATCTTATTTTATATTTGTATTAACCTGGAACTTACTTAACAATCACCGTTCATAACAAGTAATTCTCTTAAAGATATAAACAAACTGAAAAATGGCTTGGCTCGTTACTAAACGAGAATTATAAAACAAGGGAAAATGCTGTTTGCTTGAAAACTCAGAACATGAAATTACAGATTAACCAAAAGAAGAATGTCGATGAAACAGAACAATAACTAAACTGAAGAAGGAAAAAGGCCTTGTGTGGATTATAATTATAGTAAACATAAAACTTAAAATGACCAACTATAACCACGTCCATCAACTGCTACAGAACTACATGTTCTGTATTTTGTGTTAATCTATGTAAGGTGATTGCTACATGTGTTATTATTAGTATTACAACTTATAGAAGAAAAATCAATGTAAATCCCACAAATTTTTGTTCAGTATTTTCAGAAGTCCTGGTAACATTTGGAGAGATTTACAAAATGTATGTTTCTTTACATTAAGCCAATTATTTATTTATTTTATTTCAATATCTTTATTGAGTCAAAGTGCTAACGACCGAGGTCTTTCTACCCATTTAACCAATGATTTTTATAAAAATAATAAAATTTTCTCATTATTTTTTTAATTATTTTTATCCTAAATTGTCCTAAATTTGAAATAGGATCATCCAAGTTTACCCTAACCATAAAGTCAATGATGATAATCAAAGTAAATGTTTGTAAATTACATATGCTTAGGAATGATTTCAACGTTGAATTCTCGAGGGGTTTCAGAAATGATTTAAGTATGGGAAACACTGCGCCCAAAATGTTAGTGTTCTCCGATTTATGCGGAGTGCCTCTTCATTATATGCCAAATGGCAGACATCCAAGTGCTATCCGCAGTCAACGTTTCTTAACCACGACAACTTGACACATATATCGCATCGTTTGATCAGAGCATAGCACGTTCGTATAATAATACAACAACACAGTGTGGTTATATAATATCAATAGAAACACAAATTTATTATAAATATACGAAAATAAATACTCATTGCAATTATCTTTATGTAACTGTAACATATTTTTGCTTTTATAGTTATTCATTTATTTTTCGTTAATTTACTTATGCAATGCTTATTATTATATAATAATTATATTGTATTATAATGTAGAAATTAAATATTTTCATATTGCCTTCAAAGTGAATATAATATATTTAATTTTAACATTTTTTCTAAGGTGACCCGGCGCATCCACCAGAAATTAATGTTATATTTTAATACAACTTTTAGAAAAGGAGATTACTGAATTCACTTTTAAATAAATAAATATCAAATACAAATGAAAGAAATAAATTAATAATATCTTACAATGCTGCATTAATTATAATTATGCAATAAAATTGGAAAATTTGTAATCAAATATTTGTACAATTGACTGAAGAAAAGTGATTTGAATAGAAAGTTTCCTCTCCTCTCAAAACAAAAAGATTATTAATCGTCAAGAAAAGATGTGATCAGCAAGACGAGTTAATATTGACTACTTATTGAATTCCAAATAAATTATCGAACATTGAGTAGATATGTAAAAAAATGGGTTTTGCGTTTTGAATGTGTGTATTTCAGACAACCAACCCTAAATACCTACTACATGTGCCACAAATACTATTAGTTTGAATAGAATAATCAATTAAATTGGAAGACATTCTGTTTATTGACATTTAAAAAAAGTGTGACAACCAACCCCAATCTCCTCATAATATTGATATTTTAGACTTTTTTCAATATTTTTCTGTAATTTCAACTGAGCTATAAACTGCGTATTTCAGTAGGATATTTAAATAGTTTTACGGCGATTCATAAATCCATCGCAATGTCCATACAGTCATGCATCTACACACACGTTTATAGATATATATATGCAAACGTGCACGGAATTTATGTGACGATTTTAATATTCGATACTATGAATATTCGCGTTATTATTGTGACTTTATCTCCTCGTCGCTGGGAAAGGGGAATAAAAATCCATAACACCACCAATGCGGTTCTCAAAAAAAAAAATAACAAAAAAATCTAAATTCAATTCTCGTGTTACGAGGCAGAGTGAAAACACACAAAGCCGAACGATGAAAGAGAGCAAAAAATAATAATAACAAAGCTTTGCACAGAAGAAATAAAGCTTACGTTTGTTTAACGTAAAAATCGAACGGAAATAAATAAATAAATAAAAAAAAATATGCGGTGGAAACTTTTCTCTTCTTCTTCTTCTTCTTTGTTTACTTAAGCAACGTCTTGTGGCTATTATCGATGTCAGCGAAGAAAATACGTGGAGCGTCGCGACGCTTTATACACTTCGAACAACTTCTCGATGCATGCAAATGAGCAAAAGTAAAGACCATTAGGCAAGTTTAATGCGGGCTGCGAGATTATAAAAATGGTATCCGTGTAGAATTAATTTTAAAATATTCAGAACGTCGTATGGAAATTTATTTAACAAAGTAGATGAATGAAAGAAAGACGGAACGAAAAAAAAAAGCGAACCGACGAACTTCCCGCTGTTATTCAAATTGCGAACTCTTCGTCTGCTGAATGGATGCAAAGGAACACGACTTCGGGATATTTACTTGTATTTATGTTACGTTCCATTTTTGTTGAACTTGCCGATGCATTAAATTACGTATAAATATTATTGTTACTTAAGAGTTGCACAGAATTGGGCTATTTAATGTCTGAAGTTATTTTATTACGAGCTCTTCTTTAGATCAAAGCAGTTACGAAAATTTTGACTTAATTTAATATTTTTAATGTCTAATGTAATACATAAATCTTTGAACATTTCAAATAAATTTATAATAAAAACAGAAATGTTATGTAAAAATAATAATGGAACTTTACTTGCATATTTTTTATATATAATAAATGTTTACCTTTGTAACTATTTAAGGAATTAAATAGATATTGAGAATACAATATTAAATAAAGTATTTTTTAAATCTTCCACCAAAAATTGATTAATGAAATAAATCGTATATTAGATTATATGAAAAATGTATTGTAATATAATATTTAATTAAAGAAAAACTTAATAAATCAATTAATTATCATAAAAAATAGTGAATATAATTTGGAAAATTCTGAAATTGCAATAAATTTGTACTTATTGAAATATTTCTACAAATGAAAGACGAATATCAATTCCAATGAATAATTTCTCTAAGCTGTTTAAAAAGGATTTGTATAAATAAAGTAAATTTAAATTTGTTGAATATTATACAACAAATAAATTTTTCATTTTTTCTAAAATAATAGGCATTTAATGTCTGGTAAATATCGATTTTAACAACATTTTACTCTTACCTTACTAATTAGATCTGAATTGATTACTGGTTTTAATTACCTGCAAATAAAATGGAAAGAAAAGATAAATTTATATAATTTACACAAATTATTACACATTATACAAAGGAAATTGTAAATTTAATTTAAATAATATCTAATTTTCAGGCAGAAATAAATTTCGAAAATAAATTGTCTCCAAATGTAAAATTAAGAGTAATGCATTATCACATAATTCTCGCTAGGGAAGCAATTACACGGGTTCAAAAAAGGATTGCTCCGCACCCTCCGAGAATCTTCGCGCGCGAAGGATATCTACGTGAGGAGATTCAAGTTCTTCGGATGAATGGTCCTGTAAATCCGGTCTATTCTTCCGGAGGATACCTTATCCACTCAATACATAAATATATGCGAAATGGGAAATTCAACACAAGTGGATTTTCAGGGTGATTTTCTTTTTACCTCTGGATGTCTTCGCGGCATATTGAATACTCAACTTAGTGTTTGCGAACATCGCTGCTCTTTGATAAAGCGATATTGGCGTTTTTACATTCCAATTTATCGAGACTCGGCTTCCGACCACTACAAGAGAAAGAAATTGCAATAATAACAGTGTCCGTAATGCGCAAAAACGCAAGAATAACGTGGATTTTGTGGAGACGAAAACATCGTGTGTGGAATACTTCAAATTCCATTTTCAAGTGAGTTAACTTTAGTAACATTAATATCATTCATTTTTTTGTTAAAAATACATTAAAATATCATAAGATTAATTCTTAGTTAATCATTCACTTTTTTTTAGAAATTCATGAAAATATATTAGTTTTATATAAGACTCTTACTTTGGATAATCTTTTATGTTATTTCAATTTAATTACAAATACAAACTTCTAGAGTGTAATACTTTTTTTTGTATACTTTGTAAAAGTAGTAAAGAATATATAAAGTTTTTAAATTATGGAACATGTAATATTTACACAGTCGTGTTGGATTAAAGTGCGATCTTCGGTGTGTTCCAAAATAAAGTGTGGAAAAAAGAAAGAGGAGAAATAGGGAATCGCTGTTATATTGTCAATGGGGGGATGATAAATGACGTGAGATTAATTTCGCCGCGCGAAAAGTTTGCCGGTAGGAGGGAAGTTCGGCGGTGACGAACAATATTTGCATGCGGAAATTCACCTGGAACAAAGAATACGGGGGATGGGGTGTGATCAATAAAGCCCGAGTGGGGAAGCAATACGTAACGGTTATTAAGTTAAAACATAATATCCGACGACAAACATTTCAATTTTTCCCAATCGAGTTTCGCTTCTCCTCCTCTCTGCGCGCGGATGTTGGTTGCGAGTTCCTGTTTCAGTGGGGAGGCTTACTCCTCCAGCGCCCCCCGTTCAAGGAGAGAAGAGGAGGTGAGCTTCGGGCGAATCCTCCACCCTGGGGCTTCTGAAACGCTCGCACTCACTTCCTTCCCTCGCCTCTTCAATCCTCCCCCCATTTCCGAAGGAAGAGCCAATCCAAAGATGCTCGCCTGCACGCAAATTATTCCGAATTACAATTACATCAGCCGCAATCCCTCTCTCTCTCTCTCTCTTCTCTTCTGCGCCAAAAGCACCTCCACCCATTCTGCACACAGGGAGACTTTAATGTGCGAGGATTACAAGGCATTATTTGCCAATCAACTGACCGGTGCAGGGCTTAATTGCACCCCGTACACGCCAGTAATAGATTCCATAACAATGCGGAATTTGTTAACTGCCGGATTATTCCAATTTTCGCACCAGATTTTACTTCAATTAAACTATTTGTATACCCACTTTGTACATATGTCACAATAAACACATTAATCCACTAAATATATACATTCATTCACTATTCAATGTACACACCAATTAAACTGATAAGTAAATCCAATCACAAGTATTCTCTAAACTCTAATAGAATAAGCATACATCTCCATTCTCTGTAACATCACTATTTTTAGTGATGAAAGAACTTCCTAAACTGTATGTTTTTATACAATTATTAATATGTTTAATATCATCTCTGATTGTTTTCTCAAAATTGAAATAGTTCCTTCTAGAATCTTAAGTATTAAGAAAGTATATCTTAAGTATTTAGATACAAAAACATCAAAATACTTTTTTTTTATATACGATATCTCCCTTATTAATGTCTCAAAAGTCTTTAAACGTCAGTTCATTTTAAATCAGTTACACAGACTTCAAATTACAATCTCTTTAACAAAAAATAAGTTTGTTGAACAGTCTTTCAAATTTATAAAAAAAATCGTAGTATAAACTAAGAATTGTAAAAGAAATACAATCAATTTCGAATATGTTGACAAAAAATAACTAAAAGCATTCCATATTTAAAATAATGTATAAACATACAAACATTAAATATCATTTTTTAACACACCTTAATTATACCAGACCTAGTATAGAGCCTTGGAGATCTTCCAACTAAACACAACGTTTATTGAATTTTTATATATATATATATGGAACATCTCGTAATAATTGTCCTACTATGCACTTAATCCCATGTTATGAAATCCATTTATAATAATATGGGAATTCATTTAGATATTCTAAAGTATATAACTAATTAAGTCTAGCTAATTTCTTGAAAGAAAAGTTCATTTTTTTAATTTTAATTTTCACAATTATATTTTTTTTTTGCATTTTTAACTTTTTGTATTGTTCGTAATTAGTTTTCGATTATTTGTACAGCAGCACAATGTATTATTTGATGACCCACATTTATTTGTTTTTAATTGCTTTTGTTAGCTGCGATAACTAATCTTCATCAATTTATAGTTGCAGCTTTATGACCTCGTATTTTCATCTGAGGATTACCGTTTAATTGCTGGTTATGTTTAATTTACGATGAAGCAACAACGGTTAGCGATAAACATGAAATGAATAGATGGAAACATTCATAATACGCATTACTTTTGTATTGCATCTACAATTAACGTGAATTATATGCAAATAATTGTTGGATGTACCAATGATTGGGATTACATAACTGTTGATAGACTTTATGGATTATAACGACTAATATAACTAATAATGTGAATGTGAAACTTATATAAAATATGTAGGAAACGATTATATTGATATTTTAATGCATTATTTTTTTCATATATAATGGTATGAATGCAGTGCTTAAATAGCAGATATATAAGAAATTCCTCTACAATATTCTATTTTTCTGTCATAATAAAATTGATTCTATTAACTTGAAATTAATTGTACTTATTAAACCAAGATCTGATTCTAATAATCAAAACCAAGGAATTCGCTTAAATATTGCTTAGGTGGAAAATGGCACAAAAAAGGTTGAGACACATAGATCTAAATCTTTCTATTGAGTGACATACTGACTTTAAAGGTAAAGTTACATTTTGTTGAATTTTTCAATTAATTTCAAACTTATGAATGTGTTTCTAGTTACTGTTGATTAACTAGACAGCTTTGTTCCATGATTTAGCAATGTTTGGACGTGATTATTTTGTTGGAATAAAAAATAAGCTGATGTTTGTTTGGATGGCACACATATCATGCAGGCGGTGGGTGGGTTCATCCATAGTTCTGTTTGCCGAGGGCACTTCCGTTGGACGCGAGGGGCCGTATCCATCCATCCATCGATTGTTTTTTTTCAGCAATTAAATGGAGGTGCCAACAATGAAACTTTGCGCTGATTGTTTCATCGCGCCCAGACGCCCCGGGGATGGGTGTGGGGAGGGTGCAGATAATGTCGACCATAAACAACCAAATGGTGATCAATATTTCGTCATTAGTAGTGGCTTTGCACTTGGAGAACAAGTTGATGAACACGCATACACAGCGTTGGTTGGTCACGTATCGCACACGACAAGCATTAGTATGAATTGTTTTCAATTCTATTTCTTTTTAAAAAGTGATTAAAGAACGATAACTCGATTCAATGAAACACGAAATTCTATTTGCTTTGCATAAAACAAATTATGAAAGTTCGTGAAAGAAATAATTGTAGTTTCGTTTTTTGAACTTGCTTTATCTACTATGATTAACACCTTGCATAGTCTGAACAATAGATTTGAAACAAGTTTTACAACGTATTTACATTGTAAACCCAATTATTAATTAATTATTATATATATTAACTTATTGAATACATCATTAGTATTTTTGTTTTTCTATAAAGTTTTCATAAAGTTGTGTTCTGTAATGTTAAATTATGGACACGTTTGAAATAATTCGTGTGGTTCAAAGTTAGTTTCGAATTGAACTCTCGGATGTCGAGGGAAATAAAATGAAAAACGAAATGGGGGAAGAAAGAGGAAAAAACAAGTGCAGTTGAGAGGAGAGATGCGGATGCAAAATCTGTCATGCAAGTGGCTCGAGTTTTCGCTCGTAGTTTATTTCTGCTTGCAGACGTGCATTGACTCGCACCACCTCAGCAATTGATTAATGTCAGCCGCCCTTTGAACTTCACTCCCTAAATCTGAATCGTGGTGCACTCTGCACTGGACGTGCACCATTCGTTACAACAAGTTTATTCAATTAAAGCACCACAGTTGCGCATTTCGTGATTAACAAAACTTGCAAACCGTTATTAATTATTTAACAGATTTATCAGTCTTGTAAATAATTCATAGACCAAATCGATAATTTGTTCTATAAAGTTGGATAATTATGCAATTTGTGCTTAAATTTTGATATTATTTTAAAGCCATGTTATGATAGAAACTACCAATATTTAATCAAGTATTAGTGGGTTTATATTTACAGTTCTATATTTTTGATGTTCCATTCTTACTTTTTCTTATTTTTTGTAACAAGTTTATTTAATTAAAGTACTAAGGCATTTAGTGATTAAGAAAACTAGCAAACTAGTATAAATTATTTAACAGATTTATCAGTCTTGTAAATAATTCATAGACCAAATCAATAATGTGTTCTACAAAGTTGGATAATTATGAAATTTGCACTTTAATTTGGACATGATTTTAAAGCCATTTTATGATAGAAGCTAGTAATGTTTGATCAAGTATTAATGGGCATTATATTTACTGTTCACAGTTCTGCATTTTCGATGTTCTATTCTTACTTTTTTCTTATTTTTCGTAACAAGTTTACTTAATTGATGTACTAATGTTAGGCATTTCCTAATTAACAAAACTAGAAAACTATTATTAATTATTTAACTGCTTTATTAGTCTTGTAAAGGATTCGTAGACCAAAATTGTTAATGTCTTCTATAAATAATTATTCAATTTATACTTGTATTTGGGTGAAGTTTATAATAGAAATTAGAAATATTTGATTATATGTTAATGGTTAGTAGAAGTTCGCTGTAACGTGACGTCTCAATATATAGATTACATGTTATTTTGCTGTTAGAAATAGAATATTTAGACGTGCATTAAAGTTTTCTCTATAAAATCGCATTCAATGAATGTCTAACATTTTATGTCCCCGTTGTTGCATAACGTATGTTGCGTGTGAGTATGTGTATAGATGTATATATAAAATATCCTCCGGAGGGGATGTTTTCCCTGCGGAGGCAAGTTTTCATAAAGCAGCACACAAGTGCGACCCGGGGCTCTGCGCAAGAGTTACAGCATCATTAACCGTACCCCAAGTGTTCCTATTGTGAAATAAAATGAAAGCAATCTTTATCGTATGGCAAGCAGATAAAGTTTACACGGACGGGGTGAACCAACCAATAAAGTGCTCGTTATAATTATATAACCGGTCCGTTTGTCAACAGTTGGGCGAACCATTGATGTCGCTCAGAAATTGCGGTTAAATAATCCAAGTTTCGCTCTTCGATTTTCGACCTACCTGAAAGTTTAATGCCGTGCTACGATCAACGTTGATCGTAGTTAATTAACGGGAGGTCGAGGTTACTTACAACAGTTTAATGAGTTCATTAATAGAAAAATGTTGATGATATTTCCAGGAACAAATTTTTCAATAACATTTTCAGTACACATTTTCATCTTGATATAAAAAGTAAATAAACTGTTATAATTGATCGACTCGTTGATTTATCATAACGTATTATTGTAATAAGTTTAGTTATGTAATTCTATTATCCAGATTTGACCTTCTGCTACTACTGGCTCAAAAGATGCTCCAGGGAAAGAAATTTGGCTCAAATGAAGAAGCGATTACCGAAACTGAAACGTATTTTGAGGTCAAAGATAAATCGTTCTATAGGAATGGTATCGAATTGTTAAAAAAACGTTGGAATGAAAGTATAATTCTTGAAGGAGACTATGTTGATGAATAAAGTCGAATATTGCTCATAAGTTGTTAGTCCTAAGAACTTATTCAGTGAAGTGTTATGTTAAGATATTCATAAATTTTGTTATACCAAGAAATTATATCATTGGTTTCAATGTTGCAATGTACACAATTTTCGAATATTGCTCAAAAGTTGTTTATCCTACGAACTTGTTGAGTGAAGTGTTATGTTAAGATATTCATAAATTTTGTTATAACAAGAAATTATAACATTGGTTTCAATGTTGCCATGTATAGTATTTGTTTATTTAGCTACAACAATATAGCAAATTGGAGAGAGACATTACCTAAGTGAAATGATATAATAATAATATTTGCTGGAGTGCCAAGTTAGGTAATAATAATCCTAATTATGAGCGCCTACGGGTGTTTAACTGTGCGTGCTTATATTGTTGTGTATCTTAATTGTGAGTTATGCGAGTCGTGCAGCTCGAATTTCTTGCAATCACTGAATCATATAACTGGGACTCAGTTATACACATGACGCTACGTATGAGATTACCACCATGATTAGCTATAGTTTATTATTAATGATAAGAAAAGACCCCCCGTTAAGTTTTACTTAAATAATTACATAATATCTTAGTTAATTTAAATTTGATATTTTCTATTTCAACATTTTGAAACTAGAAAATTCCTTACTTATTACTAGAAAATAATTAAAGTTCTTGAATCACAAAGTTACAAATTAATAAATTAAATTAAGTATTGATGAATATTTTTAAACAACTCTAAAAAAAATATCTTAAGAAATTGCTACTGAATTTCCATATAAAAAATTCATCATTATTATCATACAATTTACTAGTAAATTACTTGAATTTTGTAATTTAACTGCATATTGCATTATTTGATGTAGTTAAACCATAGTTAAAAATACAACAACATAAAATTGCAACTAAAAATTAATGAAGATTTGCATGAAACAGAACCAATTTATAAAAAAAAATAATAAATAATGTAGGTCAGCAGCTTCGAACGGCCGTGTGCAATATATAAATATATTCAAATATTCATTACAAAACTAATGCAATATTAACGCAATTATTCGAACCGCATGCATTCATATTCACGAATGAATAAAGAATTATGTGCCGAATAATTTTAATTAAAATGAATGAAATGCGCACAACGCAGAGGCAAAAACTAATTTTAAAAAAAGATGATAGAAAAATGGAACGAAAATAAAGGAAAAAAACAAACTAATTTGAAAAGCAAACGGCATTATTATAATTATTGTTGAAATTTAAATATTTAAATAGAATATAAATTAATAAATTGAATATCTATACACGAACGTGTGTATTTCGGATAAATATAAACGCACTGTTTTAATATTTCGTTATATTTTCAAAGCAAATCAGGATTTAATGCAAACTGCGTCGCATCCGCAATATTTTTCATTAATAAAATAACACGAACGCACACGTACCGAATGTATGCAATATATATTTATATTATTTAATAAATCCGCTCACAAAATAATTCAATTTGAATATGCTGCTGCTCCTGCCGTCATTTTTTTTCTCTGTTTTATAACAAAAGTAGTTATTTCAGTGAGGTGAAGTAGAGAGGCAAAATCAATCAATTTTGTTTACTTTTAATTCCAAAGGAATAACATAAACTTTATATAGGAAATAAGAGCATTTTCTTTATACCAAAATCGATGGAAAGATGCGTATAACATATAAGGGTTAGTTGTAGATTAATAAAACCGTTTCTAATAAAGAAGAATAACATTTAATTCTAAAACCGGTTATATTAAAAAAAACGTTTTTAATGGTAATTATTTGTTTAACAATTAATATGAAACATACTTTATTCTCAGTACCATTCGAAAACCGGTTTTAACTTTTTACCGGTTTTTTTCTTAGAAAAGTTAAGATTCACAAACCGGTTATCGAAAAGGTCTGTTTTTATTTAAACCCTATTATGTATGATAAATATACGGATATATGAACACATGAAATGGTTTTGTTAGTATTTTTTCAACTAAAAACGGTTTTTAAAGTATATATTTGCTCAAATATTAAAATGTAGGGTAGAACGACCTATGGCCTGTAGTCATTTGTAGCAATAGCAATAAATATATTTTCTTTTTTAAGTATTTCCATTATTTTAGTTTGTATTTTTACTTGTAGCTGTTGTTGCAATAGATATTATTATAATTACTACTAAAATGTATACAAAACTCTCCTATCTATCCTCATTTATCTAACTGGTATGTAGTCTACTATATTTGTCATTAATTTCTTTAATTAGTGTTTAGTAAAATTAGTGTCCTTTTCAAATGTATTATTAATTTGCTTTACTTTTCCTGAAAGAAAAATTTATTAAGAAATCGAAATATTTAGCAATTCTCAATATGATTAATGAAATGATGAATGATTATGAAAGTTAAGATGCGAAAACCGGTTATTGCAAAAAGTCGATTTTTATGTATAACTTATTGTGTATGATAAATATACGGATGCGTGAATATACAGGATGGTTTTGTCGGGATTGTTATAATAATGCTCTGCGTTCTGCTCTCGTAATATGATTTGTTAATATGGATAAACCGGTTTTAACCGATTTCGTAGAAAAGTTAAGATGCGAAAACCGGTTGTTGCAAAAAATCGATTTTTATTTATAACTTATTGTGCGTGATAAATATACGGATGCATGAATATACAGGATAGTTTTGTCGGGATTGTTATGATAATGCTCTGCGCCGTGCATTATTAAACTACCCGACGGATATTAAACGTTCGCCTCAAAATGGTTTATATAAAGCCGCCAGTCATTATATCGCATCGCGAAATGGTAAAATTCATCGTCGCCTGAACTTAAAACATAAAACATAACATATTAAAATAGTTTACGGTCTCTCTGCTTCTGTAAATTTTCACGGATTCCCTGCATAATTAAAGCGGACATTAAACGCGCAATCTACCCCAAACTATTATCATACCCATGTCAAAGCTTTTAACGTAAATATTTGCCCGCTCGTCCGTTGCAGGGGTCGGGATGTGCAAGGGCGGTGTGGTGGTGCAGGTGGTGCACTCTACGCACCTACACAGTCCCGTGCTTTATTACTAACCGGGGGTGGTTATGGTGGTAAAAATGAACGATTCCATCTGGAATTATATTCAGATTTGCCGCCACCGTTAATTGTACTTTTACAGGGGTAGCCCCGTGGTAAATGCCGTGCATGTATTGCGTGCAGATTGAAATGAATGTTATACATGCCTTGTTATTATAACTCAACATAAATAATAAAGCACAGTTTCATCTACTCATCTACATACTGAAATGCTTTACTTTTTATCCTCAGTTCTTTCTTTCGCCCGTTTCGCTACTCGCGTTCTTTTTTGATTTATTATATTTTACACTTTGACTAAAGGCAAAACTTCAAACGATGTTTTGTACTGTTATAAATAGAAGAAAAACATATTACTCGTGTTACCTTTTACTATAGATTTTCCAAACCCCACCCAATCCAAGAAATAACACATTCTTTAACCTAACTTTTTTATCTAATTTCAAAGGTTAAAAAAAAACATTTTAGAAAATGATCAAGAACGTATTTTTTGTCGTTCTTTCTTTCAATTAATGTTAAAACTATTCGAATCAAGAAAAAAACATTGAGAACAGTTTTTTTCATAAATTTAGAATGATTATAGATTAGCATAACTAATTTATACAGATATACAGAATTTAGCATTGATTTAAGAAACAATTTTACTATGTTTTTCATATTCCATAATAATAAAGTTTTTTTTAGGTTTCAAGATCATTAAAATAAAAATTTGTCTAATTTCATGTTAAAACAATAAATTTGAAGAAACTATTGCAATTAAAATTGCTGATCAATATTACTAGTTACAGTGATTAAACAATTATTCTTAATTAGATGATTTTTAATAATTAAAGTCCGTTTACTTAATTTTCAAATATTATTTTTTATGTAATTATTAAACTAATAGCAGAAAGCCCTATAGTCTATTGCCATTTGCAGCAGTAGAATTTGTCTTTTGTGTTTCTTAATTGTATTGTATTGAATTTATTTTTTTATTATTCAATGTTACATCAGTTCAGTGAAGAAATGAAATGAACAGAAAGGTTCGAAATAATGCATTCAACTTTTGATTACGAAATAATTCCAAGATCGTAACCACGAAGGAAGATTGCAATATACCATTTCCTTTTTCCTTTTTATTATTATTCCCGGAAGAGTCGAATGTGAGTGCCGTGTGCGTAGGGAGCGGAAAGACAGGATATATTACGGAATCAGAGCTAACTTCTTTAATAAAGATGCCCGATTATTCCACTGCATAAACGCGTACCCTGTCCTCAAATTCGGTGGTCGGAGAAGGACGCTGCAGTGAGTGTGAGAGGGAGAGAGAGAGAGAGAGAAGAAAGATCAGAACTTGAGCAATAAAATTTTCAATATTGCGCGGTTGAGCAGAACATATGTTTCCAGATGATTTTGGGAAACCATAAGTTAAATTAGGCGCCGAGGGCAATCATAGACACTCGCTTATCCCAAAATTTGTTACTACATAAATCTAACGCACAATTGCTTTAATACCCTGAACAGACCGTCCACATTCCTACACTTACACACCACGTTCTTTTATTGCATAATAATAGGAATTTATTGGTAATGTGCGTGAAACGTGCCGGCAGCAACAACGTTTTGTTTTTATTTGTATCTTTCTGCGTTGTTTGTTCTTTTCTTTTTTTGTATTCGATTCTGTTGCTAAACGAAAGCAAGAAACCCTTCGCCTCTAAATATCCATTATTGAGAATACATGGTCCACATATCCCACTTATGAGTTCCAGTGTGTCGGGACGAATGCTCCCAGACTCATCAATTATTTACGTGACCCATCTAGTAACCGCATGTAGGAATGGGGAATGTCCTGACGTTACTCTCCCAGATTATTACACCTATATACTCCTACACATTATGCTTTAAACACATTTTTCATACTCATGCAGACTCTCTCACTACATCGAATCCATGCATTATTTAATCAAATACTTTGCCACATACTTTATTGAATATCATCAATGAACGTAACTTCAATATTCAACATAACTTTAGTTTATAACTGAAGATTATTAAATAGTTCAAACACTGTCTTTTTACAATAATCTATAATTAATTAATTTTATAGACACTAATTTGGAGAAAAAGATCTGTAAAATTGCAAAGATTCATGTAAAATAATTTCATTTTCCAGCAAATGCATACAGAAAATGTCTTTGTTCATATAGTAACGTGCACATAAAAGAGAACTGGATTTGTATTTTCAGGAATTTTCCATATTTATTATTTTCGTTTGAAGAGATGGCAGATGATGAGTGGGAAAGCACTCGTCCTGATTTCAACAAAGATATATATGTGTAAAAAAGACAACAATGTTGTATTCGAGTGAAATAAGGAAAGGAACGGATGGAAAGAGAGGAGAAAGTGAAAAGATACAAGGGGGAGGCAACACGACATGCAAAGTAGAGGAAAATTAAAATGCTCAGGATTTTCCCTTGGAGCAGCCGAGGTGTGTGCTGAAAATAAATGCGCCCTTTGTTACCCGAAGCGGATTGACACATTCATTCAATATCTATATAGATGCGTTATTATTATTATTATTTTTGTTATCGCACCGCCACCAACCATGTGTTTGTATATGTGTGTGCATATGCCGCCTCTTTTTTTTCGCTCTCATCTCTTCCTCCGGCCTCCCTCTGTTCATGGATGAAAATGGAGATTGATTGGTTTTATTGATTCCATTGTGCGCGTTCCTCATTTTTTCTTTTCGTATTTATTCTCCATCCACGTTATTAATTTTAGTGCTATTTAGATGGAGATTGATATATTCGGAGCGCAAAATCTAAATGCAAATTGTACCGTACTCAGATGCTACGCGAATATAATACACGTCTTCCCATCTCGCGTAATGAGCTTACATGCAATGTGTGTGTATGTACGTACTTTAATACATAATAAAGCAATTTATCCGTGTATTGTTGCCCTTTGCGATGGTAATAATATTTCATACGTGGACCATTATGGCACACAATATATATATCGGTGGATATGTCCCTTTAAATAAATATACTTGATATTGATGTCAGTCGGAGTAAGAAGAAACAAACTCCCGCAACGTTCACATGTCATTCGCCCTTTTGATCTTTTGCACTCCACGAATTACAACCCATTCGTTTACTCTCCGTCAGCCCTCAATCTTTCGATTCATTTTCCAAAGAGCAAGAAGCTTTATATTGGTATCATACGTTTTATAATAAAGCACATTCTGTTTGTAGTTCATTTACTAAAGACAAAACTCTATATTATCTCAGACTGAACATTTCAAATACACCCATACCTCGCTATACGGCCGCTCTTTCTTTCGCTATAACGCCCCTCTTCAATTAAGGCACGTTTTCGATTTACGGTCTAAAATGATTCGCTATAACGGCCAAACAAACTAAGATATATCTACATGTTGCCAATCTTGCGCATGCGCAACAATTGATTTCTTATGCGGCTTTTCGCTTTGCGGCCAAGCTTCGTGGAACGTATCTCGGTCGTAAAGCGAGGTATGGGTGTATAACAATAATTACATTATATTTATAGATAATTTTTCATAGTTTTCATACAAAATATCAATATATAAAAAAAACGCTTTATTTATTGAAGATATTTCTTCTTACCTTCTAATTATCTTAAATTTTTACTTTCAGTTTTATTACATAGTTTATAAGTATATAATGAATAGAGAAAACATATACAATTTCTTTAATAACTTTATTCTTGTATATTTTTCATAGTTTCCTACAATATTTTTGTATAAAATATTGTAATATTGATATATTAAAAGGAATAAGTATTGAAAATATTATTTAATAACGTATTACAAATTTCAGAACAAAATTAACTACTAAATCAAAGCAATTTCTTGGATTTGTTCGATTTTTTTACTCTTTAGATATAAAACAAAATACTGAAGAAACTTCTTTAATATATTATGATATTAATAACAGACTGTTTTTTTTCATATAAATTACAAAAAAGTAATAAGAAACCAATGCTTGTATCGTTCCTTATAGAGTTATCCGTTCCATGTTTTATTTTTCCTTCAATGAAACAATGATAAATGCTTAGATGTGTTTTTTTTAAACGTCAATTTGGACATGATTTAGGGCTGCGGATGGCTCGACGGGTGGTCGCATTATTCGTGGACGAATTAATACCCGTAAATCGATTCCGTGTAGCATTAGTAAAGTGTTACAGATGACCCATTTACAGTCACTTACAGACACAAGAAAACGAAAGAGAGAAACACACAACAAAAGAAAACAAAAAAAACGTACGACGTCCACTTTAAATGTAAATTACATTCCGATGGTAAATACACATTTCAATCATTAAAGCCATGCTCGTTACAAACATTTGGCGCAATTCCTACGATATAGGTCAATTCATTCCGTTACGTAATTTATCACCAACATTTTGTTTACATGAAGAAACTTGTTAAATAATAATTTTCCAAATAATTCAAGTTTCTTTCAAACAATGAATTTAAATTAGTTGCAGTTTTGCAAAAGAGAATCTACCAATAGGAACAACTACTTTTTTTAAGTATTTATAGTCCAATTCCATTACTTTTCTCTAGATTATATAATTTTCAATAAAAATACATCAATACAATATCTTTGCAATTATATAATCCTTAATAGGAAAAATCGAAGAAATAAAACACTATATATATAGTACATAGTTTTTTAGAAGTACTACTTCTCTCCATAATTTCAATCTATTGCTAATATGCTCTTAATATTACATTTTTTATGTAATAATATGTAATTATGTAAATGTGTAATGTATAATTATGTAATAATACAATATATTTGCAGTTATCTAGTGGTATTCAACAACGAACAGACAAATTTTAGCAATTAAATAATACAAAACTCTCATTTTAGGAATTATTTTTAATGTTATCCTGTTATAATTTATAAATTTCAATATAGCATTATAATTTACTCCTTTCAATTATGCAACAAATAACTGATTTTCTCGAACAGCTTTAGCTACTTTACTTTTAAACGCAATTCAAAAATTCTAATATTATATAAGTATATAATTTGTATAATGTTATATAAGTTCTAATGTTGTATAAGTTATAATCAAACTTCTGATTTAGTAATTAATTCATGTTCTAATATTGTTCTAATATTATTTCATTGTAAATACAATTACTGTAGATTTCGAAATTTAAAATCTTTACAGTTATTTAATAACCGATTTTGCAAAATATAAATTAATACTATTAACATAATTCGAGTGCCTTTCTTATATTATCCTTACATTATATAAATTTCAATGCAGCGTTTTTTCCCTTTAAAATGTAAAAATCTTTGCAGTTATATAATCATAAAAGGAGTTTCCAAAAGAGTCTTTTAAAAGCGAAAAAAAAGGAGTATTTTTTAATGGTTTACAAATACTCGCACACACAATTATAAAAGACATCAAAGGTAAAGATGCCATCAAGATTCGTACATTCACGAGGATATTTTGAAAGAGGCTCCAACGAAAGCCACATTGGCTCCTTTCTACTCCATTCATTTCATCTTATTTTCGTTCTGACTACCTCCGTTTTCAGGTGTTTAACGGACGAAAGAATCACCAACAAAACACATTTATTTATTTTTTTGTTGCCTCGGTAAAAGTGTAGTCGAAACTTCTGTTTTGGACGAATGCGTTCTCCTGGCAGAGACCAGTTTTTTCGCGTCTCCTACAATCACTTAAAGCGCGAAACAAATAATCCAATAGGTTGTAGTAAAGAAAAGGAATTCTTGCTTCTAAATGTTTTCGTTTAATTTTCATTACGTAATCCAAACGGTAAAGTATTAATTTATAGATGAAAATCTCGAGCTCTGCATCTACGCTTTTTTCTTTTCTTTTGGGGGCATAAAACAGCACATACTTTGTCGTAGCGTATATTGTAAAAGTGGATCATATCAAAAGTTTTTATAACTACTTCAGTCTTTAGATTTACTTAATTTATTCATTACACTGTTGCTCGAGGGATTTCAACTTTGCTTTCATACGTCTTTATACAATACAGGTGTATTGTAATTTACAGACTTGCGTGCGTTTATGGATTATTCTTAGAAAATGAAATATATTTACAGTTATTTTAGATGATTTTCCCCACGGAAAAATTAACAAGTCACATATTTATAGGTACATAACAAAAATAACTTGATAATAAAGTTAATTATTTGATAAAATAATTAATTAATAATAAGTTACCAGATTTTTTCTCGTTATTAATTTACACTTTTTATTTTAAAAACAATTTTGAAAATTTCAATTTACATATTTTTTTTGTATAAACAAATCAAATAGAAACGTGTAAATATTGAAAATTCATAAAACTATTCAGTTCATAAAATAACAAATAAATATTCGTGATATTTGATTAAGAATGTAATTAAATGGAACATCAGGGCCGGTCAGTGTAATTCGCAAATAATTGTCGCAAAACGAGCCGCGTTTTAATATAAATTTCGGAATAAAATCGAATGTCATGTAGCTTAATTAATATTTTAATTGATTTTGCAAACACAATAAAGCGGAGACTGTTTCGGTATGTAATATATTGACAATAAATTAACCGATAAAATAAAATAATTAAAATCACCGAAATGCGGTGGTCGGTCTGTCTGCTCATTCTCTTCAATAAATGTAAATTGAATTACAAACGAGTTTCATTTTTGTTTAATAATTCCTCTGCATATATATATATGCATAAAATATGTACATGTGCAATACACGAAATTAATTGCGGAAATTTAATTAAGCCCCCCTCCGTCCCTTTACGGAAATAACGCACCCCCTAACGTTGAGAGTTATGTTACTTTTTTTCGGTGCGTGAATTTTAATGGGAATAATTAAATGCTCGATCAAACGCCACGATCTTAATGTAAACGCGTTTACATGTAATTTTAACTTGCTGATGAAAATCTGATTATTTTGGGACTCAAACTTTGATATATCCTCATTGTCCATTTAGATTTTAACTCCTCAATTTAAAGTTCCATGAATAAAATACATATATTAATAAACATTGGATTAAAATAACTATACATTTCGCACCTTTTCAGTTAGAAAAATCTATGATTGGGGGACATAATACAGTTTTTTTGTATAATAATATAAACTATGAAGATAAAAATGTTTAAAATAAATCCAATTTTTAAGTTAATAGTAAATTCAATGAATAAAATGCATATATTTACATACATTGGATTAAAATATAGATATTTTGTGGATCATGTGATGAACCTTTTCAAAATCTATAATTGGTAAGGATATTTCTATTATAATAAAAGAAAAAAATAGAAACAAATATTTCAAACAAATCTAATTTTTTTGTTAGAAACTTTGCATGCATTTTATAATATATTTCAAATAACAATTTTAAGTTAGATAGTAGAGTCAACATTTAAAAAAAAATAAGTAGAATATTGCTATAATATTAACAGCGTAATCATTAAAATTATTTTTTTGAAATCTAACACGAATAATTTGAATGATTTTATAGGTAAATTTATATTTTAGATAGAAGTTTACTTAGCTTTAAAATTATTATAAATAATGATACATATATATTTATATATAAAATATAGATTTTATGGACAAATTATTATATTATTAAATGAAAAAAGGTAATATAATCAGCTTTAATAGTGAATTGATTTTTTTGCATAATTGGAAATTGTGGATGCGCCGGGCATTAAAAGTTTTAAACAGATATCTAATAAGTTGTAAATTATCTGAGATTGGCATTAATATTGTAAATGATTATAGTTATCAAAACTTATTGAATATATAAAAACTTACCACTAAAACATTGATTTTGTAAGTGTTTTGTGTTGAATTACCTGCAAAAAAAGAAAATACAATAATTAATTTTTAATTCTTAGAAATGTAATTTGCATTACATAATAATGGAATGAATGAAAATGAACTATGGCCAAAGGCTATTGACCGTAGGTCTTTCATTTATACAAAATATAAAAATTAAACCAAAATAAAATGAATATAAAAAGGTTGTTTTAATATCAAAAACTAAATTAATATCTAAATATCAAATATAAACAATTGGACAGAAGATCTTTTCAGCAATATAAATTGATTTGTATTTCGTCATTTATTGTACTGATATAATTTTTGTAATTGTTGATACAATACAAGTAATTATTATTTATCTATAAACACATATATTTAATTAATTTAATTAATTAATACGTTATTTTATACACTACTTAGTACCATATCTATATGACAATTGTAACTTCAATTCATTTTTTATATATGAGTAGAAAACGTATACGTAGTTAAGGGAATAAGATTAGTAGGAAAGATCTGTTGTATAAATGAACTGTGAAAGTTGAAAGGAGAAAATCATTGATAATTAGTTCATATATGGATCTCAACGTTAATTTGTAAATGGATTACGTGTGTCAGTGATCAATCAAATTAGAGAGCCAGGGAAAAAACGGACGAAAAAAAAATAACAGAAGAAGACGAGGCAGTGAGTCTGCAATTGTTGTTTTTCCTCTCGTTTCTCTCGCCTACGAGGATAACAATCGTCGGTTCGTTCGTTTTTCTTCCTCCCTGCTTCCACCTTCCATGTGTGTGTTTTTGTATGTGTTATTTTTTTTGCTCATCGCAGTTCGTTCGGATGTAGCGATGGTGGAGGAGAAGGAAACGAGACACAATTAGCCCCGAAGGTAATTGGAAAATTGCGCCCCGAATTCTTCGCGATGATCCAATTTCCCCAATTTACTTTCGTCGACAAAGCAGCGCCGATAATAAAGTTATATACACTATACACGGGAGACGTAGGAATCGCGATAATCAACTGGGTGGGTCATTAAAGTGCGGAAATTATCGATGAGGAAAATGCCCTCTGCGATGTGCCAATTGACAATTGCACGGATTTTGATTCACTTTCGTGCATAATCCAGTTACCGTCGGCAGTCCAAACAAATGAAAGATTGATACGTGCTTCCGTGCTTCGTGCGCTGCAGCCAGGAATTGCATTTTCAAAACGAGGCAAAACAGGCATACACACACGATTTTGCAGCTTTCATAAATTCACGTTAAAACTAAGTACTTAATACCTTTGGTAACAGGAACGTATCACTATACGAGATACTACGTGGATGTTTGCAATAAACGTAAATTGATTTAACGTTACAATTTCACTTATAATCAAAACCAGTTGTTAAAAATGTAAATACAACAAACAAATTGTATTCTATTGCTCAAAATAAAAGCCTAGTAATAGCAGTTCTTCCGTCTTGTAAATACTATTTTTTACTAGAACTTCATTATTTCATGTTCAATTATTATCGTTAAAAGAAAAAGATATTAGAGTATATGAATTTATATACCATATGTATAATTCTTGAGGAAATCTATATTTTATTTTAATAATAATTACAGACAAATAACGAATATAACCACTCAAATTCAGGCGATTCATATACGTATTGTCAGAGTCACCGGTCTACACTCTGTAGTCCTCGGTTCGTATTCCAGATACAACACAGGATTTTGTGTTCTCTTTCAGTGCAAATTTCAGTGTTTCAGTGAACTGAGGCCATAGATTCCAAATAAAAAACAGGGAATCAAGGTTCAAGGGATTAGTTGTCAATGAGCAACAGTTCCAAACAAATGTCACGACATGTTGATTTACTGAATATACGAATGGATAAATTGTAAATATCGTTGCAAAAACAGACCAAAAACCCTAAAATGAATGATTATAATTCATTGATATTATTTATTCATATATTGTTGATGCTTAATTACTTCTAAAATCGACACTCAATATATAAACAGCAATTCAAAGATCTATACTTTATCAAGGGTCATCTTGGTATTGAATTTAATCATATTTTTGTTTGATTGTAAAAAGATGCACCTAATGTAAAATACTATTACAACTATTCGATTATATAAACAGTATTGTTGTAGCCATTCTGTAATACATGCAGAGATGTGCTCGATGCAGGCGAAGGTAACGTAATGTGTAATTTGGTTGGGCGTCAGGAAATCATACTGTAATTACGTAAATCAATAACAAGACATTCTAATTCATTGACAAAGCGGCCAATTCAGATGCTACATTATATACGCTTGTCGCATAAGCATATGCAATTATAACGGAATTTGTAACTGATTGATGGATCGAGTATGCATCTTAGTCTTGTAATGGTTTAAGTCTCTGACAAGATTACTATTAAGTGATCATTACTAGTCACCATAGAACAAGCATGTAGAACTATTTACATATAGTTATGTAATTATAAGTAAACAATGTATTTTAGTTTAAAAATAAGTTAGTTATAATCAATTTAGAATTATATCTTAATCTATGAAATTATTATATAATAGTTCTATTTTACAGTTTCTAATTCCGAAATCCGTTTCAAGTACTATCCTTAAGAATGGTTTGAAATTAAATGTGTAAACTTTTTTTTTGGTCTCCTTGCAATGATATTTGCATCACGTCGTTGCAGAAACTTGTTCAGAACCGTTGCCCATTGACAAGTAATTCATTTCGATAGCTGCAAATGTTTGGAAGTACCGGGGTTTGAACCCGGGACCCCAAATTTTGCGGACGACGACTCAAACCATTCGGCTATGAGTCGCCTTTAAACTTAACAAAACTTTTGTATTAACTATTTTGTACATTTGTACATCAACGAACAATTTATCAATTAGTGTAATTTATCCAAACATTTTACTTAGCATACGTTGTTTAAGTTTAAAATTAAAGATCGATGTACAAAAATTGAAATGCACGCAAAGACTATGTCATTATATTGTGTTAAAGTGTATTAGGCTATAAAGTATAAACTTTGCTTGTACTTTAAATACATTAGTGCTTGCTATATGCGAATAACTGGAGTACGCCGTCCAATGTAACCAGTTTTAATTACCCAATAAACCCGGCGCATGCACCAAATGTTATTTATTTTCATTGTTCGCCGTTGGCAAACTTCAATTGAGTGGGCTATTTAATGCATCTAATGGAAATCTCCGTGGAGAGAAATGGCCGAAACCGTTGCATTCGAGCGAAAAAAATGTTTAACACGACACAATGAAAACTGCTGAAACGAGAAAACGAAGGAAAACAGCGACACGAAAGAAGGTGAAGACAGATACGAACTGGAGGCTCTTTCAACAAGTTCAAACTGCTATTATTTAATACAATAATAGAGAAAGAGATAGAGAGAGAACACTGAAAAGTTTCTTAAAGCGACAATAATTTAGTTTCAGACTAAATAAAATAATGGGCGTCGTAGAGAATGGGGAGGTGTAGTGTAAATTTATGATGCCTGTACGAATCCGAATTAAGCGCAACTTCCAACAGCAAAAAAAATAAAATAAAGCAAACCGTTAAAAGACATCGCGCAATTGCAATTGCGATACAAGTTCGTGTTAAATAACAATTTTCCACGGCATAAATTTCGTTGCCGGAGCAGCAAATATTTCTTGGCTTAATGTAGCGGCCTAGGCTCGAGGCCCGACATAATGTCTTCGCTTTGCCGAATTTAAGACACTACTTTATGATGATTTAATTTTATTTATCATTTCCTCCGTCTGCCGTAAATACACGTATTTTTTTTGCGTTCCTCTATGTCTTCATAATATCCTGAAGCTCCGGCTCCTACCCAAGGGGAATCCGTTCCATGCGATGTTCCTCCAGGCAATAAAACTCGCTTAATATAAATAAGCAACTGGGAAATGTAATCCTCGAATATAATATACAAAGGACGCATGCACTGAAAAAGGATCAGAACAAAAAGCGAAGCCCTTTCAAATATTTACGAATCACACGTATCTTTGTATAAAAATATGTACATTTTTTTGGATGAACTTAACAACAAAACACTTTAAATATATTGAAAAACAAAGACAGTTTATAGTAAGTTAAGTCATCTATATCATATGATATTATAAAAAAAACAAATATGATTAGTCAAGATATTTCTATTTCCTTAATTAATAATTAGTTTTAGATAGCAAAAAAATGACAGACTTATTTTGTCAGCATTAATTATTATTCACATCACATTTTCAATTTCTTGACAAATATTATATTATAAATATTTATATAAATTATTAATAATCCTAGAGGTTTTCTCGAATTACAAACATAATAATATAAATAAAATTATTATCATCATAAAAACTGAGAGAACATGACCTAAAAAACACTAAGACGATGCCCCAGTTGCGCTAATTAACATTTTCATCAAGATTTTTTTTAAACCAGACACGACTTTTAATTACCTCTTGTGATATGTTTTTGGGACAAAAAGTTTCGGTTTAGTTTTGATTAGAAACGCATACTTTTCTGCTCCCATTTTTTTGTCGTGTTCCTTTCTAAATTTAATCACGAACTTTAACATTTTATGTAGAGAGGAGGTAATAAATGTATAACGACAATTAATAAATATTCATCGCACTTCATGAGAAATTCGCATTTTCCCAGTTTCTGATCGAAGCAACAAAAATTTCTGAAACGAAAATTTGAATTTGAAAATCAAATATTCCCTTTAATAAATATTCAACGTGCAGCCCAAAAATCCCTTTCAACGTGATGCTTTTATACTTTAATTCAATCTGTGTATAACAAATTTATGATCGTATTATGAAATATCAAGTATTTTTTTAAAAAGATCTCATTTTTATATATATTTTCTGCTTCAATTATAAATTGAAACATTTATAGATTAAACATTACTCAAAAATTAAACTATATTATAGCTAATGTTTGTTTAATATTATCTATGTTATTAAACAAAAGTTGGTAATATTAAAGTTTAATTTAGAAAACTTTTATTTAAACTTTCTTTTTAAATTAAACTTGAACTTAAACTATTTTCTTTAATAACTTATATAATAAGTTATTAAGCAAAATTAAAATTACGTAAGTTGTTTTATTTATAAATTACGCTATAATTTGGACGGATTCACCATTATTTCATATAAATTACTATAATATAGAAACGATTTTGAAACATCATTTTTTGTATAAGTGACTTCTTGCACGCAATGAAACCATGAGACTGAAATAGTTAAGTTCATTCAGATTTATTAAAAATGGTCCATTTCTAAAATTATATATAATTACATTAAAAATTCATCAGAAAATTTGTATATATTTTTAGGTAATTTATTTTTAATGCAAAAATGTTATTTTATAATTAAAATAAATCTATTTTCAAGGAATAAACATTAAACTAATTAAGCTAATCAATATAACTATAAAGATAAATATTTAATTATTTTAAACTGCGGAAGAAAATAACTTTTAATGAAGGCAATTCAAGAGAATGAACAAAGTTTTAAAAGAAAACTAGATGAATGAAGTTAATTCCGTTGAACACGAAAAGTCTATTAATAGTACAATTAAAAAGGACAAATCTATTTCGGGTTTAAAAACGCGTTGCAGATGCTTAAAACCGACAAAGTTTCTTGAACCTTCCTCGAAGAATATCATCCGAGAACCGGCACCAACCGACAAAGATACAAGGGAAAAAATATATAATTAAGTAAATACACTAATGAAATTTACACGGAGATAATACAATTTCCCAAGGCAAATAGTATTATTTCCTCGTGAAACTTTCGCCTGAGCGGAAAACTTTTAAGCTTCGAAACTCGATGCCCACGAAACGGCAATTATAATTGCAAATTTATTTACGATTCGAAGCCACCCCTCGATGAGATACACGGCAGATGAAAGCCGAAGCGTTTACTCCCGACTCTTCCATTTTTACCCACATTTTCGTTCAATTTTCGATAGGAAAAAAAAACAATGTATAATTACCATTCATTTTTTCGATCACATTTTCATAAAAGAATTTATACGTGAAAAAAGTAATTAGCATTTATTTAAATGAATCTGATTTGAATTATTTGAATACTGGTATTGATCTAATTGGTATTTTTCGGTTTCGGTTAGGTGAATCGAAATGCGAAGTTCGTTCGTTCGTCTTTCTTCGCTCTTCGAGTGCTAATAGATTTATTTTCTGGTAGTGAATTCGAGGCACGGGATCAATGCGGAGAGTCTATTCAGCCCAATGGAAATTCTGCAAATTGTTCAGAAGCGATTTTCGGTGAAGGCGCGTAATCGAAACGCCCGATCTAATTATGCCGAAGGCACTCTACCAAGTCCATTAATCATTGCATCGAATCCTGCAAGTATTCGCATTCGGAAGAATTAAGTTAGGTATTCTTCAAATTGATAGAAATAACACCAGTAATTTTTCATATCGTCCTACATTTATATACAATTTACTCGGAAAATGGCATTGCATTATATAAACGGTTCCAAGATTAACGTACACCAGCCATTTTTCATATCGTCATATAATTTACTCAGAAAATAATTTACTCAGAAAACAAACTTTTGTTATAGTAAAGTGTCTAATATAAATAATCTGTAAATAATTGAATACAGAGAGTGATCGGTTAGCAAACATAATCCATTCAAAGATAATGTTCGAATTGTACGTTAACCGAACTATCAGTCCTGCAAGTAATCGTATTTATAGGAATTAACTTAGAATACCTATATTTATACACAAATTACTCGGAATATAACGTTTCTGAAATTAAGTTACACTAGTCATTTTTCATGTAGTTTTACAATTTACTCAGAAAACAAACTTTTATTGCAGAAAAGTGTCTAATATAAATAATCTGCAAATAATTGACTTAAATTAAGTTAACAAACATAATCCATTCAAAGATAATATTCCAATTGTACGTTAAGCGAACTATCAGTGCTGCAAGTAATCGCATTTACAAGAATTAACTTAGAATACCTACATTTATACACAAGTTACTCGGAAAATAACATTGCCTTATATAAGCGTTTCTAAGATTAAGTTGCACCATTTACTCAGAAAACTTCAAATATAATACTGTAATAATGTACTGTAATCATTTTTCTACTGTATTTCCAACCCTTTATCTTTCATAGGCGTATCTATAAAAATGTAACTTTTTTTTTCTTTACATTAAATCTTACTTGAGAATTATGTATATATTTTTACGCAAACTAATAAGTGTTACTAATGTGTGATAATTCTTAAGTACATTAAATTAATTATTAATCATTTATTAGCAATTATATGTATCTTACTTGTACATAAAAGATGATTTCCTTAGAATTCATAGTTTGTCAAGAAACACCTAGTGGATGAGTATTATAGTGGTCAGCAATCAGCGACTGTTTTGATGAGAAATTTTCTCTAATTTTGTTTAAACTAGCGGTGGATTTGTTGGGAAATATGCATCACTAGCTAAAATGGCCATTGTATAATTATGGCTTCTGACAATTTTTTTTAACAGGAAATATTTAAAAAATGCATAGTTGTTTCAAAATATTTGCCGACCCCTGATATTTAATATAATTATAAACCATTTTGGAACTTCTTGCAAAACCATCTATAGAGCTGCTTGCTACAGAAAGAAAAGAGAGACTGTCGGAGCGTATCAAAACCGATGCAAGAGACGGACAATGCAAAGGTGACAGGAGAAATAGAAAAATTCAGAGAACCTGGACCAGAAGGCTTATTCCCAAAATTGTTTCTTGGATGAATAGAAAGCACGGTGAAACAACCTTAGATTAACTCAGGCGCTTTCTGGACAT
This sequence comes from Nicrophorus orbicollis, assembly GCA_018845635.1. Lineage (NCBI taxonomy): Eukaryota > Metazoa > Arthropoda > Insecta > Coleoptera > Silphidae > Nicrophorus > Nicrophorus orbicollis. The sequence goes on along the minus strand of JAFMTC010000100.1, from coordinate 1,437,024 downwards.
GGATGAAGTACCTGCATTTCCTCCAGAAGAATGAGGATGAAAAGTGTTGGTACTACGAGGAAAAGGACAGCTCGGAGCACACGTTATTCAGTTGCCGCAGGTGAGCTGCAAAGAAGCATGTAACTGAAGCAAATCCCGGTCTATACCAACACCGTAGAATTTTCTCAGCGAACTGCAAAAAACAGCGAAAGCTGGCAGATAATAACAAACTATGCGATAGACGTACTCACTACCTAGGAAGAAGATCAGCGAAGAAAATGGCAGTGGAATCCAACAATGAACAGAACAGGTAATACAATCAACATGTCAGAGCAGTAACACTAAACAGGACCTGTATGCTGATGAAGAAGAGGAGAGGTTTTTAGTGGGTAAGAATCCCACAGTACTACGATTCCACCGTACCATGCAAGATTTTCCTCTTCTCAGAACAAAAAAAAGTAAATTGACAAGTAACCAATTTTATAAAAGAAAAATGAAGAAATAAAAAAGTATGCTTCGTAATAAGTTATTAGTGTTCAATGCTGATGGTTAATATATCAAATTACAATTCCATTTTCTGCAAAAGTGTGGTGATAATGAATATGCCATTATTGGAAGTAATGGTGTGGAAGTAATCGACTTCAGTGCAGGAGCGTTGTGTTATCGAAAGGGAGGCCTCAGAATACGCTTATATAAATACAATATAAAAATAATAAGCAATCCGAAGAGGCGGGGAGGAAAAAAAAATACAATAAAAAATAATAAATATATAAAAATAGAGGGAGGAGGAGGAGAAGAAGAAAGTATTTTTCCATTAAGAAATAAAAAGGGTTTATTGTGCAAATACTGCGGATGGCGAGACGCGTCGAGATCGAACGTTTGTATTCGATAAGAGCATCGCTATAAATAAATACTGAAATAATATCGGAAATGAAAACGAGCCGGCTATATAAAGACGGAGTGCAGACTATTGCTGCTGCTGCTGCTGCTTCGAAACGTGGACGAGATACGCTCTCTTCTCTTTCTGTTCGAATGTGATTTGAATAAGGGTGGGCGGCTTCGAGGGAAAAGCCGAAATCAAAATAAGGGCAACAAAATGAATGGTAAATATTATTAATGACTCTGGAACGTCCCAACGTTTAGAATCGTGCTCAAGAGAATATTGTAAAAAAAACAAACAGAAAATTGTCGAGCGTAACTTCTTTTAACGAACGTGCGATAATACGGACATAATTATTTATATTTTATACTTTTAGAAAAATCTTCAATAGATTATTGTGAAAAAAATATATAATCACTATACGATTGTAATCAAATATTTAATTAGATTTAAAAGTCATATTTAATAGTATAGAGAGAAAAATAAGTATATAAGCATTTGATTATTAATAATATTCACATCTAAATTAGTTTTCAAAATTACAGTAAACAAATTAATATAGTAATTCTTTGTTAAATGTACATTCTTTTATAGCAAATAGTCGATAATATGTATATGATTATTTACATTTCATACATGTTACATAGTTTTCAAGTGTACAGTAAAATGATAAATAATATTATAATCCTCTGGTGAAAGTAATTTTTAGAGAACGTTCCATAATAAGTACATGATTATTTAAATTTTTACATTAAGAATCGTATTCAAAGAACATTTAAATAAGGATAGTTAATTGAACAAACTCTTAATGATGTATATAATAAAATATGTATAAGATTATATAAATTTTTCATTGATTTAGAATTGATTCCAAGAGAATAGTACAAAATATATTAAAGTAATTTCTCCCCAAACATAATTTGAGAAATGTTCAATAATACGTACAATACGATTATTTAATATATTTGCATATTTGATATATTATAATATATATAATTAATAACATTTCGTTGCATACCAATGTTTTAAAAAACATATGACATTAATTTAGCGTACAATATACGTTATTAATTGTGATTTTACTTTACTTTACTTTATTATATACTTGAACTTATATTGATTCGTGAACGTATATAATTGTTACACATTATTGAAAAAATAATTAAATTATTCGAGGCAATTAATTAATTTAAAATGAATTAAATCAGTCAATATTTTTTTGCTAGTAAAAAAATACATATTATTAAATCTCCCGTTTCAATTATAATTAAATATGAAACAATTTGATAAATATTAAAGTAATAAAAAAACGCAACACATAAATATTTTAATTAAATATTGATGAATCCTCACTTTATATCAAAATAACGTATGGAAAAAGTTTTCAGTGAATATTAAAAAAAAAGTATATATTATTTGGAAAATCCATCATAATTAACTGATATATTTCAGCATTCGTAAGAGGGGTAAAAAAATGAGCAGACAAATATAATTGTAATAAAACAATAATATAATGAAAATGTAACAAAAGGATATTATTATATTTGATTTTATGTTTAGAATTATATTTTGTTTTTATAACTGCCCAATAAATTATATTATATATATAATAATAAAACAGAAAAGAAAAGGCTGGCCAAAGGGCTATCGACCATTGGTCTTTCCGCCCATGAATATTATGTACAACGTAGAAACTAAATGAGCAATAAGGAGATAAAAATCATTTCACAAAAAAGGCTGCCTCTGGGAAAGGGAAGCGATATAATTATAGGGATTATAGATACTGGAATAGGGTAAGTCTGGGATACTTATATTTAGGGGTTCATGGATTTCGAGGGATATAAAATTTGGAAAGAGAGAGAGGATAAATTTGAGTCTTTTGAGATGAATTTAAGGGAAAGGGAAAGGATGGATAAAAGTAATAATTTCTGAAATGTAGAAAATAAATGAAAATATACAATACTAACAAATAGTATTTGGCTGGTCAGTTTCCATTTTCCCTTTGACCGGACACGGGAGAGACAAATGGCTGTCCTCCATTCATGACGAAAGACCCAGAAGTCCCATGGAACGGAGTTTCCCGAAGGAGATTCCCACTACTATAAACGCACTTATGTGTCTATATGGAAGTTATTGATGAAGCGTCTCTTCAGACGTTGCAACAGCTTGGTGAATTTAGTTTGTATATATAGGTGCATAGTATATAGTTGTGGATTCTTAATAGGTTATGTATTATGTTGGTTGCAAGATCCTTTTTTGTATACATAATAATAATATTAATTGTTGGACAAAACAGTGAATTGTTATTAGGTTATGTATTCTGCTGGCCATAAGGTCCTTAGGCAACTCGCTCATCTTTTTACTAAATTACTTGATTCTGAGGTTGGGTATGACAGGAATTCGTATCTTTGGGCGTTTAGGGCATTTTGGAGGATCATACAAGCCATACACTTCGTAGGAAGCGGAGAAGTACGTCTGATGTGTACCCCGGTATTTAGAGCAGTTGTTTTTATTGGAACAAGTGTCCGTTATGTATTTGAACTAAAGGTCTTTGTTATTTATTTAAAATTATAAATGTTTTGAAAAGAAAAGAGCAAACATCGAGTACAGTTTAAATGTTCATCTTTATAGTTTAAGACATAGAAATTGGACCGTTCATATGTAGCCGAAGGTAAGAAAACATTACTTTTCGAATATTTGAGTATATACATATATACGTATACTGAATGTAGGAAAATGAAATACTGCATTTGTTTTCTACGTTCTGCACCATCCTCTCTCTATATATACACGAGAGTGTGTATGTTCAGAAAAGCCGATAGTTGTGTACGGTACATATATATATGGGTGTATATTATACATATATAGAAAAATGTGTATGAAATATTGCAGTTTGAGAAGTCAATAAATGTAACAATCGTTCCGCCGGGACTGAAGTTCCACAAATATTGTCCATTATACATACACGGAGTGCATTAAAAATAGCGGCTCAATTCGACTGGAAGCGAATGGAAAACCAACCGGCACTTCCAAGAAGAAAAAAAAGGCATTCCCCTTTTACTTGTTCCACATAAACATTTCACTCGCAGCTAAATGCCGAATAAACATTTTCAGTCGGAACAATAAGTAAAAATAAAACAACAAATATTTATTGTTGCATTGTTTTCTTCCATTATTTCACGTTTCACATTATTTCCATTCAATTGAATGGAGCTTTGCTTACGTTCGTTTTGGTTTGCACGAATTATGGATTCGTTTTTTTTTTGCACGTTTCCAGATTACTCTCACGCCAAACGCGAATATTTTGTTTGATTTTGATTTTCTTCTGTGTACATATATACAAAAAAAAGCGCTGTTGTTGTCGGCATTTGTTGTATTTAGTTCATTGTGATGATTTATAAACGCAGCGTGGAAAAATCGGATCAATGCATTCGAAAACAAAAAAAAAACAAACAACATAACACTACGTTTTATGCAAAGCCCTTATGAGTTTTATTGGTTTTATTGTGAACCCTTTTCAAGTTTGAACAATATCGAAACCCAAGTAATTTGAGAGTCAAGAATCGAATACGTTGATAACAGTTACATTGTAATTAAACTATAAAATTTCGTAAATAATTGAAAACAATTAATTCAGTTTGGAAATGATCGAATAACTAACTCTTTTTTTTACATTTATAACAATAATTGAATGTTTATTTTATTGAATATAATACACAAATTTTAATTATTATTTTATTACATGTATAAACAACCAATTTATTATAAAAATGATTAATTTACTAACATTTTAATCGATTATTTGAAATATAATAGTTTCTTTTATAAAACTAATTCAATATTTTTTTATCAAATAATAAATAATAATTTTTATTAGCCTCAAATTGCGACCTAAGACTTTCCATCTCACTCACTTATTCATAAGTATTTGAATTTATTCAATATTAATTTCAATTTTCTCTAAAATTGTTTACGTTGTTGTATTTCCAAGATCAAGATGAAATAATTGAAGTAACTATGGTTTATTTGATTAAAACTATACTTTATGAAATAATAGATAGATGAAAAATGTAAAATATAATTAGTGAGAAATAGATAATATGTGTTACCTGGCGCATTCACCTTTTTTTAAATAGAAATATTTTGAAAAGTAGAGGATATATCTATTGCCAATAACTATTTATAATAATGAAAAAATATCATTACTACAACATCAAAACTGTTATTTATTGAATTGACATCAAATTAAAGTAAAAATTAAAATTATTAGAGAGTTGAAAATATGTATTACCCGGCGCATCCACCATAATTCTAAATTATTATTTTTCATTTCAACATCGTATTGGGCCAAAAACCAAGGTCTTTCTGCCCATATAATTTTATTCTAATAGAAATATTACTAACATCTTGATTTTAAAAATATAAAAAGTAATCTACAAAATGACTTTATCTTGCATTAACTATAGCATTCCTATACAAAGGACTCCAGTTTTATTTTAATTAATTATAAATTAGTTGATGTTTATCAGAAAGAAAAAGTAGTCATTTTCAGCTGTAATTAATTAGATAATTAACATTTATTTTAGACAAAACAACAAATTTCAGTACAATAGAAAATAGAATTGTCGTTTTAAAAAATTAATTTACTGCTATTATGATTTTGAATGTTTGTTATATTTTTTTATGTTGGTTTCAATAAATCATGTAATTCTATTATTGTTGTACAGCAATTATTGGTAATGAATGTGCTTTAATTAAATTTGTATGAAATGTATGATTATGTAGGAATGATGAAAATGCATACTAATATTAATATTTCTATTATTGATTGATTGGCAGGATTGGCGTGATCTCATCGAAATTGGGGTAGTTGTTTAAAACGAAAGTACAGAATTTGCACAGTGCGGTCGAATTCACATGTATATACACTAGAATTTATATAACTAATTTGACCTAGTTTTGAAAGCAGACAAACGAGTTCCCAATAAATGATTGTTCGAATTCTACTCCAGAATAAATTTATACACGTATGCATATGCTTACGAGCATAGAAACACGCACATACACTTCACACATATATAAATTTGTGTGGTGCATTCCATTTGCGTGCAAATATGTGCGAATGGTGATCCGAAAGTAATTAATTTAGAGAGAGAGAGGCGCGCACGTGCACAAATTGCATTGTCAACATCAATTTTGGGTGGAAAAATACCATAGGAAAGTTGCATCAAAAAAAAAACTAGGAAAAACACACACGGTACGGTGACCAGGATTGACGCAAAACGAATTTGCGGGTCCAAACCGAAAGTTGTCACCTCCCAAAAAATACACAGGGAATTTTACACAACGTGCGAATTATTAAATATAATTGACACCGTAATGATACATCCGTTTGCGTCGAGTTTGCACAAACTTTTAACAAGCGGTTCCAGCCCGGAATGCGGCTACAAAATATATATGTGTGTATATGTTTGATAATGGCCATGTGCGTGTCCTCCTGTCGTGTTGTTTGTTACAAATGATGACTGCAATGTTTTATACGGCACAGAATGTTGCTATTTGCTTTTCCCAGGTTTTACAAGCGAAAAATATACTGATAATCAGAATGTGCGAATTGTGCAAATATTTCTAAATGAAGTTCAAATTAATTAAATTTTCCATTTTTTTTTATTTAACTTTTTAGTACAGTTTATAATTTTATTTCAAACATCTTTGTTAGCCAAAAATTGGATGAAAAGGCAATTTACTTTATATCAATTTCAAAGCCAGGTGCAAGAAAATACACATTATGAGTAGTATCATAGATTAATGAGAACCATAGCTTTCAACTGGAAACTGAATATAGCAGCATTACATAATAAGACGATCCTCATCCAGCAGTATTTATTCATTGCAACTCGCGTTTCGCTCGTTTTAATTCTCCCTTCATTTAAAGAAAACTGCATTAAAATGAAAACAGGCTGCATTCTAATTGATACTCCCAATCTTCCCAAGCAAGACCAAAGGAATGAAATACGGGAATCTTAACATTTAATTCCCGCTTCGCAAATGGAAAATGAGAAAACCATATTTTACTCTCGAAATGCAAAACTTATTTGTAATCAAGGCTTCCTTCCTGTTATTGTTTCGTAGTCTGCTATTTTTTTTTCTCAAACTTAGTTCCGTCGTAAATTATACGCGAGATTGTGCCATTACGTAAGGCAATAAATTCGAAAACAGCTTGTGATAATTCATCTGCATTGTTTCCTGATAATTCTATATGAAAATCTACAGCAAATCATTTGAAATCAATGAGAAAAGAAATTTCTTTAAAATTTCGTGTAGTTACAAATATATGGGTTCCTTGCAAATCAAGTACATAAACGTACTCCATAATCAATAATTTGAAAAGTTTGATTGAAGTATTTTTCTGTAAAATATTTATTATTTTAATATAAATATGGAATTACATTAGTTTAATAAACTCTGACCCGAATTTGAAGCTGCAGCTTTCGAAAACTCCCGGATTTGGGCTATTTTCAGAACTAATTAGTTTTAATTATAATTATAAACATCTATTTATACTGACAATATATGCTCTCCCGCATTGCCTCGTGATAATTAAATATATTTATACCCTTGTTTGGAAACTATCCAAATTTACAATGAACAGTTTCATATCTTTCATAGTTAATTGCAGTTTGCAACGAAAAACAATAACAATAATTAAATCACTTGAAAACTAAATTTACAATTATTATGCGTTTATTAAAGTCATAATTTATTGCTTAATCATAAAAGCATGATTTCTATTCGTATTTATTTAGTTTTAATATAATTATGTGAATATTTTTTAAAATTAAATATAAAAAATTGTACACACATACAAAAAATTGAAGGAAATTAATGAGGAACATATGTTCGAAAGATGCGCATTGAAAACGTTAAAACGTTTTTTTGTAAAAATAATTCTAATGTAGGAAAAAATATTTAATTAGAGATTTCACTACACTAAAACTTTTAATTTCTTTATTTAATTTTGCGAGAATTAATTAAATTTGAAAAATATTGTTTATTACATGATAATTTATAATTTAGTTACATCAAGTAAAAACGGCACTATAAAAATATCTTGAAACTTGCTGAAAACATAAAATATTACACTGAGCCATTTTTCCTATATAGATTTGAATATCCAGAGAGAACTATTAAGGTAAGTTATATGGATGAATAAAGTTGGGTTTATTGCACGCAGTTAAAAAAGATGATTTAGAAAGGGGGCAGTCCATCCCCATTAACTGAACCGTTATATTCCACCCTTTTGTTACTTCGCCCCGAGTTATACCAACATTTTCAAAAGAAACATCATAAAATCATATTATTAACTCTTCCATAACATACATTATTTTCCTTTCGCATTTCTTTAATTAACCTTTTACGCTCGTAATTGCGTTTATTGAATTTGAATTAAGCAAATTACGGTTTTCCGCTAATTTCATCGTCGAATTATACAATTTGCATTCAAATTCTAAAAAATGTTAAATGTTTTGTTTTGTATTCAAGTATGAAATGGAATCATTCTCATTTTGGAGATAATAATTAGATGAAATTCATGTGAAACGAGCATTTGCGTTTCGCGTTTTATCAAAGCTTTCAAACGAGTTGTGTTTTCGAACAATAAAAAAAAGTAAATACAACGCACAGAACAAATATGTTGTAATTGGATGGTGATATTCGCTTTCCGTTTATATTGTTCCACGCCCTTTGATATCCACTTCTGTAAATTGTTAATAAGCAATGCCTTATTGTCTTCTCTTCCACGCTTCGTTTTTTTGAACTTGTCTTCCCACATAAATTATGTAATACTGTGAGCGTATTGCATTAGGAGTACATAAAAAGAGAAGTAATTATATAGTAGAACAACTGTTAATGATTTTATATAAATAATATTTTAATTTTTATTGACGTTTTCCTTTTTCAATTTGAAATTAAAATTGTATTTGAGCTATTGCATACTTAGCTACATAATATCTAATGTATATATTAGGGAGATGTTGTAGTAAATTGTATTAAACCATTCTATCAAATGTTCAGAGAAAGTTGCTTAAATATTGTTATTAAATTTTATATTTGATCATCGATTCATGTAGAAAATTGTTTAACTATTATAACAAATTAATAGATGAATTAATTTGGTTAAAGTTAACATAATAAAAATTGATAGTTAATAAATTAAAAGAATGTATTTGATGTAAAAAGATTGGAATTGAAATCGAAAAGTAAAGGAATTAATTAATGAAACTCACAGACGTGACAACAAATAAATTGAAAATTTCCCGAAGAGGATGAAAATGATTTTCACATGCAGAGAGACAGAGAGCAGCAGAACAAAGAGGCGATCGCTCGTTTGTTTGTGATATAATATGTGGAAAATACGTATGTATATTCGGTGATAATAATCTGGATGGGCGGAGAACCTTTTGTTCTTTTCAGTCGCTAATTGTTTCAGCGACGAAACACGTTTAATTAATGGCCTCCTTTTCTGCGCGTTATTTTTTTGCGTTTTAATTATTTTCATATTTCTGTTCTTTCTTTTGCAGTGGGATGGTTTACTTTGTGCTCGTTTCGTTTTGTTATTGTCGATGTCGACGATCAATCGCAACTTTTATTGTCGGTGAAACAACATAATTGAAACGGTTGCAGCAACGGTGAGGTTAATTTCACTTTTGCGTGTCACGTTTGAATCTATATACCGAAGCTCTGGACTCCCTATGAAAAATTAAGCATCGCTCGTTTTAATTACACTTAATTGGTGTGTTAAATGGCTTCCGGTAAAACGTGAATTGTAATTTAAAGCATTTTCTTTGTTTAATTTTTCAGCGATGTTTTTCTCCGCTTTCGTTGCGTCATACAAATAATGTATAATTAGTATTAATATTTTATCATTTTTTCAACTTTGATAGTAAATTACAGAAAAACGATACTAATTATATATCTAGCAGTACTTACATATTTAATCCCGAATATTTGCTTTTAATTAGAACATACATACATCAGCTTAGTATCATGGATTATCCAATAATTTAGCAAAGTGTAGAGACACAACTTTAAAAAAAAAACTTTAAGAGCGTATTACAAGTAAATAGTCCTAATTACAAAACTAGTAATAAATTCATATTGAAGCCTGAACATTTAACGTTAATTTAAGTTTTCATACGTTCAATTATCATGATTGGTTGTCGTGTAATAGACTAAAACGTGAAGACACTGCTTTTTCGAATGTTAAGAAAAACATTTTTCCAACTTTGAGAGCGAATTACAGGAAAAGAGTGATAACTACAAATCTACAAGTATATGCATATTAAAGCCTGAACATTTTACTTTGATTTGAGTATTCACACGTCTAATTATCATGATTGGTTGTCGAGTAATAGACTAAAACGTGAAGAGACTGCTTTTTCGAATGTTAAGAAAAAAAAAAACAACTTTGAGAGCGAATTACAGAAAAACGGTGATAGCTAGAAATCTAAAAGTATATGCATATTGAAGCCTGAACGTTTTACTTTGATTTGAGTATTCACACATCTAATTATCATGATTGGTTGTCGAGTAATAGACTAAAACGTGAAGACACTACTTTTTCGAATGTTAAAAAAACATTTTTCAAATTTGAAAGCGAATTACAGGAAAACAGTGATAACTACAAATCTACAAGTATATGCATATTAAAGCCTGAACATTTGAGTTTAATTTGAGTATTCATATGACTAATTATCTTGATTGGTTATCGAGTAACAGACTAAAACTAACACTGCTTTTTCGAATGTTAAGAAAAACATTTTTTCAACTTTGAGAGCGAATTACTGGAAAACTTATTATTATTTTGAAATTTATATAATTATTATACCAATATAAATTATATATTCAGAAATATAAATTCTGGTGTAACTGTTTTCTCCAAAGTATAACCAATCAATAACTAATCGATTTCCTTGTACTGTGCGGGTCTCAAATGGTAATAATTCAATGAATCTTTTAGTAATCTGTAAATGAAGTGAATTTACTCCGTAATTATATCAAATGCTTACCAATCCATACCTCATAATCGAATGAAGCATGTTACATAAAAATAATAATACATAGACATATATCATTAGAGCCAATTATCTACTACAGCTTACTAATATTAATGAAGCAATTTAATTCTCCCTGATTACTGCACATTACATGTTCAACATGCTACGCCAATTATTATTATACATTTACTAGAATATTAATTAACATTGAATATATATGCAAATTATTTCGTTGAGAATCAGTCGATGTACAATTATGATTATTATTAGCTTCATACACTAATACAAAGAAATCAATTAAACTTTTCTTAATTTATATCATTTCATATTCAATTTGCAAAATGAACAGTTTCTTCGATAATTGAACAAAAACACATAATCTTTTTATTTATAATTTTTGCTAAAGTGCAATTATTAGGAATCAAATCATTGTTAAATGTTTTCTAACTTAATTAATTTGTATAAATTTTCATTGCTTTCAATCGCTAACAGAAACACTTTTTTTAAATTTGCATAATCAAGTTCAACTGAAAATGCAGTTAATAACACACAAAATATTATGAAATATTCTTGAACTTAATTTACAGATATCAACTACTTTTTACATTAAATAGAATCAGTAAGTAGATAAATATGGTGTAATCTATTAACTAATTTTCTGCAATAAAATTTAAGGCAAAAATGTTTTTCGTTTTACACGTTTTTTTTCACCGCACCAATTTTTCAGGGATTTGCTTGGCAAACAGACTACTTAAACTAATTTAAAATAGGGAAATTCAATACCATTCACACACCGGGAGAAAGGTAATACTGGATGGATGTGAAGATGAGAGAAAGAGAGAGGAAGACCGAAAGAGGGAGAGGAACAGAGAGAAGTGAGTAAAATTCGTTCCGACGTGAAATTCTTCACAACATGCGGAGCCCTATTGATTTCAAAATCTGAGCGTTATATTAAATTACCTGCTGGCTGCGAGCGTTATTTTATTAATAAATACTTATATAACGCGTCTGCTGCGCCGTTTTGTGTAAGTACAGAGATGACGGCTTTTAATTTAATTAATTAAAGGTAGGTAGATGGAATGGAACGAAACGAAACGAAGAAGCAAAATACTATCTTCCAGTTTGAACACAGAAATCAAAGACGATAGATTGAATTGCAATGGAAACTGGATTGGTTTATAGAGCGGGGAATGCTGATAGTAACAAGTAGAAATTACGTAATTGAATACTTATGAGGACGTTTTCAATTCATGGCATAATCTGAATCAACATGTATAAAACCATCAAAAGCTTCGAGTTTTCGAGCAAATTTGTATGTAACACGATAGTAAAGACTAGAGTTACCAAAGCAGATGGCAACCACCTCAGTACATTAAAGGACTTAATTAATATAACGGATGTGAAATATTCCACCCTGAGAAATTATTTATATTTTAATAGCATTATAAAATATTTTTAATCCAATATAATTGATTGGTCCAAATTGGATCAAAGAGCTAAGGACCGAGGTCTTTTTGTCCAAAATATTTTAAAATATTTTTTGATGAAATAAATAGTGAAAGAAACAAAGAAAACAGTTATTCTTTCAAAGAAAATATATAATTTGTAACAACAAAATAATCCAGTTTTCTAGAGAGTTTTTCATTTTAAGGATTATTGATTGACTATGAGAAATATAATTAGCACGACAAAGACGTCTTCCATTTTTCCAATTATTTCTCGTACAATACATGAAAGAAGTGGACTTCTTCGAGTTGTAATAATAGCAGTCATCAACGTTTTTCAATATTGGATTAAGGAGAGGACGACGGCGCGCTGCCCTCCCGCAATACGTATTACGCAATCAATTATGGCAATCCGCATTATATATAATTTTACGGTGGCTAAGCACGAGCCATTCATTAGATGCGAAATTGCCACTTGTTTTCTGCACTGATTACTAGTTACGTGCTGTATGGAAATATGGAGTACTCTTTGTTGCACATCTAGCTTATATTCAAAGTACCATAAATCACAGTCTTTACAAAAATCTGCCTATTTTTTGAATATCATTTGAAACTTGTGTCTAAAAGGAAACAAGATTTATTGCATTTGCCTTAACACAATAGACAATCTACATAATTTACTGAAAAATAGTAACTATTAACTTTTGCCGGAAAATCTTTGGTCGTTAGCCATTTACAGCAAATAACATAATATTTTCTTTTTTGTAATTCTTCGTTTTTCTTTCTTGTATTTACTTTGTTTTTTTTTGTAATTGTTGTTGTTATAAATGTTATTATCATTAAATTTATTTAACATATTTAAATACACTTTTAAATATATTAATCAATAAATCTTCTTTACAGAGTTTGTATGAACTAAGTAAAACTTGTTGAAGTAAAAATTGATAGATTTACTTAATAAACTTCACTTAACCGTTAACCCAAACTTGATAAAATCTAGGGTTTGTCACCACTGAAGCACCCACATCACCGGTAACTAGTTAGGCAACGACGTTTCGGGTTTGCTGATAATTTTGGAAGAAATTACGAATGAATGATAGATGCCAACGAAGTTCGTAACTACTAAGTATGAGTGCTTCGGTTTATTAACTATGTAAGTGTCAAGATTCTCCAGAGAGTAGTAAAGTGTTTAATGGGAGGGAAGCGATGTTGATTAAAGATTATATAAACTACAATTTAGGTTTAATGTTTTGTCAGTAATTAGTTTCGTAATAAACATACTTGAAAATTTCATAATCAGTTTCATGTTAATCTCATTAATATTTCAGTTTATTTAACATTATTTCAATTCAGAATGATATAAACTTGTTTCTGGTATACTCTTCAAGTAAATTCATTGACAAAAGTCTAACATTAACAAAGATGTGAGTTCCAACAACTGTTTTCTTACAGCATTAATTATTTATCACATAAGACAATGTATCATACAAATTATGTCTTTATTGAGATAATTTCATCAGTATTTGGATACTAAATAAATAATCTAGGATATTGCCTTTCCGAGCTATACTCTTAAACTAAATGGATTGACACAAATCTTGTACGTTTTTTGTTTCTGTTTCGAGTGGGCAAGAGACAACTCCGATAAAAAGGAAACACGTTTACGGCATTGGCAATCAGCTATCGACCCAAGTGGACCGAAGAGGCAATTTCTTGGAGGAATGAAAACGGGGGATGACGAGAGGGAGGGTGGACCTGGACCCGCATAATCATATTTTGAATAATACTGCAGCCGGCGTGAATATAAAACCCATGACAAATTATTTAGCACATGTAATTTCGCCATAAACGTCCACGAGAATAGGCAGTCAGCCCACGCAGTCACGTAACAGGGGTAAACACGCAACCGCGGAGCCCCTTTATTTCCCAATTTATTTTTTGGAAAAGATAAAGAAGGATTTGCTTTTTTCGTGAGGGTGCTAAAGACAAATCCACACGTTCGATTTTCCTTCGTGACGGATTTACATGCAGTAATTACCCAAATGTTGTTTCTTGAGGGTGCTTCATCCCTTTCCCACCGGCCAGATGCACAGAAATTATATTAAGCTATGCATAAACTTACGCAAGTGCGCCGTTTCATGTAAGTAATGTTGCACAATTTAGTGTGGATTTGCAGAGTTGAATCAGTGTTGGGTTTCCGGTACTGCTGGAGCAGTATAAAGCTGCTGCACAGGATATAACATCCCCGCCGACTGCGTAAATTATAGAAATTCGGGGGAAAATCGATTCGGTCCGAAAACCCGGTCACAATTTAAAATTAATTCCATTATCTTTCCCATCAGCTAATATTGCATTCGGTGCGATACGATTATACGTCGGGATTATCTATATTTCATTTCTCGTCGGCGTCGAAACTCCCCCCATTACTAAATTATAATATTATTTTATGGGTTCGCATCAAATTGAACCGAAGCCCGTAATGACACAAAAGGCTGTTACGTGATTATAGGGACGCATGCACATCAAGCAGTAACGGCAACAACTTGTCTCGGACTCAATACGCTAATGGTGCCGACTTTGCCTAGGCTAATCGCAAATTATCAATTGCTGCACGAAGAACTTATGGAATCACTAACCGATACTTGACAAGTACATGTCAATTACTTGACAGGTAAATTGTAGTTCACAGTTGGTAAATGTTTCAATATGATTGAACATCTATATGTAACCTTCCTAATAATTTTGATGTAGTCTATGATGATTACCAAGCTATTATAGCTACTTTCAGTTACTTTAATTATATATTTAAATCTATACCACTGAATAACTATGCATGTATTACCTATATTTAGCAAAATAGTAGTCATTATTTAGATACAAATGTAACTACTTGACATACCAAACATTTTTTAGTAACTGAATAGAAACGACTACAAATCATATTTTAGCCAAAAATATAGCAACTTGAACTTTTATTTTTAGTAATACTAATTTTACTTTAAATTCAGAACTTAGTAAACTATCTCATATTTTGATGGAACTAGTTTCAGTAACTAAATAAAATGTGCTTCTTGTTAACTTAAACTTATAAACTAGTTAATCTTATTGTATAACCAATTCCATATATTTAAGTAACTGAAACAAATTCTGACATTATAAATAATTATTTTTATACATTCAATTAAAAATAACTATTTTTCTAAACATTTAGCTACCAAAGCAGTTTTTATTAATGTTTCTTTTGCAATAGACGTAACTAATTACAAGTAACTTTAATACAAAATAACTATTTTATGATAGCATTTATGGTTGTAATTGTACTGAAATTATTTGTCAAGTACCAGGTAATGAGCAATCGGCTTTACGTTCCTCCATTTAATGATACAATAAATATGATCTGTTCGGTCTGTAATTATATAATACGCACTAATTAGTCGACACAGCGACTGCGAATGCTTAATTATTATGTATGCTAGCCCGTAATCAATGACAGATCCTTTCTGTTGAACTGAACTGCAGCGAATGCAAATCATCATTATTTTAAATCCATCCTTCAACTATTAATTAAAATGTACATAAAATAATTAATTAATACGTACAATCCGCATATTATATACCTATTATATATACAACTTCTTGTGTTTCTCTGACCAAACAGAATAATCTTATTGTACTTTTTTACAATAGCTTTTCATCAAATTATTATTTATTATGAAACATATTTTTTGATCAAAGTTTTTTTCGCCCATATTCATGAAAAAAAAAATGGACATTCTTTCTTCCTCTCAACAAATTAAATATGAAAAAAAAAAGAAAAAAAGAAACAATTATTTTCTTTAAACAATCAAAAAATATTCCTCTTAAGACCAAATATTTTGTTTGCTCACTGTTCTACTTTTTTCTGGCCTGACGTGTTCTGAATTTTCCGGTCATTATCTATGGACTATTTTTTAATTTAATTATAATAAATCATTAGTAAATATTGATATAGGTGTTGTTTTTTTTATTGTAGTTTATTACATGTTTTCATGAAAGTAGACGTACTTTTTTCGAACAATTATATTTCTCTAAACAGTATTTTTTGCAACCACCATCGTCAACGCATTAAACGCAAGCTCCGTGAAGGGATAAAAACGCGTCTCCCTTTCAAATGTAAATGCAGAGATGCGTAACAACATCGGCAAACCCTTTGCATAAAGAATCTGTAGCTCCGTTGGCGCAGATCTTGCAGCAATAATTTGTTGATTTCCGTCCACTCCAATAACGATTTTCAAACAAGTCCAGATCGAAACACTTTCTGTCCTTTCCATCCCTTCACGTTCATCGACAACCTATCGTCTCTCCATCCATTCAACGAATGTCAACCCCGTGTTCATTAAATCACTACACACCTCTCCAACCAACCTGACTACTGTCCCCTCTGCACCTTTTCCAGCTGAGCTGTATGCAAATCAAATATAAAAGAACTCAAAGTGCACCCTCACGTCGTGTTACATTCCCCCGTTCCTTTCTCGAAAACTCTTCCGCATCTTTGAATCTTTTACTCCTATTTTACATTTCACCCTCCCGACTACTACATTTTCCTATTATATCCTATGAACCTCACCTCGGTGTAACATAAATCGACCTAACTTATTGATCCAACAAAAAAAAATGTCATGAAACGAAATACAACACAACAAATAGTCGAAATTAGTAGTTCATCGAACATCAAATAGATATAATATTTGAACATAATTTACTCCATTAATAGAATACTAATTACAAAGTATAGTTTGCAGCCGTGCACTAACTATTGGTCAATAATAAATGCAAATGTTCAATAACTTTTAAATCATCAATGTTCCAAACCAATTGCGTTTAATAGTCGCGCATAATTTGAATATCACTCGGCTACCGTGTGTGTATACATGAATTACCTAACAGTGTGTGCCCTTTGGACCACTTCAATTTTATACACGAATAATTATTCATGATGCGTCCACAAAGCTCCCTATATTCAATTGTAACATGCTGCATTATATTCATTTTGAAATATATATTTTTTTCTTTTCAACTAATACAAATGCTAATGAAAACAAATGTGCAAAAAGAAAGTTCATTTGCAACGAGTTGTCCGCATTTTGATTACGCCATATACTTAACAATGCTGAGAGCCGTTTTCTAGGCCTATAAAACTAACGTTTGTTCTTTCCATGCCAAAGCTATTATTATCGCAATGTGTAGGAGGAGGTTCTTTTTTCCTTTATTAACTTAAGCAGAGTACGTAGACATGTTTTACAAGAAGTTTGATATATTATCTTTGAATATATTCCGCTGCAGTTGATTTTTTTTTTGAAGTAAACATGTTTCTTGAGATCTGCACTTCGGGAAATTACAATGCAAATTTTGTCGGGTAAGGAGGTTCTCCTAATTTATTATTCACCAAAACACGATAGTTCATCAACCCTCTGATGAATTATTCAGTCGCTTTGCAAGTGATTCCTATAAAGTCAATAACGTGAGTAGACACGGCACATTACGTTGTATATTATATACAACAATTATTTTTAATACAATTTCAAGATTTCAATGTATTTCAAATTTTTGTTTAACTCTCCTATCCAATTATTTGTCCACTTGTACTACATCACAATTCATTACTTTCTATTCCAATCATAAATTATGATACATCTTTTTAAACTAAAATAATAACTCTTAATTATACTTGTAAGAATTTGAAATATTTGTTATTCAACAAATATTATTCGATTAAAAATTACACTTTAAATTAAATTTGTTAATGTATAAATTTCGAACATGAATAATATGATATTCTATTAGAACTATAATAACAAACCTATTACAAATTTATTGAAAGCAATATGTGAATAATGATGATTCTTCAATTACAAATAGTTAAGTAATTTTACTATATTTTCGAAATAAAGGCTAATTACTTATAAATAATTACTAAATTGATGAAATCACATATACTTCAAATGAAATTCTAATTATAACAACATTCAAAGTTATTTTATATATTTTTTTAATACCAAAAAAAAAGTCAAAGTAAAAGAATAAGTTGATTCTTATAACTTAAAAACAACATTAACAGTGATCACGGTAGGCGCAACGGTGGTATGTAGCCAACCGTTCCCATTTTCCTTCTGGCTTCTTCAACTTGAGCACTTTTTTTTATATGCTAGAAGGGCGAATGAAGGCGGGCAAATATATATTCACTTGTCTACCCGTTGCAGTTTATTCAGACGTTGTTCAAGATCGTTCCGCTTGGCCACTCAAATGTGACCGTACTGTAATTCAAGTCGTATTCTCACGCAGTCTTAATGCAGCATGCTTGAATACACACTTCCGTCGGACTCCCTTGAGCCACGAAGCCCCATGACCTTCCAAGAAGCATAAAAATTCACGATTGCGCGATAAAAGGATGACACAAGAGCAGAAGAGAAAAGGATACGAAAAGGAAAGACTCCTTGCGATTCGTTACCAAAAGAAAAAGTAGAGGAATTACGATTCTTTCGCATTTTATTCTTTATCAAATAATGTGTTCTTCGAACAGTTTTAAACCCTTTCTGTAAGATTTTTTTTTCTGAAAAACCGAAAAGGAGATGTTCAAATTTGGTTGATTTTAAAAACGAAGTTATTGAAAGTTTTTAAGGACTTCAAATTCATATTTTTTTAAATAATTTTATATGTAAATTAATACTTTTAGAATTAGAATATTTTGAAAACAAAACAAAAATCGAAGTTTATCTGCTTAAAGCATACAAATTCAAAATGAAGAAGAATCATACAAAAAACGAGGAAAATAAATGCATTCTACATACGTTCTTCAAACAGTTTTAAACCCTTTCTGTAAGATTTTTTTCTAAAAAACCGAAAAGGAGATGTTCAAATTTAGTTGATTTTAAAACGAAGTTATTGAAAGTTTTTAAGGACTTCAAATTCATATTTTTTTAAATAATTTTATATGTACTTTAATACTTTTAGAATTAGAATATTTTGAAAACAAAACAAAAATGTAAGTTTTTCTGCTCATGGAATACAAATTCAAAATTAAGAATCATACAAAAAGACAAGGAAAATAAGTGCATTTTACAATAGCCAATTCACTGAAAAAGAAAAATAAACATTATAAGAATATTTAGGAAAATAAAATATGAATTAACAAGTTTCCAAAATCACTAAATTTGAGTTTAATACTTTTAGAATTAGAATATTTTGAAAACAAAACAAAAATCGAAGTTTTTCTGCTTATAGCATACAAATTTAAAATTAAGAAGAATCATACAAAAAGCGAGGAAAATAAATGCATTCTACATACGTTCTTCAAACAGTTTTAAACCCTTTCTGTAAGATTTTTTTTCTAAAAAACCGAAATGGAGTTGTTCAAATTTAGTTGATTTTAAAACGAAGTTACTGAAAGTTTTTAAGGACTTCAAATTCATAATTTTTTAAATAATTTTATATGTAAATTAATACTCATTAGAATTAGAATATTTTGAAAACAAAACAAAAATTGAAGTTTTTCTGCTCATAGAATACAAATTTAAAATTAAGAATCATACAAAAAAACGAGGAAAATAAGTGCATTCTACAATAGCCAATTAATTGGAAAAGAATAATAAACATTATAAGCATATTTCAGAAAATAAAACATGAATTAACAAATTTCGAAAATCACTAAATTTGAGTTTTTAAATTTCATTTCAGTAATGCTGTTATTGATGAAAAAAATAAAAGTGTAACGAAATTATGATTTAGATTTGGAAAATTAACTCCAAATATTGCATTTATAGCAATAGTAAACAGATAAAAAGACAAAACATATTTATGTAGTAAAATTAACATAAAAATATATAAATTGGCCCGATTATTTTCCACAATATTAAATAATTTTTTTCCAATTTGTTTTTAATGAAAATTAGGTATATAATTTTAAGGGTTGGCAAAGTTTGACGACCACAGATCTAATAGAACCAGTGTTGGTGAATTAACCGAACTGCATGAACCGAAAATTTTTGCAAAAAACTCGGCGCATTTACGCGTACACACAAAATCCTTCTTTTTTTTGCACCACCCTTCGGTTCGTTTTGCGCTTTACGCGCATACTGTTTTTTTTCGCAATGTTCCGCATTGGTTTTCGCATTGTTTTGCTTTATTTTGTTTGGTACATATTCCTGACCGTTTTTGGTGTACAGTCAATTGTACGCTTTATTGGAATATGTTGAACAAATTAAATTTTCCGAGTGTTTACACCGGGCGAACCGAGAGAATGGAATAGGATAGAATGGGGGGTGGAAGGGAGAAGGGTTGGAGGATGTTGCGGGTGGTTTTCTGTACGGATACACATAAATAATAATTACGAATATGCAAATGAACGAACATAAATAATGGACGGAATTCGGAAAAGCGGGAGGAATTAAAACGAATTACTTAGGTGCTGGACGAGAACATCTGCGGCTGAATCTGCTCACCTTTGTTATGTTAAAATTAACACACGGCTCGTGATAATTGCATTACGAGCATTTTCAATTTCACAAAATATCCTCCGTGCTTTAATACTTTTATTTATTTATGTATTGTTTCGTTTTGGGTTTTCGTAATTCCAAACAAGCTCCGAGAAAAAAAGGAAAATGAAAATCATCGAACACGGTTGGTTAAAACATACACAGTAAACATTATTTCAAACCGCAACGCAATTATTTGCTCTCCTCTTC
Source organism: Nicrophorus orbicollis (assembly GCA_018845635.1). Lineage (NCBI taxonomy): Eukaryota > Metazoa > Arthropoda > Insecta > Coleoptera > Silphidae > Nicrophorus > Nicrophorus orbicollis. The sequence continues at coordinate 1,415,945 of JAFMTC010000100.1, read as the reverse complement.
CACTTTGTTGTATTTCTCATTTGAATTTCAAGTGTGTAATTAATCCTTCCATCACCTGACTCAATGTTTATTTGTTGGTATTTTTTTTCTAACAGACGCAACGCATAAAATGACCCAGATTCTAAACAATGAACCGAAATAATTGTTTTGTTCAACTTAGTATTCTCTCTTTGCAATTCAATGCTCTTGAAAATATTATTTTATATGTATATTTCTTAACATTTCATTACCACTGAAAATAAAGCTTTGATAAAACGAAGTACGCAAATATCCGAAAAATATAATAAATAGCATTTAAAAACAAGTAATTTAGGAAAAATAAAAATTGTAAAAAAAAAGTTCTGTTTAGAAATTAGAAATTATATATAAAGATCAATCAATGGGTTTTGAAAATATCGGTGAGGAGGATGTCAGAATGAAGTATTTATAAAAACCGTCATGAAATAAATGGAGAATATAAACAAACCAAACTTTTAGAAAGATGCTTAAAAAATATTGAAAATGTCGTATTTTTTTAGTAAAATTTATATTTATTTAGCATCATAATCAGAATTAATTCGTGTTTATACGAATTAATGATGATGATATGATTATGATCAGAAAATGATTATTTTTCTTAATGAAGTTTTCTAATTAGACAATTATATCAAAATGCAAAAGATGATGGTTTTCCAGTGGAAGATTTTGAAAATCATTGCTGGCAATGAAGACAATGAAGAATTATGGTTTTTTGATTCACATAAATAATTGTAACCAAAAAAATAATGCAACTTTTTCAATACAGTATTTTACAAAAAAAATCTTATATTTTCTTGCTTTTATCAAAATTATAAATATATTTTACAAACGTCGTAGTAAATAATAAATCTGTTTACGTAATATTGTAATGGGAACAAAATACTAAGTAGATTTAACTGAAGCCTAAACAATGCGACGTAAGTGTCGTGTTCCGATTGTAGCGATGCGGAAAAGTTGGCGATTTTCTAATTACATTTCCTCGGGGTGGCTCAAGTGAAAAATCAATTCGCCATTTAAATGGAACAATGCGAACGAGAAACTCCATTTTAATTGCAATTTCTGACCCCCCATTGTATTCAGATCTTGCCGACAGTTTTCTTTTTCTGCTTCCTCTAAAGTTGCTCGCCTCGGAGCAGCAGAGGTCAACTCTGTCATTTACGAATCTTTCAAACTGTTACACACTAATTGCACACGTTTTTCCTCCTTTCCTTTTCCCTCCTCAACTTTTTGTATATTTTTCTTTTTGCATTTGCATGCTTGTTTATTTATTTATTTCTTTCTTTCCTTACAAGTTCCACTTTTCTGCACGGTTCGTAATTGCTTTGACCAATATATTTCACACAATACCGCTGTTATCTCTGTATCTGATTGTTAATTGCATTTCGCAATTACACGCGATATGTATTCAAGAAAACGTAACATTTCCAACGCTTTTCTCTTTATTTTTTTGTAACATTAAAGAAAAATGAATAGAAAAGCTTTCGAATTATATTTTTTTTTCATAATAAAATACGTGTGTTTTCTTCAGTTTCTCAAATGGGTTTGCTACTGCATTAGACGACATTTTAATGCGTTTATAAATTAAATGAAATACCTGCGTTTTTGTCCTCCATTCTTTCTTCACCGCAATGAAAATATTTCTAGTTTGTTCATGAAATATTTCATACTTTCATTGACCAGAATATACCAAGGACTGTTGTACTGACCTGAAACTAAACAGAAAACAAATATTACTTAATTTGATTTTGAAAAATAACAAGAAATATTCAAATATATCGTATTTTCTTCCAAATTTAATGAAAAAATTCACAACAAAGAAACAATTAAAATACAACAATAAAATTTCTAATTGTACTACAATAAACATATCAGCTGTAAAACTAAAACTACTGATACCAATATGCGTAGATATGGCTTAACTTTTGCTATTTTTGCAACAATTATAAAAAATATAAAGAGTAATTAAGCAATTTATAATATTAAAAAAGATGATAATACAAAGGATTTCTAAAGGTGAAATAAAGACAAGTATGATTGTACAAAAGAAAAATAAGTCATTCGTACGAGACCGGAAGGGACTCATCAAGTGGATCCTTCGTCACAACAAAGCTCCTTCTTATTATCTCCGAAATGTATTCATCAGGTCACACCTGTTGTAACCTGTTACAAATCCCAAAATACACACAAAAGAGTCTTATTTTAAAGCCATTACACAACACAAATCACGAATAAAAAATAATGTATGTTTAAATATACTTATCAGTCATGTATTTTTTGTTGCACATTTTCTAAAGTAACTTAAATCATTTAAATTTTTATTATTAAATAAAAATAATGAAGTGAAATTCATTTCCATTTATAAAACAATATATAATATCATTTAAAAGATGATGTTCGAATTGTTCGGTAACCAAACTATCACTAGTTCTCAATAATAAGTTAAATATACATAAGTTCCTTGATTAGTCCGGTTTCCAATAGTTCGTAAAATTTGATGTACCTTGATAGGTTAATGAATATAATTCGTTCAAATTGTTTGTTAACCGAAACACAATTCAAAAAAATCGTCAATCGCTTGATAAGTGGTTCGTTATTCGAACATGTGTTTGTTAACCGAAAGTGTTTGTACATTTTATTCTCATATCTAACAGTTTGTTAACCGATCATTCACTATATATATATAATAATAGTATTAGTCTATTATTAACACAGTTTTACCTTTTCAAAATGTTCTATCTTTTAGTAAATGTTTTAATTCCTCAAGTTTAGAAATAAACATTTTTATATTTAGAATGTACATCAACAAGATTCTACACGAGAAAAGTATTCATTAGATCGTCGTGACAAATGTTCGGTTTCCGAAAACTAAAAATAAACGTGCAAGAACCGAACATTTCACGTGGTCGAGAACAGAGCGTTGCACCTTAAAAGCATTCGGAAGAAAGAAAACTTATTCTGAACTTGCAAATAGAAAAAGGAGGAGTAAAGTGCATTAGAAACACATCGGAACTGTTCACTTTATATAGAATTATGTTTCAATAACAAAAAAGTTATTTTATTCCAACAAATAACCAAAAAATCATTTGTGTCTAGACTTGAGTATAAAATGCATAAAGTTAAATTGTAACTAATTATTATTTTTTTCGATTGTATATGTTTATATAATTAAGTTTTAATGAGAGAAGAAGTCTTCCAGCCACGATTTTAATGTATTCCATTTGAATATTCACTGAAAGGAAATTGTATACTTTTCTTGAATTGAATATTCAAAAACTATTATTTATTGTATAATACTTTAAGTAATCTTTGGTAATGACCATATTTTGATCTTGAATTTAATTAAAGCAAATTAGAATACTTCTTATGTAATTAAATAATATCTAAGAATTAAACAGTTTCTAATAAATATGCTCCTCTCTACCATTAATTGATTAAATTAACTATTTGATAATTCTCATAAGATTTTTAGAATATATTTTTTTGTTATTTTAATGTTGTCTCTAAAATTGATGATTTCTTTAAAAGTTATTTAAAATGAATACTATTTACTAAAACAAATACAATAAAACATTGAAGAAAGGCTATTTTTTTGCCAAATTTTCGACATTTTATCGAAAACGTCTATGGGATATAAAGTGTGTTACGTAATGAAACAAACTTGTAGAAGTATGGGCATTAAATCGTAATTGAATGACGATGATTCTAGTTAATCGTGTAAATTGAGTAAGGATAATGAGGATGGTGGTGATAGAGGGGACGGATCCGGAGCAGCTCAGATAGTTAATATTCTTTGTACGTAACATCTCTTCCGTGTGGGAGTCCAATTCCATTTGATTCACGGAATGTAAATTGTAAGGGACCGATGCCAGAAGCAGCATCTATTTCGGTCCAGTCCACTCGGAGAGAGACCGAATCCAACAAGGCCGATGTCCCACATTTCGAAACGAAAATAATAATATCCATGTGCCTCCTGCATTCAAAATATTGCACACATGAAGGAAACGCATTTATTAATACCATTCAATTACCACCAACTGCATTGTTCTTCTTTTTCGAGGAGAAGCTAGAGATTCTTATTTTCGTAATAGAGTTTTAATTTTAAAAGGGGGTTTTATTTTCGCTTCGTGCTTCGTTTGGTTTGACTTTTACTTTTTTTCACGTTTTTCATTGTTGTCGTCGTCTTGTAGTGTGTTTTATTTTCGTACCGAATCGATTAGGGTATTAAATCTATTGGCAGGGGCTGCTCCGCTCCGCTACGACAAAGACTCCTCAAAGCTGAAATACAAAAGGGAGTTTTTTTTGCTGTCTTGTTTTCCAACGACACGAATTCTTGTTGATGTACAGACTCAAATACAAACACACACACACACGACAACTTATTGACAGATTTCCTGAGCGACGTGAAAAAAGGATATTGTTCTTGCGTATTTTCTGTCAGATGGCCTTTCTAGGATAGTGGAAAAAGGAGCAGCGTCAGATATCGAGATTCTCTTTGTTTCAACCATTTTTGTTCTCTAAAAACTTTCCATATAACGCCTATACAACGTAAAACTATATAATTTAGTATGCTTTATACCTAGGCATTCTATAGATTACCTAGTATATTACCTATGTTTAATTTACTGAGATGTAGTTATTATGAATGAAATAAACCCATAAATGTAATTACGCACCTATATAATTAAAAATGAACTGGTATTTGAAAGCTTAATACAAATTGATATCAAAATTAATTCATATTTCTTCTTGCATATTATGATGGTATGAGCTGAAAGAATGCTGACCTGCACAGGGTTGAGGAGCACAGAGATTCCTATTTCCAGGGGCTAGTTTTAAGAGTTATTACCGCGTCTGGTCACAGCTGCGAAGTTAAATCAGTAGATTTCGAGGGAGGTTATGAAGTTTACGGTGAGCGAATTTTATTAGATGAAGTAATAAAATATCTGATATTTCTTGGTATTAACTGGACCGATGAAATATTTTCTGCGGAGCAGGAAGACGCATTAAAATCATAGGAATTGGAAACTACAAGATTTATATCCGCATCCCAAAATTTATAGTTTTACTTTGTGATCAATCATTGAAACAAATTCATAACAATTTTAGTTTAAATGGATCGGTTTTTGAATGATAATAATAATAAACATTATTGACCACAGGGCTTAAGTCTTTTTTTATTGTTGATAAAATTATTAACTTTTTAAATTTGAAACAAATTGTACTTAATAAGAGAAATATTTAGAATATTATATCAATTATAAATAACGTTTTACAACTTTCAAATATTTTGCAATTTTGTCATATATTAATAGTTTTTCATTGATTGAATATTTGTATTAATTGTTAATATATTTTGAAAATAATCTTGAATTTTCATCACAAACTTACGACTATCTTCTTCTAACAAAGCAGTTGCACTTAGGGCAGTGTTTCCCAACCTTTTATGTACCAAAAAGTCGTACTCATCTACGACTTTTTATAAATTAGAATTCATATGTTAGCATATACATAACTTTTGACACATATTTAAATGAAATCTGGACTAGTTCATTTTATAATTGCCACTTCAGCAATCAAATTGCTCCTGTGGGGCATGCATTTTGGCAAACTTTGTTATTTTCTTGAAGAATCACACATGTAAATTTAACAGTAACAAGTTTGCCATTAAATTTACTTTTAAAAGAAAAGCTTCTTCAAAAATTTAAAGACAAATTGTGACAACCAACCCCACTACATAATGAAATGAATATTTTGAATTGAACTAAATTTGATCATCGTAGTATATAGTGTAAATAATAACCTTACGGGTGATGGGGAGGTGGCCTAAGTCTAAACAAATTGTCCCTGTGAGACGAGAGAAACACATATTTAGTGCGTATTTTATACTATGAATTTTGCCAGACTTTCTATTTTCTTGAATAACCACAAATGTAAATTTAACAGTAACTAATTTGCCAATAAATTTACTTTTAAAAGAAAAGCTTCTTCAAAAATTTAAAGACAAATTGTGACAACCAACCCCCCTACATAATGAAATGAATATTTTGAATTGAACTAAATTTGATCATCGTAGTACATAGTGTAAATAATAACCTAGGTAGCCTAAGTCCAAACAAATTGTCCCTGTGAGACGTGAGAAACACATATTTAGTGCGTATTTGATACTATATATTTTGCCAGACTTTGTATTTTCTTGAATAACCACAAATGTAAATTTAACAGTAACAAATTTGTCAAAAAAAGTAACTTTTAAAAGTAAAGCTTCTTGAATAATTTACACACATATTGTGACAACCAACCCCTACATAATGAAAGGAATACTTTGAATTGCACTAAATTTGATGGTCGTAGTGCACAGTATAAATAATAACCTTACGGGTGGTGGGTGTTGCATTGGTATGCATCCGGTTCCCCAGAAAGCCAATTAAGGGCGAACGCGTCCCGCTGTGCATGGTTTCATAACAAAACCATCGATTCATAATTGAATCAAATATGTTAATTTATTCCGCGAATTATTGTCCCGCTGTTATTGGAAATAAAGACAAAATTGAAAATTTAAAAAAAAAACAGCACCAAATTAAAAAAAAACCGAGAGCATCGAACAACTAGATTAATAATGAAATTTATTACTCTCATCATCCGTCGACCGAAACATTTTATATAATAATACTATTCTATTTATTACCACACACGATTTCACCCCTTCACCCTTCCGGGTTTTTCGGCCCCGAAACACAAACGAATTTAATTTCAGTTATTATTTTCTGTGTACGTCCGCGCTTAATTTATGTACACGGCCCAAATACAAATCATCCCCCGGATCCAGACAAATTGCATTTAAATACAAATTCGGTAAAATATTATCAAAACAAACGAAACAATAACTGCAAAAAAAAACAATAGAACGAACTGTAACAATTGCGTAATAGAATATCACCTGGAGAGCAATCCGTGCGGATTTCGCGGATTAACATGATTTTGCGAATCTGCAAATTCGATGCGATTAGTAGTATGCGTCTCTCCGCAGTAATTCACTGTTTGTTTTTCGCATTTGCGGCAACCGATTTAATAATCATTTATGTATATTATTACGCAACGGCAATACCAATATCCGGCGCCTATTTCCGGAACCGGAACGCACTAGAGCCCTTAGGTTTACGCTCTCTTCCCTGAACAATTTTGCACTGAGCGTAATACATAAACAAATACTGCGCGGCCCCGGGACTCTCTCCCCGGCCCCTGTTATTCATGAATATTTTACGTTATTAGTATTTCTCATACTATATGTGTACATACAACATATTCCATTCTCTATAACACTACTCTGCCTCTTTCTTTTTAAGTCCTGAAGCAATTTCCTTATTTTTATTAAAAATCGTTGCATAATTCTAAAGCTCTATAAAATATAAACTTTCTCTCAGCATTTTAATTTTGTGGTATATTTTTAAATCTTTATAAGAAAATAAACTTATTGTACTTTTAATTATATGCTTTTATAGCAATATTGAAAATGTAATGATAACATTGATATTATGATATTTCATAAGATAAATACATTTTTGTTACATAATTAAAATAAATACAAATTCACTCCAAACGTATACATTTAGATCATTGCAGTCATGATTAGGGTTTATATATAGACTTTATTACTACTTAAAAAACAAACCGGTTTTAAACTTTTCACGAAACTGTATTTTTTTTTCTATACATCTATTAATCAACTTTTTACTGTACTAAAACCAACTTTAATCGTTTTTTTTAAGAAATTATGATTTTAAAAAGCTTTGAACGAATGAACGTCACAAATTTAAAAAAAACTGTCACTTATATTTCCGTTTTATTTAACAAAATATTGATCAAGAAATTAATGAAAAAAATAAGTCATTACTTGATGAAATTTCAAAGTAAAAAAAACGTAACTAAGTGTTATGTTGATTGTTGTGGAAAAGTAATAATTCAGAAATTTTACTAAAATTGGATTATTTTCACAGTCATATATCAATATGGACGTTACATAATGGATTTTTTTTTTGGAAAAGCCTATGGATCATTGGTACTTTGCAGTACATCAAGTACAAGAGGAAACAGAATAACTACCGGATGGAAACATTGGAAGAAGCTATCGGAGAAGCAGTTGCAAATACCAAGATAAACTTGAGTGCTACTCAAATGTATTAACTATAAATCTTCGCGACAACAGCTTTACGGCCCAACAAGTGAAACGTTTCAAACTATTGGTTTTACCTTTAAAATTTCTGTAGCACCTGCATTATTAAAACGAATAAACTAATAAAAACTTCTTTAACTATAATTAAATGTACTCAATATATTAACAATTACTTTAAAAGGAAGAAAAGTATCGCATTTATTAAACAATTAAGTAAATAGAAATAAACATTTAACTATCTGAAATTCATATATTTAATATAGAATATTCCATTCTAGTAATTAATTATTTTTAAACTATAACAAATTTAGGTAAAAAATAATATTTTTCTTTAAATTATTTATAATTTCATAAAATGTTGTTTTTATAATAGTTTAATTTATTATTCAACATAATGTAAATCAAGATTTTAATTAAACAATGTGTTGCAAATAATTCAATAGAAAAACTGAAGAAATAGAAAATGTTTAAGAAACCAAAATTATGTAAATAATAAAGCAAAATAAAATATTTCAATTAAAGACTTTTAAAACGTTTATGCAAATTGAATTTACATATGTAACAGGTTTGAAAACATTGCGAAAATAATGTATTCGTAAAGTAAATTACTTTGGTACAACGAAGCTATCGATTCCATAAAATCCAATCACTGTAATAACGAAAGTGTAAAACCTATAATTAAAGTATTATATATACACAACTAATAAGCTTTTTGCCCCGATGATGATGTTATTATAGCGAAGATAATTAACTTTATATAACACGCAGTTCTAGTTTATTCTTGTTGCTGTTAATCTTTGACCGAAAGTACATGCAGATGATGCAATTAAAAAGGAAAATCACGAGAAGCATAAAACGTTTAATTATGTGCGCATCTTTATTGAGTTTTAACGAAAAATTATCTGACGTAAATGATATGAGTAAACCGCGCTTTTTTTAATGAGAATTTTCATTACGTCTACACAACCGAATGCAAGGATACATATTTACAAATATATAAACACATACAGTAATATCTCGAATTGTGCTGTAAATTGAGACTAATTAATTTTATAATAACAAAAATAAGGAATTAAAAAAACATTCAAAAACTACTTTGTGTTGTAATTTGTTAGTATATTTTGATATTTTTAAACCGGACAATAGCGAACTCGGACAAATCGAAGCCAAACGATGCCAGATATTAATGTAGAAACATGTAAACAGATTCAAAAAAGTATATATGTGTACACTCATACCTCGCTATACGGCCGCTCTTTATACGGCATTTCGCTATAACGGCCCTCTTCAATTAAGGCACGATATATCAACATGTTGCCAATCTTGCGCAAGCGCAATAATTGATTCCTTATACGGCTTTTCGCTTTGCGGCCAAGTTTCGTGGAACGTATCTAGGCCGTAAAGCGAGTTATGGGTGTATTTATAAAAGAGTAATTTTGTCTACTAATTTATTCTCCTTCTTAAACCGGAGTACAGTGAATCCGGACTGATCGAAACCAAAATGTACATAGCATGGCATTGTTCGCAAATTCAAGAAAAAAAAACTTTGAGTTGGATTGTGACGGATGAATGGATTCTTGAAACACTAATTAACTATTGAATTGTGTAATCCCATTAACTGTATTCGCCTCAGTTAGTCGCGTCCCAGTTTTCCACCGCCGTAAAGATAAATAATTTGCAGGAATTGATATCCCCGGGGGTGCTATGCCGCGGCCTGCTAAATTACGACCCCACGAATTCGTATATATCAACTTAAGGGAGGACACACAACCCTGAAAGAGGCATCCACCCTTCCAACAAATGCAAATTAATTTATTGTTGTTTGAACACGTACAATAATAGTGGGATCGAAGCTTAAAGTCACGACTCTATTTGTAACCTTCTTTCGTAATTATAATGTATTATTGTTTATATGCTGTTGCAAAGTATACACATTCTGTATACTATACTCAATTTGCATTAATTAATTAATTGTATTTTAATTGTTAAGTATATACAAACATATAGTTATTTCAATTGTAAAACATAATTATAAATGTATTCATTAAAGTTACATTAAAGAAACATATTCTGAATAACACATAAATATTTAGAAAATAACTTCGATAAAATTAGCTTAAATATAATTAAAAAAGTTCAGAAATGTATCAACTCTAATATTATCAACATTTAATTTAAATTTGAATTAACTTTAGTTTTGATAATACAATAGATTTAATTTATTATTACATTTTAATTGTTAATTCATTTAAAAAAAATAGTTATAATAAATTTAGTGTTTTTTTTAAATGTACAATTCAAATACAGGTATAATTATTGAAGAGCGCAATGAATCAATCCCGTAAAAGTGTTAATTATGTAATTAAGAAACTGTGAATCTTGCATAATAAATTATTGATGAAAGATAATGTACAAAGTAACCTAATTCACGTCATGTTCTTGGGTATAATACATTGCAAGATGTAATAAAGTCGGTGAATCAAGAAACTCTAACATGTATTCAAGGTAAATTAGTCCTCAGTTAAGGACAGGTTGAACATCGTACGTTGTGTTTATACTCATTTCTCTTCGTTCCTGTCTGTACGTTTCTACGCCATTACATTCTATTTTTAGGTGGTTTTCTTGCCAAGATTTCTTCCTTCCTTATTTTCCTGGTTTTACGATTTCTTAAGTTATATATTCCACTCGAAATTGTTCACTGATTTCGCAAATCCAGTAGAATAATATCTCCTTAAGAAAATTCATCGAATTATTATTAACAATCATTATATTAAAAAAAAAGAATAGAATACAATAAATTGTATAGAATACAATAAATTGTATTTATTGTATTCTATTCTTTTTTCAATTATCTTGGTTTATTGAAATAATCCTAACTTATACAAAGTTTACTGAATAATTTCAAAATTAATTTGAATCAAGTAACGAAACGAATTGAATATTTCACATTTCATTTTGAATTATTGTTGAATATCGTTATGGTGGTAGTATATTCAGTATATTCATTTCCTAGGATAATCAAAATGTAATTCGGTTAAATCAGGCAATTAGCGCTTGATTGCACATTCCGAATTCAAATGCGGAAACTTTATTTTAGATATGCAGTTTTAATATGGCTAATTGTTATGTTGTCTAGGGAAATGCATGCAATTTAAATATATTCCACGTCGGACAGTTCCCGTTTTTAATTAATAATTACTTTCAGTTGCTAAATGTAGGCCTTCCACCGTAATAATATTATACACACAGAGAAGAAGCTCTCTACTAATTAAAAACGTGTTTTGCGAATTTTATTTTCGATCACACTTTATGCACATATTTTTCTATTTTTATAAGACAGGAAGTTTTAATATAAAATTAAACATTTTTGTCCATTAATTATTGGTATAATAATAAACAACATTGTGTTGATTCTTCAATAAATGTATAGAATATGATGTATGCAATACAGGAAAATACATGAAAACACATATAAATTATAAAAAATGTTAATTATTTGATCACCACAATTGAAAATCTTTCAATTTTTAATGAAAAATAATAAACATGTATTACAAATATTACTAATTGATTATAATTTAAGTACATAAGTTTTTAGAAGAAAATATACACCTATACTTCGCTTTACGGCCTAAATACGTACCACGAAACTTGGTCGCAAAGCGAAAAGCCGTATAACGATTCAATTATTGCGCATGCGCTAGATTGGCAATATGTAGATATATCGACTTGGAAAAATGTATTTGCCGTTATAGCGAAACATTTTAGGCCGTTATAGAGAAACGTGCCTTAATTGAAGACGGCCGTATATAGCGGCCGTATAGCGAAGTATGGGTGTAGTCAGAAATATTTGTTTCCAATTTTCTAAAATAAAGTTTTCATTTACTCCTAATAAAGCTATAACATATTCTGAACTTATTACAAAAAGGATCAACGTTTCTGAAGGAGTTTAATGTCATTAAGTAATTTCCTTGTTCAAGGAATTGATGAAATACCTTCTAAATTATTCCATCCTGAAAACGTTGATCCAAAACAAAGCATTTGCTCCTAATGATTTACGACATTAAACACATTATCCTACATCGATTAGTTTAATCTGAAAGGATAATTCCAGACCTCTAATGCGAATGAAATGCAATAATCAATCGTCCTTTTTATTATTCAACATTATTAGAGCGAAATTTCGTTTGCTTCGTCTTTAGCCATGCAATTCCAATAGAGTCCTCATAAATTCCAACAATAGTATTAATACACCGGAACGCATAAGAATATTAAAGCTCGAGGGTATTTCTCGAAAAGGACGAAATAAACAAAAATACAGAAAACATATGATTACTATATTACACGCACAGACGAGCACAATCAAATACGCTCACCCCTCCAATATTTATTACATAACATATAATAGGTTATCGGATCACGATCTGAAAAAAGCGCACGCATCGTCTCCTTTCTCTTTCCCACTCACACGGCATTCGTTCCACGCGGATCGAATTCGATAAATTACGTAAACCACTTCAGGGGGTGAGGGAGAGAGAGAGAGAGAGAGAGAGAACTGATATTATTCCGCAGTTATATAACAATGCGGACGTCTCTATATCCCCGAAACCAGGATCTCCAATGCACTGAGTAATCCTTGCACTCGGCTCCCATAAATAACGCCCTTATCACGGATACCGAAATTTATGCCGGCGAACTTAAATATTTCAAATTCCTTCCTCGTATTATGCAATTCGATAAATCATAACCAAATCACTGGATTACTTATTTTACGTTCCTATCCAAATACCGGTTAATGAAAATCAAGCAGCAAATAAAGTGGTGAACGAAGGGCGGAACGAATGTGGGTAGCGTAGGTAAAAAGGGTGAAGCTTATATAAAAATTAATAACGCCGCTCGGATTTTATACTTTTGCAGATAATTGCTGGGATTCTAATTAGGCCGAAGTACTGCGTCGGGTGTAGTGTGTGTGAGAGAGAGAGAGAATTCTCAATGCTGTGTATAGACTAAGAATACATCATTAGTCTGAAAGCATGGGAACTCCTCTCTTTCAAATGCAAATGTATGTAAATACCAGTAGTACGCATTCTCTAAGTCGCATTTATTTTTACAATGAGTTCGCGATTTTTATTTTGTTTCTGCTGTATTTACTTGAAGTACTCGTTTTATCGCTGCCTTTGCCTCCAGATATTTACGCAACGCCAATTAAATATAAAGTTAAAAGAAAACATCGAAGCAACATTCCATTACAAAAGCTTGTGATGTAACAACAAAATAAATGCAAATAATTCACGTTTTCTTTAATTACCGCAATTAATGTTATCTCTGATAGAGAAGCTTCAATATAGTCTAATTTTAAGTTAAATATGAAAATATATTAGAGCAGATAAACAGTAATAAATAAGAAGTTAAGGTAATCCAGATTGATTAAAAAAATGGTTTAAAATACTCGATTAATGAACAAAATAAATTGTAAAAAAAATGAGTGACGAAGAAGAAAAATCCGGATTGTGCGAATACAATAATTTCTTACGAGTAAAAATGTATCATTTGCAGAAGATGATGATTTTCATTAGAAAATTTTTAAACAAATTTTCTTTATTCGAAGAAAAACTTTAAATTTTCTGGTCATTCTAAAAATGCGTTAATCGAACTAAAACCATACAATATTATATTAATGTTTAGTTTATTCCTTTACGATATTTGATAATATAATCATGAATATTGTATGAAGATTTATTCTCGGACCCGAAAATTGATTAACGAATCCTCGATGCTTAATGTATTCCGGGTGATATGCTATTTTCGCTCACCTTCGGTATTTCACATTCTGCCTTGATCAATAAATTCATTCCCATTTTAATTTGCAAGACAATACGTGCATTTTTCATTAGCGTAATAGCTTATAATAGCACAGACTGACACGAATCTCTATTTCCAGCTTAATGCTTAACTGAAAGTTTACTCATTATGATAAGGCATTCACCACATCACGAGAAGATAATATTTTAAAACAGACGTTTCCAACCCTAAACAACACATACAATTTTCGATCATTTTCATTAGTTTTTTTACAATAATTAATAATATTTGTTACAATAGTCACAAATAGAAATAATAGAAAATTTAAACAAAATATTATAAACATATAATATCATGTCATTCTCTCAACTTTGGCTGCAAATCATATAAAATAAGTTATAAATTATGAGACGTTGCAACTATTTAGTTTCAATTAGTGTATTTATTGATTATTGTGTAGTGTATATAGTTTGAATCACAGTATTGTAAAGAGGATAAGGATAAGTGATAAGCAAGACAATAATGACAAAAAACATAAAAAATTAAGGTAATTAAGTTAATTAAGTTAAATTTTACTAAATACAATATGTTTTGCGCCCCAAACCCACTTGCGCACTGAAAAATATCCTGAAAAGGACCACAAAATCCTTGTCTAGTTGTATCTGGAACTCGAACTGAGTTTCCTTAGGATGTGGATCGACGATTCCAATCATACAGCTATGAGTAGCTTATACAAAAATATACATTAGATAACCTAAATTAAAAATAACTGTTACAAAACGTTATTAAACATAGGTCTCTCTGCTAATGATTTTTTATTATTTTACAACATTTTTTATTATTTTACATTCATTTCGTTTATTAAAAAACGTTTAAATGACAAATTAAATAAAAAAAAATCATCATTCATAAAATACATAAGAAACGAGTTAACCCTTAATATTCCACACAACATAAATTTTACAATTTATAACTATATTTTGTAAATATACATCATTTATATAAAATATTATTTTATCAGGTTATATATTGTTTGTTTGTAAGTTTCAAATCAAAGTAAAATATCAGATTTTTATGAAATAAAGGGGATTGAAAAAAAATCTAATCTGCGTAAAGCTACATTTCATATATTGGTTTTGATGTCAAGCGAAACGAATATACACAACGCATTTTCGTTTCAATTCCATTAAAAAAGCTTTTTTTTGTTTTCATATATTGCATCCATTGAAATCAACAAGTATACATGTAACTTATACTCAAATTACAATTATTATTTTACACGAATTTTTGTTCATTTTTGTTGAAACCATTAAAATAATTTGCTTATGTGGTTCATCTTTTAAATTATTGTACAGAATGTATGCATCTTAGCAAGGAATATCAAATATAAACTAAAATTATAAAAAAATACAAAAATAAAATATCTGAACTAATGTTAAATTATTCCGAATACAAATCATATTTTTAAGCAAAATTATGTAATTTTTATTAAAAAACAGTACAGAAAGACCTATCCTTTGCAGAAATAGAATTTTTGTTTATTTTTTCTTTGAATTTATTTTTCTTCATTTTTCTTGCAATAAGTTTTTAAGTAATTATTTCAATTATAATCTAAAATTGTATTATGTTAAATACAAACATATTTCAATTATTAAAGCTAAAATTGTATTATTTTCCAATAAAACAATAAACATGTAATTTTAAAGTCTTCTTCTTCTTCAAATATTAACCGATAACCAATATACTTGAAGTTAATGATTTTAAAAAAAAAAAACATAAATACATCAATAAACGTTTTGCAAAGTTTACAGTTTATTGTTTGGGAGTAAATTGTTTCTTCGTTGTTTGGGGTTGGAGCAACTTTTTTCGAAAACATGCTGCGAACTTAAAAGCACCCTAATTCGATTGCCTCCCTGCAATTTCCGGGAAGGCTTCCGGTTTAATGACGGGCCTGACTCAAAATCGGAACGGCGCTGCGATTCATTTAGGGTTTCCACTTTGCGATTGCCAATTAAATCATAATACGATCTATATTTTAAACAAAAAATAAAACCAAAAGAAAGAAAAAAGGTATAAAAGTTCAGTTTACAAATTTAATAAAGTTTAAATGATGAGATTCATAATTTCATTAGAGAAATATGAAATTATAGAGAAAACTGTTGAAAAACAAACACAATTTCCTATTAGATTTTATAATGAAAAAATTGTTAATTTAAAAATATATTGATTTAGTAATTTAAAAAGAAATAACACATTGACGGACAGTAGGAACAAGTGAAGTTAGAAAATTATCACTATATGTTTTTGTAATTTTTAGAATATTAGAAGTATAGTTTTCTCTTTCTGTTTAAATAAACTTAATTTTGATTAACTCAGCACCTAAAAGTCGATTAATTCAAAATTTTGTAAAACTCGAATGAAGTCCATTTGACTTCAGTTTTTATTTCTAAGACTTAGACTTTATATTATTAAGCATGTAAGATTTAGAACAGTATGAGTTAGAATCTAAGTGAAAGATTGTACTATTTACGTGATAAAAGGTCAGGTAGATTGAACATTTTTTTAAAATTTGACGTAATTATTAAATAAAAGTGAAAAGGAAAATCACTTAGCTTAATTGCTTTAATGATGAAGTGAAACTGGGTATTAAGAGGTGAATCTATTTCCGATTCGTGGATTAATTTCAATCGTTCACTTTTAAATATAGTCCGGGAAAACACATTTACGTGCGGGGAAAAATAGAAAGAGGGAAGGTAATTTACGAAAATAGCCGATGAATCGGTCTCTATAATTAGACGCACTGAACTCACTTTAATGTTTGTTGCAACCGAATCGGAGAAAAGTGATCATTTATTAAAGAGTTTCTTTTTACGAAAAGAGAATAAAGGAGGAGAAGGTTGGAAGAGTAAGTAGGAGAGATGCTTTGTCCAAAATAAATCCCTCAAAGCGTAATCAGAGAATTCAAAATAATGGATCCGACATTACGGAGACAATCTATCTGGAGATAAGTGATGGTACACGTAAGAGGAGCCCGGGAGATGCATTCATCCTGTGACTCTGGGCTAGGATGTTGTCGGGAACGGACTACAAATTACTGCTGAAATACAGGATTAAGGAGGCTGGGCGTGCAACAAAAGGAGGAGAATACCCGAAGCAAAGACGCGACTGCTCTTAATTAAATACATGCATGAGGTTTGTCGGATTTCGGGAACGAATGCATACGTTTTCCCGGCGTCGACTTTCACGAACCCTTTTAAATATGTTCGTTTTCTCTCTTTCCACCACCACCCATTTTCACCCTACTTCTAAATAGCACCGCAAATTGAACGGAGAATGGTTACGTTGATAGCGCCATTTAGATGCGATCAATAATTTAAACTGTAACGGCTCTAAATAGCGCACCGTTTGTTTAGCAATTTGTCACGTAATCATCCCATTTATATTATCATTACGCAATGCATCAAATGGTGCCGCAAACTGTAAATACAAGCACAACCAAAAAAAAGGGAAAAGATTTATATAGTCGTCAATTTAATGCATCCAATTTATTTTCACTTGTAACACTGAATTTCATGATACTTACAACTGAATGGTTTATATAATAAGTGACTATAAATAATATCAATATAAAAGGGAAATGAAAGAACTTTGTAATCCATCATCTATCATAGATTATAGAACTAACAAAAACTGGGAATTGATTCAATGGCAAAAGGAAATTTGACTGAAAAAAAAATAATATACTTCTACATGTAAATTCATAAAATAATACTATTTATCTAAATCTAAAAAACAACTGTAATTAGGGCCAATGTTTGATTATGAAAATTATTTGTAAGTAACTGATTTTTAATATGTTCAATAATAAAAACTATATAATTCATACAAATTTCATAATAACTAAAAATCAGAAGAAGACTGAAGACTTCAATCCATAAAACTAACAGAATTAATATCGAATACATTGTTTCAAATACAAAGGAAGGATAATGAAGCCCTTATTATTAGGGACGAGTTAATGAAGATAAGTTTACAAACTTTTAATAATTCATAAATAATTTAATCCCTCAGAAATATATCGTTTGTATACTAGTTTGGATCATTATTAAATTTCTTATAAAAATGTATGTTGATTAACATTTTATTAATATCTAATTATTTAATTATTTTTTTAGTAATTTCACAAGTTTCTAATGAAAAAAACTAAACTAATAATATTGTATTAACAGAAGTACTTCAATATTATTCAGCAGTTATTACTTGAATTGTGTAGATTGTTTAAAAAGAAAACTAAACGAGAATAGTGTAAATGTGATTGAATTGTATTTGTAGTTTAATACAATATCCTTTGAATAACATTGCCCGGTTGATATAAAAATCCAATACCTCAGCGTTTTCCACACAGAAGGTTTCCAGAGACCGGATCGTTTGTGCAATATATGTAGAATATGGGAAATGCATTTTCCGACCGAGCTTTGCATCGTAGAAGAAAGGGTGAGGAAAAGGAAGTGGGTTACATTTGGAAAACACTGCTTCTCGCGGCAACGCACCGCCAAGGTTGCAGAAACTGTTAAAACGACCTACGGCAAGGACCGTCTCCTCTCTTTCACCTATATCTCTGTGTACGTGCATTTGCCTTTCACTCGCGATTCCTCCTTTGAAGTCGTCATCCGGCCCTAGCATACAGGATTTTCTTTGGATCTTCCATCCAGAATACATCAATTGTATTACCACTTTGATTCATACCGTTCTGAACCGTCTTCGTTGCATATTTTACACACCATTGCATGTTCAAAATAAACATATCTTTTTTGCCAACTTCCCCATTCATCATCAACACGAAAATACCAGCCCTTATTTTCTCAAAATCATAGCTCAACAGTCAAATATTAGGACTAATTCAAAAAATCCTAGACTTTTTTACAACTAACTGTTATTAATTGAAACTCCTATAATGAGAAATAACTATTATCATGTAATCATTGAATAATTACAATAAAAACTGTCGATAAAAAATATATATCTCAACCGTCAAATATTAAGTAATTCTAAAAACCTATACTTTTGATATTATAATTGAAACTTGTATAACAAAAAATAACTATTATTATGTAATAATTTAAACAGTATAATAAAAACATTCACTGTTGACAAAAAATTCTGGTAGAAAATGATTTCAATGTAGATATTTTTCCAATCATTTGATAAAAGCATATATTCAGTTACGCTGCACTCGATAAGGCCTACATTTAGATGGATCCAAGAACAATTTCCTCACAATGGCTCCAGTTCAATGGAGGGAAGATGGAGACGATTCGTACGTGAGATCATATTTTAGTAAGCACGGATGACTTCGGTCTGGTGTAAGCATATTGCCTTTATTAACTGTACTATCCTTTATGCACATCCTTGTTTATACTTTTACATGGAAACCGGGTAAGAGCACGTTTCTATGTTCTTGCAAAACAGGGACGCAGGGTTCGCATTCATTTTCGAGGATGTTTCATCCGCGTCAGGATTTCAACCATTCCATTCATATTGGATTACGTCAATTAGTTCGTCTCTATTCCTCCCGCTTTAAACGGGACCACGATTTCATACAACATGAAACAATTCGCTAAGGTTTTCTACGTAAATGTAATTACAGCTGTTTCGTTTTTGGTTTGATCATTGTTCAGACCATTTGCAATAGTATTACATCCTCCAAATTCAACATTATTCTAACGATAATAACGTTATGTCTTCTCCATTTAGCCACAAAAGAAAAACGATTAGATTCTTATATAACTTTTTAAGCTTACAATTCGATATTACCACAAATTTTAATTGCACTCATAAACTGCAATTAATTCAAATATTATATACAAAAACCAAGTAATTTATGTTAAATAATGTATTGTCACTTAAATCTAATATCATATTTGCTGAATTATTTTCTATAGGATTTGTTTAATAAATTTTAAAAATTAAGATTTTACAAGAAATTGTAGAAAATTATCAATATTTAAATTGATTCATGGATTTCAAAGTGATTGATGAAAATATACCAAAAAATCAGAAAATCAGTGAAAGCGTTTATTACGTTTTCAAGAAAAAATATAGAAACATTTTGAATATTCTTAATATCTATTAATACATAGATTTCAAAGTGATTGATGAAAATATTAAAAAAGAAAAATATCACATTGTTCATTTCTTTTCAAGAAAAAAGAGATTAAAATTTCAAAATTATTGATGAAAATATAAAAAAAATCAGTGAAAATTGCTGATTATCATCTATCTAATTGTAAGGAAAATAAATCATTTTAATACCTGAAAAATGTATAAAAGACAATAACTATATAAAATAGAAATAAAAAGTCTCAATAATTTTCAGTGAAAGAATTATGGAAAATTCTGGATATCTAAATTAAAACACGAGTTTCCAATAAAAGTACTATTACAAGAATTGCATGAAATTATGTAAGTTGTTTGTAGAAGAAAATACTTGGATTGTATCAAATTTGATATAAAATTATATAATGCGAACATAGTACGAGGTTATTTGAATTTTGTACAAGATGGAAAATACGTGCTATTACTTTGGGAGACGGGGAAAAATGTAAAGGGGGTGCAAAAAAAGAAAGAAGTAAAATCCGTTGCATTCTATTGCATGAAATTACAGAAAAGTGGCATAAGCTACATCCGAAATTATTACGTAAATCTCGTGGTGAGCGCACGAAGAGGCCGACGCCGACGCCGCGACGTCCCAGACGGCGATAATATGCTATGCATACCTAATGTGCGTGAAATATTTCCCTTCGTAATTCTATTACTTACGTGACTTAAATTGTGCTTAGTAATATTTTTACGCGTGTAAAGCTTAATCGCAAATTGGGGCTGGGGGAGGGGGTTGAAAGCGATGGATGTTGTTGGGGAGTTCATTTCAATTTAACGCAATCTACACAATCGTTTTAACTGTATTAAAATCCCCGCTTGGAAACGTTTCAATATTCCCAACCCTAAAATTGTTTCACCCCCTTCTCTCTGCTGCGTACCTAACGTAGTCTTCTTTCCGTTTATACATCGCAGCAGATTAAATATGAATTATTAAAATCTACACCTCTCCCCCTGATATATCCTTCAACCATCCGATAATACTTCAACATCCGAAGACCCAGTTGCAGGTTTAACGACTCTCCCTCGCATTGTTTTCATTCTCCTTCCGTTGTCCGGCGAGAAAAGGCATTGGAGGACACTTCCTGTTGCGAGCAAACGAAACAAAAACTTGAAAGGGGGAACGGATGACCGCCGTCCGTCCTTATGCCTGTCTTCATTGTTGATACAGACTAAAAGGGATTACACTTCCCGACTTAATTCACCCTTAAAACTGCGCCTGCTTGATAAATTTACGACTACCTAACAAAAAACAAACGCATTGGGGAGTAAATAAGCGAATAAATGGAAACACGCCGGACAGGGACAGAGAAACAGAACGGAAAAAAACCACTGCCCGAATTTAATAAATTATTTTTCTTCCGCACAAAAGAAAATTTAATTATTGCCTTCGGCGACTTTTGTTGCAAGTCGAACGAATAAATACGACCACCCCTCCCTTCTCTCTTTCTCTCTCTCACACACACACAATCCCACCCCGAGCCACCAACCCTCGCACCCTGCATGCAAAACGCGAAACGAAATAATATAATAATAATTACGCAACGCCGGGCGCGCACTGTTTATATTTAATTCTCGTTTTCATCAGCGCAAAACATTCCGCTTTCATACACAAAAACCGGAGGGAGCTGCTGCTGCAATGATATGTACGGAACAAAAAAAAATAATCGCAGTTGCTGCAATTTTACTAATTAAATTACGCAACTAGTGCAAGCGCCAACATGTGCATGAACAATCTTTTCCTTTTTCATAAATATACAGGGTGATTCACGGGATTTTCATCGTAATCATCACAAATAATTGGAAAACCTCGTACAGTACGGTTTTAATAAAAATAAGACAGAAAGATTTAGACCCTTTGGTCCAATTTGTGGCTAATACGGAGATGAACATTATTATAAAAAAATTACAATTAACTCAGAAAATTTATTTTTAATATCATTCCGAATTTGTAAATTATGTAATAATTATGTCAACTATCAATTTGTTATAATTCATTTTTATCTCAGAACAGGTAAAAATAGAACACTCAGAAAAAATAACACAGAAAAACAAAGAAAACTGTAGTCAATAATCATAAATTATAAATGATCAACCATTACAACGGCTATACATGTTCTGTTTGGTCATTGCTCCGTTCTTACTAGTCTATAGTCTAAAATCAAAATAACAGTACAGTCACTGTTCAAATTTACCTGTTCTGAGTTTTCCTATCACATTTTAATATACTTAGATAAAATAAGACTTCTTCTATTAGTTTTTTTTTCCTAACTATTATTTCACTAAGTTGTTGGATCCTCTACGGTTCTTCAGTCTACCACATTCATTGTAACCCTTCGAGCTTATATTATTATAATACACCTGAAACACCTCAAATAATACGGTTTTTATACCTCAAAAAATAATACTCAAATACCTCAAATAGTGCGGTTTTTATAGATATAACATTAAATTTTAAATATTTATAAATTATCTATAAACGAATGTTTGATAAAACAACAAATTCCAAATGGATTCAAACACAGATAATCTAATTTCCCTTTTTCATGTTATCTTATTTTAAATGAATTACACAGTTACAACAATGAGCAAATTTTGAATGGATTAAGCAGGTTTATCTTGTAAGAAGAATAAAAACATATTTTGTTGGGGATTCCTCGTCCTTTTTGTAGGTGGGATTAATCTGGTGACATCAAATTAAATCCCAAAACGCTGTACACAAAGTATAATACTCGAGGACTCTTAAATCCTCTTCAAATTCCCTTCCTGTTATAAGACAGTTAAATTAGGAAGCTTGAATAGCAACGAGCAAAATTTCATAATGTTCTGATTTAAAATTGATGATGCATGTGAAAGATGAATAATGTATTTATATTTTTCAAACAATCCAACAAATATGTGACAACCAACCCACTGATGTAGGATAACACAATATTAGTAAATTATTCAAAAAAATAAGTTTTTATGATAAATATTAGTAACTTATATAGTCTAAAAATGCGCCTTAAATTTAAAAGTTTAGTATTTGTGACAACCAACCCCAGCCTCTCACCTATACATATTTGAACTTTTAATTACGTTATTCTATAATTCAAAACTGTGCTTGTGAAAGTTTTATATAAAATATATTTATCCGGACTATATGAGGTAATGAATGCATTATATAATTATGTTTCAATTGTTCAAATCTATTTCGATTATTCAAGAATATAATTGTATGATTACCAATTTCCACAATCAATGAATAAATCACACAAATGTTTATGTCATAACTAAAATGTTTATTGAAATATTTGGAATTGTCACGCAAAATATTCCACCCTGTATATACGAATTCAAAAAAAAAACTAGATTGCGCTTCCCTCGCTCGCTACTTTGACAGGATTTTAATTAAACAATCAACGAAATAAGCAAAATAATTGGAGTAATTAACTGCGCAGTGGAGCAAATTTAACGCAATTTCGCGAACCTTTAATGTGTGTTATGTTTCGTTTTATACATTTTTTTTTTTGCAGGTCATTTCTAAAGTGTCCATTAGCCCTCGCCCCGGATTGACACACATACAGGGAGAGGGTGTAATTTAGCTGTATTTTGATGGCAGTTTTTTGATACAACAACACACAGAGAGAGAGAGAGAAAAAATCGTCTGCTAAAGAAAACGTTTAATTTCCGCACACCGTTAATTGGATCATTCCAAGCCCAGCACTAGCGTGTTTAAAGTACATTATTCTCACGTCGGCTGTAATTTGTAAATTACTCTCCCTGCGCCGTTCGTTTTATTGTCTTCCATGTAGATACACGTTACTCTTTATACACACTTTTTTCTTCTCTCTTCTTTTCCTTCGAAGAATCACAATACACAATGCCAATGTACTTTCTCACCCGGAGGGGGGTTATTAAAGGAGAGAAATAAAAAGTTCAAGGTGTTCTTCGGATCGCAGCAAAAAAAATCAAGCGCTGCGCAATTAATTATTATTTATGGTGAAGGCAGAAAAATATGTAAAAAAAAAGAGTTGGTTGAAGAAACTGAGTGGGAAACGTTGGGGGAGAGAGTGGCTGTTCCTGGATCACGTATCAAACGGCAGCAGTAAACCGAGTTTACGATATAAATTAACAATGGCAAAAGTAATGCGCTTTTTATTACTTTCCCCGAGACTCCGGCATCGGGAAAATATTCCTCCTGGTCGGCTGCATTTTTCAATGCAACGAATGTGATTTATTTCATCAAAAATTCCATAAATTGGACGAACGCCGGGGCACAATGCTATTCCCGGCGGAATTGTGTGTACGTTCCACTCGTAAAACACGTAATTGATTGTTTCATAAATAAATACGTGATTATGTAACTCGCTGTAATTTAGATGGATTTAGATGGGTCAACGCAAACGAGAACTAGTAGTGCGGTTTTATTTGGTAAAGTTGTAGATGATGGAGTTCAGAAATGATCAATCACAATCTAACTCAATGTTATAAACATATCATTTTATGTAATACATTTTATATAATTCATTTTGTAACTAAGACAACTGTTATTACTATCAATGCATCTGGTATTGATTACATAAAACATAATATAGTGGACGCACGCTCTATTGAACATGAGATATAAAGTAGTACTAAAGGCTACTCAACAAGAAGTTGAGTGAATCCCATATATTCATCTATTGTATTTAACAAGTGATTTAAATATGTTTCCGTAACATCAAGTAAAATACCTTAAATTAAGTTTAAAAGCCTACATAGTGCAACAAGATGAGTGAATATGTGGGCCCCCTGAAATGTGACATTTATACACAAATATTTGTCAGTAAAACTAAGCAAAATATATTAAATAGCTTAAAGCCTAAATGATATACCAAAAGCTAAATATATGTTTGAGGATATATTCTAAATGATTAATAAATATAATGAAATAATACACACATTGTTAATAATATTTAATTCATTTCCATGCAAATATCAAATAACTTTTCATAATAAATGCAGTGGATAATACAAAATAATTATTGTATAAATTGTGAAACGTATGACTAATTAAAATGTAATAAACTGTTAAATGTATATACAATATTGAAAATTTACTGCAAAATAATCCAGTTTTGATAGTTAGCATGAAAATGTCATATAAAATCAGTTAATTACAAATATAATAATAATACATATTCCATTAAATTTAATGTCTATCTATTTATAAAATTATTTTTCGCATTTTAATTCAATTACGGAACCAAAGTTTTGCCAAAGTGTAATTACTAAAAAGGCTCTATTTGTTTGCGCACTGGATCAAACGTTTTCCGGCAGATCCGTGATCTGCAAAGCTCGAAAAACAAAAACAAAGCGAAAGCAAATAAACATCAAATAGATTATCGATGTCGAACAAAAAAAATAGAAGAGGAGGATGATTGAGATCTGTGGAATTGGGCCCAGTATGCGTTTTGTTTGTATTTTACTTTTGATTCTTTTTTTCTTTCGTTATTCGTCCTATTTGAAATTCTAAATTAAATTCAACTTCCTGCTCGTAACGTTCGAGAAGAGAACGGAAACATTTTCGAATGCATTAGATCAAACACGACCCGACGAGCTTCGCAAATCTCTCGGAGTGCTTTTAAATGAATATAAATAACAGCGAAAATACACTACGACCACTGCTGCTGCATGCATACTCTGCTCGTATGACCTAATTGCTTCATGGGCGATAGCTGTTAGCGAAGGTGTTGTATAAATTGATACATCATATGTCATAGGTACATAAACTGTTATGGAAATGGAAAAAGGCCATATTGATATTGATGTGAGCCCTAATCTTGATTGATGTGGGCCCTAATATTTGTTGTTATGGGTCCTATTCTTAGTTGATGTATGCCCTGGTCTTAGTTATTGTGGACCCTAGACAAAGTTCAAGTAAGACATGAGAAGAAAAAAAATCTATAATTTTAAATTTAAAACATTGTAAACCCCAAAAATAACTTAGGGCCCAATCTAGGTACTGTGCATAATGGATAATACGACTGTATCAATTATGTAATGTTGAATTATATAATGTTGCTTCATCCAATATTTGTTGCAAAGCCTAACAATAATACTATAATGCATACAGGATTACAAAACAAACAAAATAACTTATTTAAGTTCAATTGCACTACCATTGCCAAATTAGTTTCGTAACTAAATACGTTCACAAGCAAATACGTGTATGTGTTCTCCCTACAACAACAACAAAAAAAAACGTAATTACCTGAAAATGCTTGTATGTTTACAAACTGTAGGGGGGAATTCTGTTTGCAGCAGTAACGAGAAGTCCTTATTGTAGTAATCTAATGTAGCGCATAAACAACGGCGAAAATAAACTAATGTGTAGCAAACAAACATTAATCTAAGCCAGAAAATGTGTGTGTTTGCTTAAGCAAATTTCCCCCCGCCCAACGAGACGTGTATTTTTTTTTCCTGTTGCGACCCCCCAACCCCAAATTGATTTCGAAAACAAACAATCGACTAGATTGGGAGTAGATAGAGTGCGAGGGCTTCGCAAATAACGATCCCAAACTGTATTTTATCTCCGTCTCTCACAACTTGAACGCGCAAAAAAAATGTTCTCCTTCATTTCCAAACCCAACAAAACACTGCAAATATAACTTTTTTTTATATAAATAGGTAGCTACGAGCGCACGTATAAACTGCTATGACATAACTTCACTATTACCGGATCATTTTATGGAATTGGTTTACCATCATTTTTTGCTTTATGACTTTTTTTGATCTTTAATGCTGCGTCGATCAAAACAAACATTACATTTTAGGTGTACTAACTAGTTGTGAAATTACTTTATTATAACAAATAATTATTGCGAAAGTCCAATGTTATAACTTTCTGAAGAGGTTCTTGATGATAATCAATACTAATCATAGTCTGAATGTAATTTATTTCCCAACAGATTACCTTCATTTTCCCTCACATATTTGATAGAAACTATACTTATTGGCAATATGAACTTATCTTTCAGGAACTATTAAATATTGAAACCATACTTGAATCAAAGTAGTAAATATGACTAATACTAAGCTTAATTTTGCTTTAGTATTAAATAATTACAAATTCCAATCATTTTGGTATCTTTTCTATTATGTTGTATTCATACTATGTTTGATGTGAGACAAACCTAAATTTCAGAAAAACAAACTACAAAGTAACGAAAGTATTTTATGGTAACTAATGGTAGTGTATATTTATAATTCTAAATACAATTTGGATGCACCATTAGCTGATTACAGTTTCTGATCATTTGATTACTTTATAAATTCAATAGAAAATATACTTTTACCAATCTATTAGGACAACCCACAGTACTAAATGGCAACAACTTTTGTATACTTCACACCTTTCGTAAAAACTTTACATTTGAATGAAGCATTAACACTACTTAATCTAATAACATATAAGTTCTGTCAGGCAAAGACCAACCAACAAATAGCAAGTGAAATATCAAGCAAATTATTCAGTTTTAAATTATTACAGCTTTTATCGAACTAAAATAAATTGAAAATGTAAATAAAATCTCATTAATATCATCATTAAACACCCGCCCAAGCGAGGAAATACAATTGGATTTCACGCACTGTTTTTTCAATTAACAACAAAAACAATAATAAATTAATGCGTTTACATGACGAAAAAAAAGCAACCACAGAACAGCAGAAACAACGAAATCAGAAACACGGTTCACGTGCTTCGCATTTCGTTCATAATTCACATTACATCGACCATTAAATATTTAAATACCGCACACCCACTCTCTGTCTGCTTTATAATAATTATGATTATTTCGTTATGTGTATATATGAAAATATAAATAATTGCGTTCTTTTTTTTGCTGGTTATCGTGAAATTACAAAATACATACACGTCACAACAAGTGCTTGTTGTTTTGGACGAAACATTGGAGTGTATCGGTGCAGTGGGAGCATTTTATTTGTACGAATAATTGAATTTTATAATTGAATTTAAACGTTAACTATAATTCATAATTGCATTTGCATACGATCGAACGCATTAGTTCCTATCAGCAATTGTTTTCAAATGTAATCGTTTCAATGGAAACACATATAGAACATGTGTGTAACTAGAACAGAAATCAAAGAAAAGAAAAAGTTAAAAGTAATTATATTAATCCAGATCAAATCAAAATTTATGATTATTTTGTTTTAATTTATCATTTAGTGGGATGATTTAGAATTTTCTAGTTTTGAAATAATATTAAGCAATTTTGAAAACAAAAAGAAAATGCTTCACATGCATGAACTTGAGTATAAATTATATAATAATTTGTATACTATAAGAAACAATTGAACATATTTGATTGTGTTTAAATCTTTTTGAGCATCTCGAATACTTCTCATACAAAAATTTCACCAAATAAATTAAATTTTATATAATGTTACATAGTTAATTAATAAAACTGAACAAATTTGGTAATTAATTCTATAGATATTGACGAATCAATAATCGGTTTCCCAATATTTGATTACAATATGAAACTTTAATCAATTTCAACGTTAATTTACGTTATTCACTATTGATATAAATCCAGGCGTTGGGACTTAACGAGAGAAAATTAAATTCTGAAACAGTTATTTTTTCTCCAATCTGCGGTTTGCCCCCTCGACAACAACAGAGAGAAAAAAAAACAATCTGGAGCGTGGATGATGTTCGGTTTGTCCGAGGGGTGTGTGCGCCCTTTTTTTTGGTCAGTTGGTGCGTTTCGGGGAGAGAGTTCGGA
Source organism: Nicrophorus orbicollis (assembly GCA_018845635.1). Taxonomy (NCBI): domain Eukaryota; kingdom Metazoa; phylum Arthropoda; class Insecta; order Coleoptera; family Silphidae; genus Nicrophorus; species Nicrophorus orbicollis. The sequence goes on along the minus strand of JAFMTC010000100.1, from coordinate 1,387,025 downwards.
TTTTGTGAAATGCTTGGGGTCGCCTCGGGGCGGAAATTAACCGCTGTTCGCATTTATGATTGATAATTGGCTTCATCGGCAAACAATTTATTTTATCGTCGACAGAAATTGCGGCGCCATACTGTGGGTCAAATCATGCACACACACAAAAAATATACTCCCGCATAGATAGTGCGCATCGAAAAAAAAGGGGGAGGCGATTGGGTGTACGTGAAATTTAGCCCAAACACCCTCTACGACATTACGAACACGCACGAACCCGTTCCTTTTTTTTTGTATTTGGACCCTCCGCATGTTTGCGTCGTCCCCGTTTAATATTTATAGGAAACGTAATTATTTCAGTAGCCTAAATTGCGAACGTGTCGTGCAATTTAATCTTCCACCTTTCATACAAAATATAAATATTTTTTATCATTTTATTTAGGAAATATCCTCATTTTTTGCATTAAAAATCATTTCATACTTCCAACAATAATCCAAATTGTGCTAATGGGCTTATTTTAATTTTTTATGTTCAAATAATGCGAAGGGCAGAAAGACCTATACTCTATAGCCCTTTGCAGCAACAGAATTTCTTACATTGTATTTCTTTTTTGCTATTATTTTAAATGTTATATTATTTTAATAATTCCTATTTATTTTTTTATAGAAAATTTATTGAATAAAATTGATTGTTTGATTTATAGAGAAAATTAACTAATTATACAATAAAAAATCATATATATTTTAATGCAAATTAATATAAGTAAGTAGTATAGGTAGTTAGTATAAGTATGTAGTAAGAACTGTACATTTTTATACTTCCAATGTATGAATTGTTTCTTTTTTATATATTTCTAACATTTGTTCATGAATTACCTCTTTGCAATTTCTCGGTCGTTTGCATAACTCATTTCGATTGAATTGGTTACAAGCAGCAAACGATTTATTAGATAGGGGGGTGAAAATAGAAAAAGACAAAGTCTAGGATTTGTTGGAAGACGTTAGGTAACAACTTGAGAATGTGGTCGTTCAGTAACCCAGCTTCAAATAGAAATGCATAAGTCATCAAATTAAGTAAAGTGGAGATGTATATAAAGTTCTTACTTTGAACCCAAAACGTTTCTATTTGTAGCCATACTGAATGGCATACATCTTTAAATTTCCTTCTGTAGATAAATACAACATGTTAATTATGTTTTCAAGACATTTTCAAAATTGAATTCAACATAAAACGTATTATTTTATCGTCAATAGCACTTTGCATATGGAAAAATGTTTACTGTTATCATTTTGTTCATTGATTATTTTACTTTGAACTAGCATTACACTCATCATTTTATCACATGTTATTGAGAAAATCCTTAAAAACTACCATAAACTTTATCCATAATTTAACTTCTAATTACAATAAATCCTTAAAAGTTGTAATTAAATCAGCATACATAGTTGAATCACTAAATACACGACAACAAACTTCATATTCAATTATCTTTCAGTAATTCCTAGTTATTGAGAAATTTCTTAAAAAATACATTCTTTTACCATACGAATATGTGATTTTATATTACTAAAAAAACTCTCAAAAACTCTAAAAAAGATACATTTATGTCCGTATATTAAATTTATTCCCTTAATACTTGACTTTAATAAGCACATTCAATCATCTTTCTGACGTTCGCTTTTAACGAGAAAATGCAAAAAAAAAACGATAGGTAGAGAACTTTTGAAGGCTTTCCTTCAAATTTGAGAGTCATAAATACCCGTAATCATTATTCTGACATTAATTTGCATACACAAACAAATATTCTTCATGGTCAATACGCAAAATTATTTAAAAAAACTACTGCTTTTCTCAGTGTATTTACTTTGACAACGCACCGACCGAAGTTATGTAATTTAGTAGATCTAACAATGAGATTCAACAACTAATTAGTAACTAAGGGAAAATTTCTAATGAGCTTTATCCAATAACAATCGTCAACCATTCAATCATTTACTGCAAGGAAGAAAGATCTATGGTATATAGGGTTTTTCAGTAATAGCAATGTATTTTATTTTCTTTGTATCTCCATTATATTCCGTTTATAGGTTTCTTGTAGTTGTTGTTACAATAAATTTTATTATTGTTATTATTTTTAAAAATGAAATCAATAACTATTTTCAGTCTTATCTTTTAAATTAACTGAAAAAGACATACAAAAATTTGACAATTTATAAGTGCCAAAATATATCTGAACAAATATTTTCTCAAATTCGACTGAAAATTGACTCTCACAATTACGTCACATATAAAATTTTGTTCTTTAAATATTTTGCTTCAATTTGTATATTCAATTATTTTTCAGTCGTTTCTCAAAATAGCTTAAAATAGACAATGCATATTGAGTTTTTCAGCATTGACTAAAAATGCTTGAACTTTGTACGAAGAGCTACCGGATAATCATTACATATTAAACTATAATAAAGTATTGGTTCCAAAATTAATTAAATTTAAAAATATATGTTTTCTCTTGAAAATCTGAATACACGACGGAAATTGCACTTTCGATGGTAATAATATCTCTGTTACGGCGTAAACTCTTTTTTTCTCCCATCTTTCGGTGAAAAATCAATTTAATTTTAAACTGCACACAACAAGTGCATTTCTTTTTCAGCCGACGATTATTAATCGTCGCACGGCTATAGACCGTCGGCGGCGGCGGAGGCGGCTCCATCAATCATTCGGCTGAAATACATATCGAATGGCAGCTTTTCAGCCATTTCCTTTCTGCGCCGTTATTAATTCCGTTTTCAGTTGACCATTTATCCTCCAATAACTAATTACCCCGTTTAATTGGCGCCGCTGCGAACGCACAATTAGCCCCCGCGTCGCATTGCAAATAATTAGATGCTAAAATAGATTCCAATGGAGAGATATAATCGAGTTTCAGCTGAATTATTTACCGTTTTCAGAAAATATATTACATACCAACAGAAAGGCACTCCTTCAGTCTTCAGTCTGTTTCTTTTTTTATTTTTCCTCTTTCGCAGAGGGGAAAAGTTTAAATTCACGAGTTTTTGCGGATTTGTTCCTAATGCAAAACTTTAATTAAGTTTCTAGTGCGCAATGGGGACGGGGCAGAGAGATTTGTTTTCAGCAAACCTAACGTCCCGGCTCGTGTAATCGATGCTCTCGTCCTACGCAGATAAATAAGGCTCACCCTGTATACGAAAATACACACGGTTTGGTGATTAGAAGTAATGCCGTTTTACCCTACGAGAGGTTCATTACATGGAAAAGATTCCGTCTGATGTGGAGAGGAAAGAGGTGTGCATTTGTACGAATGGATGAATATTTATCATCCATACCTATCCTATTTACCATATATATATTTTCTTGATTATCCGCAAAAATTATAAACCACTCGTGCATTATTCATTTCGTTTTATCAATCATATTATTCCTCTTTCCACATTTAATACTATATTCAGCATTCGGAAATAAAAACGTGATGGATAAGTGTATTTGTGGAAATTTATGGATATTCCAAGGAAATTATACTGTTTGATGCAATATTTCGATGAATGCGAAGCGTATAAATAATATAGTAACAATAGGAAATTATATATATTAGCAAATATTGATTCCGAAACGCTTGTAATTCATATTCCCCGAGAATTTATTGGACAACCTAAAGTGCCCTTTAATCAATATTAACGACGTTATTATATTGTCGTATTGCTAAACAGGATTATGTAAAACGCCAATTGAGACATTCATATTTTATAACATAAATGATAGAACTTATATAATTCAACAGCAAAATGCATTGTCAATGTACATATGCAGAGTGAGAAACTATTCATTCAATTTGTTAGTTAATGTACACATTTTTACCAAATTATAATAAAGCAATATTTTTATAACTATTCAAAATAACTGAAAATTGTACTATTTTTTAGATCTAATATAGTGAAAAACCATATAATATTATATACTAAACAATAACAGCACACATTTGTTACTGATTCTATATATTCACTAATTTGAAAAATAATGAATTTAAAAAATATTCCAAATAACTGAAATGTTTACTTTATAATTAATTACTGTAAAAAACAAATAATTTCAGATCTAATTAAGATAAAAGTCTATATTTTTAGTCAATGTACCTAATATATATTTAGGACTTTACAAAGTAAATGTATAAATATGCAAAATGATTGAAACTGAATATTTTCAGAACAAACCTTGAGAAAAGTTGGTGCTAATAAGTAAACATTTTAATAAATATTCAAATTAACTGAAACATTTTCTATAACTGAATATTTTCAGGAAAAAAAAATGTAAACTTTCCAATTATTACTCAATATTTACATTACAAATTTTATAGAATAAATATAGTGATTCAAAATAATAATAAAAGCAAATTAACTTACAAATTTCAATGAAATATTATACTTTTTTATAAAAGTATAAACTGAGCAATAAGTATATACATTCATTGGTCAAAGTATTAATTTACTATTTAAATTTTTATAAGTATGGTAAAATTACTGAAAAAAATCTTGAAATCAATATTTTCTTCTACAATTTTTTTTATACATTTAAAAATTTTATAGAGTAAATATAGATTCAAAATGATAATCAATACCAAATAGTCAGAAATAATTTACTGACACATTAATAATATCGTGATGCAATTAGAATTTGATTGAAATTAATTAACACTCAATGCATAATTTATTCGTGCAGAGTTATTGATAACTTTGCAACGGTGGTAGGTATAATCCATCTTGCAACTGAAGTGAGGAGCTTAAACTGTTAAGCTACTAGCGAGGGAAAACTTGCAAACTTCTTAGTGGTTGTTATTTACATAACTGTTTAAAACAACAGTCTGTTTTTCGATCTGCGTTATACGAACAAGAAGAAAAGGAGAGCAACGTTTGCACGTGAATTTGTGTCAAAGTATAATCAGTTCTTCAACGACAGATATGGCTTCTTGAGGGTGGTTTCCTTGACTTACTGTTGACCATCTTTAAGCCACACGCAGACCGCCCTAACGTTCAGGATTAACTCTGGCTGTAATCCTGGCTAGCGCTCCAACCGCATGATTCCATAACACATTACTACACAATCTTATACTAATTTTTGAATGCAATTTGCATCCGTTTTAAAAACTCATCTTTATAACAAATCATTTCAACTTTAAAACAATTTTATATCAGTATTTATATGTGTAATTACTATATATACATATAAATTAAATAAATTAATATACCTCGCTTTACGGCCTAGATACGTTCCACGAAACTTGGCCGCAAAGCGAAAAGCCGTATAAGAAATCAATTATTGCGCTTGCGCAAGATTGACAACATGTAGATATATCGACATGGAAAAAAGTCTTTTTGGCCGTTATAGCGAAACATTATAGGCCGTAAATCGAAAACGAGCATAGTTGAAGAGGGTATAGCGAGGCATTATATAAATCAACTTTTTTCAGAGCATAAGACGCACCTTTCTCATATACAAAAATATACTTGAAATTGGATTGCGTCTTTTGGTCTGATGGTAAATTAAAGTAATAAGTATACAAATCGTCCCATAAATTTGGGGTGCATTTTTCAGCCGGAAAGCACGGTAATACGTAATAATAGAAGTATATAAAATTTTAGTATCATTAGTATACATTTTAGTAAATTGCTAAAATCTCAGGTAAATTTCGTATATAAAGCATAAAATTTAAATAAATTTGCGTTCATAAATATTTTAAAGAATATTATATAAATGAAAATGAAAGTATGAAAAAATGTATAAACATTAATTACATAAAATTGAAAATGTCTCATTATACTTGAAATTTTATACCATTATTTCTTTTATATAAAAGTACATAATTTCATTACTTAAACTCCATTAAATTGTATGAAACTTATTTTGCAAATATAAAAAATTCCTTAAATTGCAACATTCTGATTTGCGTATTTTTGTATACAAATTAGTAACATTCATTTTAACTGCCAAAAAAACAACAAAATAAATTTGTAATACTTAACAGACGTTATAAATCCGTTATATAAACGACACATATATGAAAGTTGGATATTTGCTCTAGCCAATGTTTATCAGCGATTAAGTTGTTTAAGCATGTAACCGCATGTAATACGTTTTTACGTTTTCAGAGACACGTACAAATGATACGCGATTTATTACATAACGGGGGAATCATTAATCAACCGAGCACGTAATACCGGAATATTTCATTTAGACGAAAAAACAACACACACACACAAGATATGCGCGATGACGATATTCGTGAAGATTAACTGGGTACGTACAGTTAACATGTACTTTAAATAAATTACGTAATATTGATCATGGAAATAATACACGTTGCAAATGGACTGAAATAGATTGGAAATATTGATTTTAAAATATGAAGTAACATCATTTTGAATCTATTAGAAATTATCAAACATTTCAATTCGGTTGATTGTAATTACTTTAGTAATGAAAGGATGTGAGTTAATTAATTATTTTTTAACATTTAACTCAGTATATAATTATCATTGTGGTTTTGATTTCGGAACAATAACTGATATTATACATATTTCTTTAATATTTTTAGAAAATATCAAGTAATTCAATTCTGTTAAATATTATTATAGATATATAGTAATTTAATTAATTAATTAACAATAACCATTTATGATTTCCCTTCTCAAACAATTCAGTTTTCGAACAAATTCTGTTCGATATCGAAGTTTCTACTTTCCATTCTTGATTTCCTTATAATTCTATAAAACAAATTATTTAAGATATTATGAACTATATAAAGTTAATAAGTAAGTTAATTAATTTAATTAAGTTAATAAGTAAATCAATAAGTTAATTAATTTAATTAAGTTAATAAGTATATCGAATTAATTATGTGTATGGAATATGATATAATTTAAGAGAGAGAAACAAATTTAATTATTGTATTGAAATGAAGAAATATTAAAAGAAAACGAAAATAAAAATCCATTGTTCCAAAGGACTATAGACTATAGGTGTTTCCTATAGAAGATTATTAGATATTTAGTACGTAAATTTTGTAAGGTATTATTACCTGTATTTAGTTATGTATAACTGTTGTATATAAACTACGTTAGTCATTTATAAACATCAATTAAAATCTGATTAAATCAATATTCATTATGCCTTAAAGAAATGCAGTTTGTAATTTTAAAGTTAACATTTACAAACATAACAGTAAATGAAGTAATGTATAGATTAAAGTTGCGTATTTGTGGTTACCGATTAGGAAAAATTTAAGATAAAAAAAATAAGAGTGTATAGAGGCATTTACATATTTAGTCAACGATATTGATTCAAGGAGCAATATAAACAAGTTGTAGTAAAGTTTGAAAGCCAGGCCAGTATTTACCATAACTTTTTATGGACGAGTTTGCTTAGGAGTCCTCGTCTATGGATCGATAACCCTTCTTCTCCTCTTCTCGTCCTTATTCTGCTCCTTTAAAAATTTATTAAAATATTCTACGCCCCCGTGCATATTTGTTCCACTGCTAATGCCAATGAAACCAAATATAAAATTGTATTTTTTAATCAAGTAGAAAGACTTTCCGGCTTGTGCGGAGCGGAGATTGCCCGAGAAATATGTACATAAGCCGGTAAAATAATAAATGTCTCATTACTAATATCCCCTTACAATCATATTTCTTCCACTTTTTTCCCTCTTCTTCTTCTCCTCCAAACGGGCTTGCACAGCCTCCTCATCCTCCTCCTCCTCCTTTCCACCGCCCTCTTCCTCTACTCTTTCCTTTCATTTATTTCATTCCGCGTTTCTGCGCGGAGCAAAAATAAAATACGTTTCTGCAATAACTGACGAGGGTGATTATGCAAATGGGGCGCGATTCGATTTGAGCGCGAGAAATTGAATTTATATAAATTTAGATCCCGGACTAATGTAACGTATAAGGAACGGCAAAATTGTTACACCCCGTGCATACACACCGCCACCAGCAGCAGCAGCCCGAACAGAGGGGGTTGGTTTGGAGATTGGTCTCAGGAAAATTGCCATTTTTACGATTTATTTCGAGCAGCCATTTGCATAATTCATTAACGCACACCGCGCGCCCGTCGAAAATTGGCCAACTTTGCACAGGAGGGTGGATGAAGAAGGAGACGAAGGGAAAAAATTGGTGCTGCAGGAAGGGCAGTAGCCGCGACGTGAAGAAAGAAAGAAAAAACGTGTATCCGCGTCAGATATGAATAATTAGTCAAATTACAGTCCATCCCACTAAATGCTTAGTCTTTATCTTAGTTCATAAAATCTTGCAACATTTTATTTATTTTTTACTCAGATTACAACATCAATCACTATGTTTATTTTCATAGATTTTATCCTATTTTTTATTGTCTTTGTATTAAATTCATTTTTTTGCAATTGTTGCAAAAACTGTTATTATATAAATTTTACAATATTGAATCTATACCATGATAAATCACTTAAGTCAACTATAAAATATCATCATTCTTTTGATTTGAAAAAAGATTTAGTAATAATATATTTATAACTAGAAACTCTGGAGACGTAAATAGCTCTTTGGATGAATAATTTCGGCTCTTTTTGTTATGAAAGAATCATTGCTTTTATTGGAAACCTTACGTTATTCATTATTAATACGTAGAATTTATTTAACAGGTACATTATAAAAAAGAACCTTCATTAAAAATAACGTAATATAAGTTGAAAAACGTAGTCAAAATTGCATTTTATATCATTTTCAGTGTGCTTTTGTATTGTAATTTTACACGAAACTAAAGAGAAACAAATTATATACATAATTTTTATTTAATTTAATGAACATTTACTGTATTTCTTAAAAAAAATAATACTTCGATTTCTATAAATATGACATTTTTGAGCGGATACAGAAAAGTTTAATAAATTGCGAATTTCTTTTATCTAGTGCATAAAACTTTAAACATATTCATTTATTGTTTTTATATAAAAAAAGGAAACGTTTAAAGAAATTTACGAGATTTTGACCCTTTTACATTATTATTGAAGATACCAAAACCAAGGAAGTTTCTTTTTAAAAACGAACCAAAAAATCTTTACGTTGTTTCCAGCAAGCTTAAAATATGCTCTAAACGTTCCCGTTACAATTTTTTTTGGTCCTTCTGATCTCGTCCTTTAATATTCCTCAAATCCCTTAAACGTAGACTTTCCCTTCAACCTGCTTTGTATGCCAAAATAACTTCAGTATCCTCCCTTCTTTATACTATTATTTCCTTAAACAACTTTTAAATAACGTATTTTATATAATACTTGTGTGTTAAATTGACAATTTGTTTGTTCCATTTTTAACTGTATAATAAACAATTCCAATCATGTGCAAAATTATTTTAAAATTTGTATATATTATTCATACATTATTAAAAAAAAAACAATGAATATATATATAATTTATGAATTGAAATTACACAATTCATGAGACCGTAAATTCAAAATTTGTGAATGTGTTTTGATATTCCGTTTCAGTATTGTTTAATTCATTTTGTATAAATATATATTCATATTTGTATTATAATTGCATTCGAATATTGTTATTAGTAATTTATAGAGTGGCCAATAGCACTTTGTATTCGAAAATGTAATAAATTTTGTTTACTATCAATGTTATCTGCATGGAAAAAAAATGAGTGGTTTGTAATTTGAATATGTTTATGTAGCTGTCGTCTTAATTGGATGAGGTATATGTTGTTGTTGGTAGCAGACTGTGCACAAGTGAAGCGTTCTGGAATTGACCCATGTGCTCAGCTGTACACGAGACAGGGCTTAACGAACGAGTGCCCTATTGATTTCAGATTATTACCATTAAGGATGATTTTCTTTTACATTGCTAAAACGCCATTGTTCGTAGATTACTGGCCCGATGTTACATCACACCATTTTGGCATAATTCGTTACGGCCATGCCACGCTATCATTATTAGCCAGGCATTAATGCTTATCTACAAGCATACAACTACAACTGCACATCCCTATTTTACAACCACTTCCCCACTTCAATATTAACAGTTATTAGTTTATCATACCTAAATTCATTGAATTTACTACTTTATAGGAGGAAAGAGTGAAATTTCTATTTTAATTAAACAATGTATATATGAACACTATTTCAACTTTCTAATTATAATTTTTTAATTTATAATAAGTCAGAAAGATCACAATAACAATAGAATTACTAGAATTAAGTTAAATTTCTTTATTGCAATTATTCTTGCAATAAATATTATTAATAATAATTAAAAAAATTGTATTATGAATACAAAAAGCTTTCGATTTTAAATGCATTATGATTTATTTTCTTAAAATTTTATAAATATTTATCAATTTATTTATTTAACTATCACAATAAATATTATTTTTATAAAAGTTATAACAAATTCAAGCAAAATAATCAATAAGATTGAATTTTATTTTATTTATTTGCATCTTCTCATTACGTCCTTTACAAAATCGTTGTAATTGTAAAGTCTTTTATTTTTTCATAGTTTTTAGTTTGCGTAATAACAAATAGTACATGTACAAGCATTTCACTTGCTACAGTTTCAGTTTTAATGCGTGTGTTTATACCGAAACCGGTTTTCACGAAATTCGCTGAAAACTAAACTTAAAGGACATTTCGCTTTTATGAATCTTAAAATTTCATTGTTACAACTTTTACACACAAATTATGCGACAAACCACCTAATAACTATTATTATTATTGTAATAATACTTGATAATTGATATTTAATTTTATCATCGTCAATTCTTAAATAATTGATTAATTAATTAAATTATTTTTGAAAAAAAAAATATATAATTATGAACCTCAATTTGTATTTTTCTGAAAGTAAAAGCACCAAATTTACAAAAAAAAAATACAAATTTCAGATTGCTGTCTTAAAGAACAAAAATACATAATTAACACTTCTGTCATAAAAAAATTGTAGAGAGATTATTTTAGATAATATATTTTTCTCAAGTTACAGCGTTTTGTAAATTTACTTATGATTGTGAAACGAAAAAAAAAGCAGTTATTAGAAAAAATAGTGCATTCAGACAACAAATATGTAATTGAGAATACTGCTTTACAATTAATTGTAGAAAAAATATTGAAATTTATTAAGAATTGTATTTAATTAAATCGTTTTGATAATTTACTTATGATTTTGAAATGAATAAAGAGAAATTGTAGCGCATTCGAACAGTTTTAATAAAACCGTCTAGATATGGGGGAGAGTGCTTCGATTTGAACAAAAAAAAACTGAAAAGGCTTTATTGGAATAATCCGTAAAAATGTCGGATTAAAACGAGTGTAACATTCGATTCTGTTTTTGCTGGGAAAAGTTGATTGCGGTATAATTCAGAGAAAATCCTGAAATATGATAATAAATCGGACGGCCTCTGCCTGAAAGAAGGATGCAGTACGGGATTCGAATTCCCGGCCTGCATTTCGCGCTTGATTAAATCCTTTGTGGGGCCGAATTAGACGGATCTAGGACTGAAACCGACAAAAAAAAAATGGGAGCGGAACGGACAAGGAGGAACGGAACCAAACTGAAAAGAGCTATCCATACGCGGACATCCCGTTCTCATCGTCCCATTCTTTCGCACTACACACTATAGACAGAGACATACGTCCATAATAAACTAAAGTAAATTACGAATGATTCCAACGGCTCTCGACAAAGTTAATTGGTTCTGGGAACAGGAAGTTTAACGAGCCATCTTGAAGCCATCGCATCTAAACACTGGAAATCTTTCCGCCCCCGAAGCGGCAATAAATGTAATTCCCATTGCCAGTAGTGGGATTAGGTAACTGAAATGGCGAGATCATTATCATTCGCACGCCCGAAACCCGAACGCAAAACAATTCCGGACCTAAATACAAAGAAATCTTAGATAGTTTTTCTCTTTATTTTCGACTTTCTGCCAACTCCAATTACATATATAATTTAAGCAAATCAATGTAGTAAACTTGCAAATGTTAATTTAAAAACCGTAGTCCTTGTGATACATTTAAAATCATTAGATTTAGTTTGCAATTTGAAATTTTGCGAAGTGTTAAAGCAAAATTGGCATAAAAAGGTTACATCTACATGCGAGGTGTTCCAGTGAATGGGACGGACGAAACACGCTCGAACACCATAAATTAAATCCGGCGTAATATTTTAATAGGCAACTTACAAATTAAGCAATTTTCGAGTGTCTAATTAATACAGCGCCGCGTGTACCGATTCGGGAGAGGGTGGCTTTCCGTGTTCGCGATTAATTGTTACTTTAAACCCGACCCACTTTAATTTACATCGTGTGTTTTATACGTGGGAGTGAAACGGTGGTTAGCGGCCCTTCTGCCCGATAACGGCGCAGCCAGATGCAAAACCTAAAACCCTAAACCACCCCCACCCCCACACACAACCCCTTTCTTTTATTAATGCCAACTATTAAATGCGGGGCTTCATACGTGGATGAAGGAAGGAAGGAGTGCATTTGCGAAGCCGGGGCCGGCGCCGACAAAGTTAAATTGAAATTGTTCATATTCAATTAAACGACTGCTAATCGAAATTGTAATTAACATAACTTCCTACAAGAAATTACATGGAGAGGGATAGAGAAGGAGATGGAAAAGTGCACCGGAAATTGTTAACAATGTTTCGCTGTTATTTGAATGAAACTCTTCCATTTTCTGCTGGGAGAATGATCAATTGCACAAATAATAGGAAGGAAAGGTAGTTGCTGTTATTTGTTTGACTATTGTCTCGTTTGAAAGCTGCATCTGCATTTTCCGTGCAATTTTTGCTATTTAGCGGACCGGAGACTGTGCACTAATTAAATTGCGACGAGACGTCTTTTGCTAGTGGAAAATATGCTTTCGTTTGATCAAATCTCACTGAGGGTATAATTACAAAAATATGAAGGCTTTCCCTTAATGAACTTCAATGATTTTCTTAGGAAATCTCTTAGTTTTCGCTTTAAACCTATTACATTTCGATATTCTATACTTATATAAACACTCAAGTTATTCGTTTTTAAGCAAAATAATATATAAACTTTAACGATCTCATACTACTGTTTTTAAGTATTAAATTTTAACTAAAAGAACAATTAGAATTATATAACTTATAAAATAATAATCTATTAGTAGATAAATTAGTTTTACACAATTTTATCAAATCAATTATAATCTGTCAATTTTAGCTTGAAGAAACTACTCTTCTATACAGAAAATTGATTAAAATTCTCAAATAAACTAATGAGTAAAATTTTTGTATCTTCTATTAATTTTCTTAAATCAAAAGCTATTCCTAGAAGATGATTCCCAACGTTAGGATCAATAACTTTCTCAAGTGAAAGTTATAAACTTTGCGGCCAGAAGTGCCTTCAACTAAATTTCGAATAGTTGGCTCAAGCAATCGAGCACTTTGGCACAAACTGATTTTAAATTAATTTCGTTTCTGAAAAAAATAATAGATATATTTAGTATCCATTTCTATATTTATCTCTTATTTAATTTAATATTATTAAGAAAGTAAAAACTTTGATTTATTATTATTATAAATTAAATAATTAAAGTACTTTATCATAAAAACTACAAAGAAATTAAAGAGAAACTTGATTTGTAATGAAAATTATAAGAAATATAACATATTTTTGGATCATTATGCATCATACAATTCTCTATTTGTAATATTATTTTAAAAAGGGCAGAAGACGAAGGTCCAAGCTCTTAATTAATTGATGGAAAAACTAGATTCATAATGAAAATGATAAAAAATAGTGTATTATTTATAATCCAAAAATATTGAGAATAATATTTCAAAAATATATAATAATAATACTTGCATGAAGATCTATTTTTGTTAGAATTTGCGTAAGAATGAAGATACTTTCTGGTACCTCAATTTTCTGAAATAATCTTGAGTAAAAATATTCTTGCACCATGTAAGTTTTTAATTTGTGGTTTCAATTAAAAATTAATTAAACATATTAATTGGGTACAAAAATGAATCAAGTAAAAATTAAGTGTAAACAAAGACGGATAGATTATTGTTTGCGGAGGATGGATGGAAAATTTCGTAGATGCGATGGTGCACAGAGAACAAGAAGAAGAGAGAAAAAAGATGAGAAGTGTAATGAATATAGTGGAACGAGATTTATGAAAATGAAACGCGAAACGAAGTTTTAATTAATTCCCGTGTTTGCTTTGGAACATTTAACTTATTCAGACACATATTGATTTATGGCCGCAGGGTAACACCTCCTAGCCGGTAGTTCGATCTATTAGTGCAATATAATAGTTCACACTTTCAATTAACCTCTAATTAGAAACAATGCTATTGGTTAGTCTAGTTTCTAGGCCTTCGGGCGATTCGTAAGCCTGGAATGTGTCGACCATAAAGCATCATAGCTGAGCCCTAAACAGCAATTACACTTCGAGATGCGTGCTGTGTACGTGTGGTCTGGTCGTCACCGACGAAATTCAATTAGACTTTGGCCAGACGTGTACAGACGTCCACAAGTCACTTTAAAATTATGATGAAGAGAGAAGGGATGAGAAAAAGAAAGGGGTAGAGAGAGAGTGAGAGAGAGAAGAAGGCAGACAAAGGGTATTTACAAATTAGAGCTCTCGTTAATATCGTTTCCAGGTAAATTATGGGCATTGCTGGAATATTCATACAGGCATGAATTATTCCCGGAAAATGTCGGGCCGACGATGTTTGTGACTAATTGCTATTGAATTACTTACGTGAAAAAAATATAACGTTTTCAATGCAATAATCACATTGAGAATTCCCAACGCTCTTAATGGCTCATTAAAAACGCATTCTTTGTGTACATTGCTTTTTAACAAGGCTATTGTACCGCGCTTGACCCGGCGCATCCACCGCAAATTGGACTGCTTCAATAATTTGTCCATTCAAAAATAATATTTCCATTAAACATTGATTACTCATTTATTATTCAATATTATTAATTTAACAAACTCATTAGTTTTCCATATTAAACTAAACCACAAATATTCAAAATTATAAAATAATTTACATTTTTTTTAAAAATATAAATCTGCAAGAATCCAGACCACGAATTTTCACTATTCTGAATATAACCTAAAGAATAATCAATTAGATAAAAAGATGTACAGATTAATATGATTTCTTTTCCATAAATTCACGTATATCTTAACTCTAAATTAAATTTAACACATCAAATTTTAAAAAATCAAATGAGAAAATAATTAATCACAAATTGTAATTACTTCAACTTATTGAAATATTACCACAAAATATATATAAAAAACATTAATTATACTGTAAAATCAATTAACTTCATTTACATGTTTGAAATTTTATGTTTTTTTTTTAATGTTTTCATCCATATTGCAATCACGATATTAATTAAAATGTATAGTTTAACACTAAATCACATCAAATAGCAACATTTTGCAATAATTTCAATTGGAAAATCAGTTATTTGAATTACTCGGATATTCATCAAGCGAATATCCAATATTACACCAAATAACAATCGAACATAAAAAAAAAACATTTCGAGATCATTCATAGCAGGGGTGAGTAGTAAATACATAAATGAAATTCTTGCATATTATTCGAATGTTGCAGCAACGGCGTAATTAAATTATCCTCCGCCTACGTTACGTTCGACAATCGTTCGGATATTTAATATTGCAAATGCGTTGTGCATATATTCGCATATCGAATTTTCAGCCATGATTCAAATATAATACGATATCTACATATAATATTAATAATGTTCAACATATTACATATAGATTAGTTCGAAAGCATCCCCAGTGTTGTATTGATTAATACATTATGATGCACAGAGAACGAACTTCCATTTCGTTTCGTTTCATTTTCAATTCATACCTCAGCTTCTATATCTGTTACCTTCACAGTTATTACATAATCGTAATCATTGAGAAGATCCAAATTACACACAATTTCATAAAACAGTAATTACAGAACATTTAGATTGTTACTGGGGGATTAAACAATTTGATTTTTTTTTTCAATATTTTTCATAAAAATATGTTGTATAACAAAATTGATTTTTGGTGTGTAAAATATTTTAATTGGAATTTGCAAGAGTGAATAATTGAAGTTTGGTTTGGTTTTATTGGATTTGTACAAATATATTTAATAACAACAACAAAAATGGCAATCGTTGTAAAATAGATAGTCTGTTGCAAAAATAATAACTGCCATATATCACAAACTGTTTTCCAGGTGATCTGCGAGGCACATAAAAATTAATTGACATCAATTTTACGTCCATGTCAAAATGAAATAAATTGGTAAATCTTTCAATTTATTTATTTCTACCCTATAATCTGCTTTATTTCACTTCACAGTTGAAATCGTAACAAAATTTACAATGACTGTACGTTATTTTGAAAATTTTTAGATTTTCTAAGTTAAAAAAAATCGAAAAATAAATAATACGTAAATTCAAATGATTTTCTAAGAAAAAAATATATAAAGAACCTCACATCATCCGCTATAGCCAATATGCATATTTGAAACCGCACAAATCGGGGACATTAACGAAAAAAAGCTGAACTTGTATGTATAAAAAAAATGTAAAATTTTAGAATATAATACACCCCCCATACCGCGCTATACGACCGCTCTTTATACGGAATTTCACTATAACGGCCCTCTTCAATTAAGGCAGGTTTTCGATTTACGGCCTAAAATGTTTCGCTATAACGGCAAAGAAACTTATATATCTACACATTGCCAATCCTGCGCAAGCGCAATAATTGATTCGTTATACGGCTATTCGCTTTGCGGCCAAGGTTCGTGGAACAAACTAATCGAAGCCGTACTATTGTTGTACTAAGCATAATTATGTCAGAAAGACCTATGGTCAATAGCGCTTTTGCAAAAGTTGATCTTTATACTATGTTTCATTACTATTGTATGAATAGTTTTTGCTATTATCTGACCAATACAATAAATATACATGTTATTTAAGCATATTCACGAGACTTTAAAGTAAACATTTTCTAATTAGTTAATCAAATATGCTAGTTATAATGCATATGATAAGCATAACTTGATTCGGATTACGTGCAACAATGAGACGGCGGGAAACTAGTTCCTCAACATCGGAATTATTGTCGCATATAAATTCGTAATCATAAGTTGCTTCCGGCAGTTTATTGATACTCTGGCAATTATAAACTTTCGACCAAGGCAGGAACTTTGGAAATTAAAAATACCCCGATATGCACAACTTTGCGACAGCCGACAAACACCAAAGTAAGTTAAAAAAAAAGTCAAATATATACAAAAAAATAAATAAATAAGTCTCGATTGGATATTTATGTTATACGAAACACGGCAAATAAAAAACGTCTTCAGAGAAGCGGGGGGGGGGAGAGAGAGAGAGAAGGGAAGTTAATAAATTTTAAATAGTAAAGTTTCCCCTCGTCTGCACAATAAAGCGAAATATCAACAACAACAACAAGAACGACACGCGACGCAACAATTCGGAAGAGAAGAGAGAGAGAGAGAAAATAAATATTTACAAACTTCGAAGGTACATTTTTTTCTTAGAATTTAGTTTGAACTTTGACCTGTATTTTTATTTTTCAATTTTGTTTGTTTAATTTTCCAATTCCCAATTATTCTAGAAAGTTAAAATTAATCTTGAAAATGGTAAATTTTCATAATCAATAACAACAAGAACTTGCAACTTTGCAACTAGTGTACTTGACATTTCGGAAAAACTAAATATTTATAATCTTGAAAAGTATATATCTTCTGTAGACGCTTTCTAGTTGTTTTTCATTCTACGTACATATCTAATGATTTCCTTTAACCTTATTTTCGGAAAGTTTTTAATTAATTTCATATAGAAAAATAGTTTCTTTTTTACAAATTTTAATTAATTTCCTTCAAAAAACAAATCTAAACATATAAAGTGTTTGTGGGGTGACAAAAAAGTACACTTACTAAGAAAATTCAGGAGGAAATGAAATGAAAAGTAGACTTACTAAGAAAATTCAAGAGAAAATAAGTTTCTTGAAATTAACTTTCAATACGCTATTGTTGTTTCGTGTTTGATTTCAATAGTTTCCATTACACCATTGAATTATATATTTGTAACTATTGTACTCAACTATTGAAAATAATAACGAACATGTCAAATATTATGTAATTCTCTTGTGTGTTTGGACATATTACTTCGTTAATTTTTAATCATTTTCACTAATATAATATATAATATTAATTATAAATAAATTTTCTATTAAAATTTGATAATTTCTAATAAATTATTTTATAACATACTTGCAATTATTATATACCGCTATTGATAATATAATAACAAACATGTGAAATATTTAAAAGCTGTGTATCTGATTTCATTTCATAATTATCTTTAATGACTTACTCTAATGTTATTCAAGTTATTAATACATTTTTATTTCAATAATTTCCATTGCATTATTGAATAATATATTTGCAATTATTGTAGTAAACTCTCGAAAAAAATGTAAATATATGGAATATTTAAAGACACTCTTTTTATATATTTTATGATTTAATTTGATCATAAAATATTATTAGTAAAACATATTCCATAAATTTTCTATCTAAATTTGTAAATTTTGCATTATATTATTGTATAACTCCACAATTTATTATGTTTTTTTAATTGCATTTTCTCTTTAATTTTTTATAATTTTCTCTAATATTATTAAACAAATTTCTATTAAAATTATAATATATTTGGAACTATCCAGATAGAAAAAAAAAGCAAACACGTGAAGTGTTAAAAAGTGATGTGACAAAAAAACAATGTTGTGGACAACTAACCAATCGATGCAATCAAATCGCAATTGAATCAATCCATTGACACTACATGCAAGTGCTTTTTTTATTTCGCTACTATCAACTATACATGAGAAAAAAAAACGAAGCAAAAACAGACTGCAACAATACAATATATATACGTGTACCTATAGGTATAAATTCGAATAGAACGAAAGCAAGTATGAAAGGTTTTTAGCAAATTCCCTTTGCGCAACTATGCCAACGTTATATATATATATTTGTTTTTTTTTTGTGTTTGCTTGCTTCCACATCCGATAACATTAGCTGAAACCGGTGGGAATCCCCGTATCCAGGGAATGAAATTAAACCGCTTTTATCATAATGCAATCGGGAACGATTCTCGAAAATGCTTAGCACCGGTTTTCAGAGCATCACGGATCACAATTGCATCGGTTTTTTAAACATCCTATTAGTTTTCATCCCTTCCAACATCTTTGCATACAAATTCATACAGTTTTAGTATTGAAAATTTGACCAAATTGTTTTAGAACTGAACTTCAATTTCCATAATTCTATTTCTTGTAACATAATATAATAAGGTTTATTGCAACAGGTACAGATTCTAACAAAAAAAGGAAACAGCTGCTACACATCTGTTACTATGGGCTACTGACTGAAGTACAATTCCTTGTATCACACCAAGATTTTGGAACTAAAATTTCACAATTATTGACTTTAGAATTATCATTAATTAATTATTTTTATTGTAACAGTCAATATAATAATAAAACATTTATATAATAATAAGAAACAGAAAACACAATTAATACCACTAATAGAAACCTATAAATCATAGGTCTTTCTTCCCTAAAATTAAAATTATCTCATATTTCATGTATTAAAACAATCATGTATACTAGTGTTTTAAATGTGTATTGTTAAACACAGTAAAGTAATTCCTGGAATTCAATAACAAGTAATTAAAATTGCATGATAATAAGCGCTTTGCATTTTTATCCCCATGCGCAGCGATCAGAATCTTTCAATTGACTAGTCCCTCTGCATGTTGTCTGATATGTTATGCAAATTGTCCTTACGTGATGTCTCTGTGAAAGAACACCCCATGTGAGAATCCACACGAAATCAACAAATAAATACCCAAATTTCAACCATCAAAACCTTATTTTTTACGTATCTTCTAACATACAACAAATGTTACACCTTCCACGCAAAAAAAAGGCTTTTAAATTGAAGTTATACGGGATTTCTTTGTGAAATAACACTCCATGTACATGTGACGATACACACGAAATCAACAAATAAATACCCAAATTTCATCCACCAAAACCTTATTTTTTACGTATCTTCTAACATACAACAAATCTTAAACCTTCCACGCACAAAAAGGCTTTTAAATTGAAGTTATACGGGATTACTTTGTGAAACAACACCCCTTGTACATGTGACGATCCACACATAATCAACAAATAAATACCCAAATTTCATCCATCAAAACCTTATTTTTTACGTATCTTCTAACATACAACAAATCTTAAACCTTCCACACACAAAAAGGCTTTTAAATTGAAGTTATACGGGATTTCTTTGTGAAACAACACCCCATGTACATGTGACGATACACACGAAATCAACAAATAAATACCCAAATTTCATCCATCAAAACCTTATTTTTTACGTATCTTCTAACATACAACAAATCTTACACCTTCCACACAAAAAAAGGCTTTTAAATTGTAGTTATACGGTATTTCATTGTGAAACAACACCCCATGTACATGTGACGATCAACACGAAATCAACAAATAAATACCCAAATTTCATTCATCAAAACCTTATTTTTTACGTATCTTCCAACATAAAAAAATCTTACACTTTCACACTAAAAAAAAGGCTTTTAAATTGGAGTTATACGGAAACAGGGCGGCTCTTAATCATAATAAAATGCATAAAAGTGTAAATAATAGAACGCCGGACAAAGGGTCCTTCGCACTACGCCGCTGTACATTTTAGCTGCAGCAGTTAATATTCAGGAGTCCCCACAACGTGCACTTGTTGTAATTTTGCTTTATTTTTTTTTATAAAATCTAGCTGTAAATAAACATGCTTCGGGGGAGGCGAAAAACATAATATTCTTTATCCACCAACTTAAATATGTATTCAGCTGGAAGCAGACATGTTTGTAATTGAGTTTATATAAGAGAAGAGAGAATGTAGAGAAAGGGGATGGCAAATATTTGAGGTATTGTTTTCAGTGTATTTCGCAGATTTGTTTCAACGTTAAATATAACCCAATACTTTTATGTTTCAGTACAATTTTATGAAAAAAAAAATAAAACAATTGTAAAAAAAAATTCTACCAAATACGTTTATGTTCCTATACAATTTCATGAAAAAAAAATCATAATTAGAAATCTTAGATATTAATAATACATATGATTATTTGGAAAAAAAAATATCTACTTTAAATTTATAAAGAATAATTTCATCTCATTATTATTTGAATTATTTTATGGAAAATAATATTAATAAAAAATAAAAATTTACATTCTTTTTTGTATAATATGAATAATAATTTGTAATGTAGGATATTACTACACAAAATTATAACATTACTTAAATAAACAGAAATATCTGCAAGTGGTGTGTTATTTTTTCAGGAATATGAAAAAAATACTAATTTTGTTAGTCAATTAAATATAGTTGGTTTGGTTTAGAATAAGACTCTAAGAAATATATGTTGAATTAATTATTTCTTAATTTTCTGTAAATTTTAGGCTCTAAATGATATAATTTCAGTTAAAATCGTATATACATATAGAAATTCCAATGGGAAAACTGAACTAATTTCCAATTGCTTGTTGTAAAATTCAAAATTCGTTAAATTATGAATTATAAATCAATTGAAAAAAAATGATGGCATGAATCTAAATATTATTTTAGGCTTTAAGTCATATATAAATATAGAAATTCCGATAGGAAAACTGAACTAATTTCCAATTGCATGTTGTAAAATTCTAAATTCTTTGAATTATGAATTATAAATTCATCAAGAAAAATGAATATAATATTATTTTAAGCTTTAAGTCACATATAAATAAATTCCAGTTTAAATCACATTTAAATATAGAAATTGCAATAGTGAAAATGGATGAATTTCTAATTGTATATTGTAAAAAATCTAAATCTGTTGAATTATGTAATAAATCTGTTTGGAAAATTGTATGTTTCTGTAATTGAAGGAAACGTCGAGTTTTAAAAATAGTAAGATAATAAAGATGTTATTGTTGTTAAAAGTAATTCTAAAAATATTGGGAGCGAATATGATGTTGATTCTAGCGCAGTAACCGCGATTATATTTGGCAAACGTAAATCTTCACCGAAATACTAATGATGATCTCTCGCCTGTTTATTATTCCTCACTCGCGCGTCTTTGAAACGAGAATAGTACGAAATTGATCTTGATTTAAGCCAGGATCCAAAAAGGCACTGTTTACAAAATGAAAACCACCATCTCCTTCTTTTCAAATTTCCACCCTCCTCGCACTAATTGCTGCAATTTCAGCTGTATAAATGCAATTGTGACACCGTCGAGGGACCCCTTTTTGTTCTGCAGCAGCAAGTGAACAGTAATTGAGAGAACCATTACGACGGTCGCAGTTTCCGCAAATGCGAGAGTTGCACAACGTCGAAATTTTAACTGTCCGAGCCGAGTTTACGTAACCGCGTTATATTTATACATCATCTGCGTATTCGCATTATTAGGTATAGTGGTAATCCTACCTGTTATTTGGATGCAAGCTGCGAGGATGACGAATAAAATCCCCTTGAACTCCATCTTCGCTGCTCCTCTTGTAGATTTTGATATTAGTTGGTGGATATGTCTTTAACCATTCGCGACTCCCTCCTTAAGGGTGTATCTATAGTTAAGGCGTTTTCTAAGATTTCTAGCGTCTTCACTAACTTGCACACTACAATATTATTTTAAACACTGAACCACTTCTTGTGCACGTTGGTCATTCAATCGGAACGTGCGTGCATATTTCTTGTTGAATGTACTATAAATAATTGTTGGATGCACTTTGGAGATCGAGAGTTAGTTAACATGCGTTACCTAAAATAGGCCTGTGCACAACACAAGGGTACGTACACACGCAGAGCCTTAACCAAACGACGACCGACGTCGCACTGCTGTGCGTTCTTTCCCTATGTTTTGGCGCCTCGCTAGGCCGTTCCAAAGCCATGCGCTCTCCTCCGCATTTAACAGGTGCTCGACGCATCTGCTGTTCTTCTAATTATTAAAAACGAATTCCAGCCTTTATATCCACCCCGGAGGACCTGCATCGTCGCTCAGGTAAACGCAGTTATACCTGAAGAAGAGAAGAAATAATTATTAAAAAAAAGTAAAGAAATGGAATGAGCAACTGCATCCAATGGATAATATCACCACTTGACTCCAGGACCTGGCACTTTTCATGCCAAAACGCGGCCGAGATTTTTCAAACGGGAAAAATAAAAGTGGAAGTAACTAAGTTTTACGGGATAAGGCTGTTCCAACAACTGAAATATTATGGTATAAATCACATGAACAATTCTGTTACTTATTGATTATAAAATAAAGCTTCCAGACATAACATACAATTAAATAACATTGAAATTATCTATAAATGTAATAGAATATTGTTGTTCTAAATATAATATAACAATTTAACAAAGAAAGTGGTCAAACTTTTCAAAACAGTTAATATTTTATAAATTTGTTTCTTTATTATTATTGTTACATAAATATATTTGTGACTATTGTAATAAATGTTATTATTGATATTGCAATAATTCTTATACACTTTATACAATAGTTTATTAACTGCAATCTTTTTGCTAAAAACATATAGTTAATTAAACATTACATACTTAATAGAAATAATTCTATATACTTGTATAATATTCTTAATTTACATCAATAAACATGAACTTCAATTTTTAACTATTTCTAAACATAATATTTTGAATATTTTCGTATCCCCCTTTTGTAAAATCAACGTAATTTACACATTATGAACCGACACTTAACATTTACTAAGATTTTTACAAAATAACCCAAAAAATACAAATGCATCTAATGGTAATGCATCATTTTTAGAACGAAGAATAAAAATAAAATTATATTTTTTTCTATCAAACCTACTAACAAATGTGTATTATTGAATATTTTCATGTAATAAAAATGGTTGGTTAAATTTGAAATAGGCACTGTTTTACTATTCATTAAATTACTTAATAACTTATCAAATATGAAAATATTATACAACTACAAACTTACTAATGAGCAATATATGAGAATTATTACATTTCAGCTTTCTTTGCAATAATTTTTCAAATTTGAAAATACACCCATACCTTGCTACACGGCCGCTCTTTATACGGCATTTCACTATAACGGCCCTCGTCAATTAAGGCACGTTTTCGATTTACGGCCTAAAATGTTTCGCTATAACGGCAAAAGAAACTTTTTTTCCATGTCGATATATCTACATGTTGCCAATCTCGCGCAGGCGCAATAATTCATTCCTTATACGGCTTTTCTGCTTTGCGGCCAAGTTTCGTGGTACGTATCTAGTGAGTTATGGGTGTACTCTAATACCTCATGATTTATTACAGTATTTGATAATTACAAAAATGATTAGATCATCGAATACGCAAATTAATTGCAAAATCTACGTCTCTTGAATTGCATTTTATAATTTTTTGGCATAGAAAAACTGCACAGTTTTCACGTTTTATGTACTAAAAATGCAGTGATTTCACGTATAATTAAATACATTTATAGCCACTGATGATAATTCAATTATCAAATATACGAATTAATGAAAAAATAATGACTTTTTAAATTAATCTTATATTTCATTTGATATATTTAGTAATGTAATTGTAATGAAAAATAATTCATAAGTAATAAAGAAACTCAAAAATGAGCAATACAACTTACAACTTTGAATATTCTTATTAGCAATATCATACTTGTAGTCCAGATACATAAATACTATCCCTATTAGTTTGTCCCCAACAACACTTAATGCAGGGTCTCCAAAGCCCAAATTTTCATACTGGAGCGTGGCTTAAGTTTATGGTGAATTTGAGCTTAGGCACAGTATTTAAATGCTAATTTAGTCGGTTAAACCAATTGTAAAAAATACTTGGGTTAAACTCCGTGCCGTACCACTTCCGGTTTAGATTCAACTAATGCTTATTCACTGCAGTTAATTAGAACATAAGTTAAAGTTTAATTTAATTAAACTTTATATCACATTCAGATTAAAACATGGATATTCCTAGTCGGTATTTGCAAGTAAATTTATAATTATTAATTTACTTAACTCAACTCAAACATGAAGATAATAATCAATTAATTAATTATTCGAATTAACCATAATTTCATGTTTTTCAACTCAATTATATTAAAATGTAATAATAATTACCTGTATTGTTGCATATATCTTCTGATTTCTTGCTGCATCCTTAATAAAGTGTCAATTAACAATCTCATTACACTTCAGCCTCCATTTTTCTTATATAATTCATACATTTGCCAAGTAAATTATCAGCGAAAAAAACATTGTTTCCATTTCATGTAAATTATAAATCATTTTTGGGTGTATTATGAAGAAAAACTATAAAAATACAAGAAATTTGTATTAGTTAATAAAAAAAATAAACGTTTTAATAGTTAAAATTAGATTTAGAATAATTCACTTTAAATTTAAGACAATTGAAAATTCATCGTCCTTAATTTATCGTTTATTATATTTTAACTGTTAATTAAACTTTTATATAATAAACTTTCATTAACAATTAATTAACACTTACATTATTATGTAAAAATATAATAATTTCTATAACTTCTTTCCCATGTAAATTGCATTACTGTTAATAATAACATTTATGCAAAAAAAGTACAATAAAATTCTATTGGTGCAAAGAACTAATGACCATAAGTCTTTCTGCACTTACATTTAACTAAACTACACTTAACTTCCAGTTAACCTTCTTATGTAAACTATATTATCAATAAGTATAATATGGTTAACTTCTAGTTAACTTTCTACTTTAAACTACGTTGTTATTTCGTAAAATATACGTATTTTTTGTAGATTTTTTTTCCTGCGCCAATCTAAATAAGGAAAGCAGTATAAAATGGCAGAAAGAAAAGAAGAAGCACATTGATAATATTGATTTTACATAGAAAATAGTTTCGCTGTACCGGCCAACCTCCGGGGAAGAAAGGCGATTGCGATATATTGCAATGCATAGTTGGATGCATGCTTTGTGGATGAGATGCAAATCTCATACGGCCGCATCTCCTACGCTATAGTTATTTTAACATTTTTCTGGTCCCGTGAGCAACCTACATAAACCTATATTTTTAAGGATGAAAGGTACAGTGGATCATCCGTAGGGAGCAAAATAAAAAAAAATCAGCTCCAACAAATTTCAGAAAATTGTTGCACTAGAAATGTTATATATAATAAATATTGAAATCAATTATTGTGTGAAAATGATGTAAAAACAAAGTTATGTATGAGTAAAATAAAGTTTTGTTCAAAAATAATGCTTATATTATTAGTAAAGTAAATAAATTAGACAAGAGAGGGCAGAAAGACCTATCTATAGCCCTTATTTCTATTGTATTGGGTTTATATTTTTATTAGAAAAGAGAAAAATCTATAGTCAATAGTCTTTTGTAACAATTTATGTATAAACATGTTTTGGTATTATTATGAAAATATAAACTAATTTATAAAATTTGATTAAAAAAATAATAAGCCAAAACACCAAATAGTTTTCAATTAGTCCGGATTCACTAGAATCCGGTTTTAAATTTTAATTGAGTTTAATAACAATAAATTAAAGAATTCTGTACACAATTAAATTAAATCTTTTTACAATAAAATTGTTATGCGGTGTATATGCAATTATAAAGACCTTGATTAGCCATGGTTTCAAACAGTCCGGTATATTGACGAAATCGATTAACTGAATTATATGATTTTATTGGATATATTTTCAATAATAAAAAAAAATCAATTTTATTTTCTTTAATCGAGAATTTTCAACAAACAATCAATGAATTCAACTAATAAAAATAAAGTTTCTATCGATTTGCTATGAAGTTAATACGAACATGTTAATGAAGTTTCGCAATGAAACACACAAAAAAGTACACACACTCACATATATAACACGGAGAGAAAATCCAATTTGCAAAGCGAAAATCAGAGAAAACAAACCTATTTGGGTTTCGTGATGCGTCTACCCCCCCTCAACCGCCCCTGCACAAAGTTCAAAGTGCAATTAAAAAACAAGCTGCACCTGCTGTACACCAGTGATGTCTGCAAACTTTAATTACTTTCGGTAATACTGTAAAGGCTCTAAATCGAATTCCGACGATCGCTCGGATCTAACTCCGAGTTTGTATTGTTTTCCAATGGGAAAAAAATACAAGAGTGTTGATTTTTAACGTAACTTCAAAGAATTTAACCATTTTAAGCTAATGTATTATAAATATATTCTTTATGTATTTGTAATGAATAAAACATGTAAAAAATAAATAATTCTTAATATGTTATTAAATTTAATTGGATTGAGTGGATTACTTTAAAGAAAGAATTGTATTATTTGGATAACAGTGCACTTCTATTTTGTATTTCTAATAATTGAATGTGTACTTTCTGGACAAAAAGACTTAGGTCGATAATACGAATTTGTGGCTAATTACTATGTTTAAATAATAAGTAAATTGCAATACGAACATAAATTACAACAGTCACAATTAATTCATCAAGTAGGTTTCATGTTGCTGACAATGAAATAGGGAATCGCGTGTTAAATATGCGATGAATGCATTGCTCGTCGATGGGTCACGCAAAAGGAGGACGTTCGAACTTTCGACAAAATAAAACTGAAATTGACAGAACCCGGCGGACCGGAATTTTCTCACATCGCAGACATTTCGGAAAGTATAAGGAACCGAAGTTGTAGTTCACGCAGATCCCGGTCGTTAACTTTAAAAGGGCTTCGGAAATATTCCGGAACTGAAAAAAAAAACAAGACAAAAGAACGAACAAGTTTCGAGGAGGACGACGAAAGGAATTGTCGCAGATGGAACTAAGGTAGAGCACAACATCGTGCGTAACAGATACTTGCTTAATTAAATTCTGATCCCCCCCAAAAACGAACGTTTTATCAAAGTTGCGAAATAGTTAAGTAAACTGTATTTCCGCCATTTGTTCTAAATTACAAATTCAATTTTCTTGAAATTTAACCTGTTTCCAAGGTATAAGACGCACCTTTTCTCTAAACTCTAAAAATCTGATGTGTTTCTGGTCCAATTCTGAATGTCTAATATAATACATGTTTATTTCTAATTTTTCTTAGATTAAAAAAAAAAGACAATTGAACTGCTGTTCCTTACATATTATGGTCTTATACTTAGTGGTTTATGTAATACAATTGTTAAGTAAACTATATTTTCCATGAACTGTTCCAAATTAAATTTACAAGAGATATATCATATTTCTACAAACATAAAACGCACTTATTTCTTACACATAGTGATCTTACACTTAGTGGTTCAAATAATACGTTTTTATTTTCAAAATTTTAATTATTTTTGGTAAAGTAAATGGAAGCACAAATACAGAATATTAGCTGAAATGTAAGTAATTTTTCATAATAACATCCTTATTTTTGTCATGCTGATTTCCAGGAAAATTTCAATATAAATTTTACAAACTTGGACCCAGAACTTTGATACATTTTCATATTTTTGTAACATTGGAACTTGTGAAATTCGTATACGATATTATAATGCAGATGTAAACTCCGAGTATTATGTAATTCATGCTTCTTTATAATGCTTTGATATGCAACTTTATCGTAGTTAAGAGAAATTATATAAATAATAAACTTTGGTGGAGTGTATTTTGAGATGGTGCATGTGTATACATTTCGGCAATTAGTTTCATATATGATGAAACAAGAGCCGATGTTTAGCAAAAGCTATGACCGCACTTTATACTTTGAGTCTTGGGCAATTAGCAAAATTAAGTAGCATGTTTTCGTATAGAACTTGAGAAAACTTCGATAAAATACAAATAAACTGCACGTAGCTAAAAAAAAATAATGTTTTACTAGATTTTTTTAGCAGAAATAAGATTACTTTCGTAAGAAGTATACAATCATGTTATTTATAGACATTTGAGCAATGGAAATAGATGTCTTGTACATAAACCAGTAAATACATTAAAATTGACATTTTGACTACCTTTTATATTCCGAAAATGAAAATTTTTATAAACTTAATAAAAACATTATTGATGCACAATAGAATATGATAAAATATTAAAAAAATCTATAAAAATGCTGTAGGCTTAATGATTAACTTTAAAAATAAGCCAATTAAATGGAAAATCAATAAACTAATACAGATTATAACGTAATTTCAACTTTGATAACCTATTACGATTATATAAACTATAAATACATTCACGATTATATAAAGTACAACTACTTTCATTCCATTTTATTATAAGTACAACAACAAATGCTCAAAATTCAATTTTTTGTACTACAAACATTATTAAATAATTCCATTTATAACGAAAATTGATGAATTAAATTATCAATAAGCAAATATTTGCACAATACCAACTCCATAAAAGTTTAACAAAAAAAATAAAAAATAACAATATGTCATAATAATAAAAAAAATATAATCATAACATTTATTATTTTGTGCCCAACTCTGCACAAAAAATAACACGCAATAAATATTTTTTTTTCAGTCATTCACAGTACCTGACTATGCAACATAACAAAATATGAAGTTAATCCGCTTTTTCAACTACACGTTTTATTTGTTTTCACTGCATTTATTTCTGTTTCGCTGCAAACACATATTGAAACATTGCAGAATTCAAATGTACACAAAAAAAACGAGTGCATTTTTACGCATTAAGTATTATATTATTCATTTCCATTTTACGTCAAAAATGATTGATTCATTAAGTACTTTGACCGTATTTTAAAATAACGAATAATTTAAAAAAACAATATTTTGTGTATTATATAACTAGATGGCTTACTTTAAAATTTATATTCGAGCTTTTGCATTGCATCATCAATTCCTTAATTGATTTATTTATCGAAAAATGATCATTCAACAAATTACATAAGAGATTTTGTAATTTGTTTGAAATTAAAACATGATTCCACATAAAAAGACTTAAAGTTTCTAATGCACAAAATTATGTATGTAAAAGATTAGTTTGTAGTCAAGTTGAAGGAAACTTACATAGATTTGTCCCTCGAAAAATAATTACATCTCTCATGTAATTTATTGATGAATACACTGAATCTCTCCGGAATTTTTGAGTTGATTTGACTCTTGATTTCATATTAAAAGGAAGTCATAACACCTTAAATTTTATAGTTTACATGTATCTAAAAGGTAAGTTTGTATTCAGGTTTCAGAAACTTACATAATCGATTTCTTCCTCGAAAAAGATATAACTTGTCTCATGTAATTACTGGCTTCTTCTGAGATGGTAGAGCTGTTTTGACTCACGATTCCAGTCAAAAAGGAAGTCATAATACCTTTTTTTGTTTTTTCGGAGTGGAAACCTTCAAAAGGGACCACGGCTGGAGCAGGAACCGTGGTACTGTGCGATTTCTACGCACTAAAACCACTCTCCCCTCAAACAAGCATGCAGGACCCGGAGTTATCCTTTGGCTTTCTGACCATGCTGTTTCTATTGCATCATTGCATCTCTACACTCTGTTCTCCTTTCTGCTGATGATGTCTTTGATGTACCCAGTTATAACGTTCCAGGTCATAATACCTAAAAGTTAATAAAGATTTAAAAGGTAAATTTATAGTAGGTTTTAATGTGCAATTCCTTCAACAAAATTTATTGTCTTCTTTAATACTCATCAATTAGACAGATACAGAATTTTGATGATAAAATTGATTTGACACTTCGTTATATATTTTTAAAAAAATCATATCACCTTAAAGTTTATGTTTAACAAAAGGTATGTCATATTACCTGCATCATCAAATCTTAGGTTCTCTTATGAAAATTAATTAATATCAATTATATGTGCAGACATAGATAGTAAATCAATATGATTCTGGTTAAATAGACATCATAACACTTTCAACTTAATAGTTTATCTTATCATTTAATTTAACATCAAATTTATGTGCAAGTTGTAGATTAATTACTTGGTCAAATCATTGTAATTTATCTATTTCTAATAAGTGAAAAGAAAATGTGTTGATTAGTGATGAATTATTTCTTAATTCTTAATGTTCACCTTTAACTTTGAAATGATAAAATGATTAGTTTTAAAGATAAAATTACAGTAAAATTTTCTGTTACGTACTTGAATAATTCCTGTAGTTTTCTTCCACGGGAATTGGCTCTATTTTTTTGTGCAGACAAAGAATGGTTCAGTGAAGATAACATTGATTTGACACTTCATTCCGAATAGAAACAAACCGAAAACTGACATTCAATACGTAACTATGGTAATTCAATACATTTGTCATTTCTCATGGGTCTGCTGATATATTAGTATCAATATGGCAACTCCGAATGTAAATATCAGAAAAATATCATTTATTTTTTGGTAGAAACAATATAAAGTTATGAAATCTAACTACGAATTTAAATATCAGAAAAAATCTAATTTAATTTTTATTAGAAACAATACGATAAATGTGAAGTTGAACATTAATGTTCCAATTGTAATGTATGTAACTATATACTATATATATAACTCAAGTTTATTTCGTTATTTAATGAGATCTACTTATCAAATTTATGGTACAAAAAATATGAAATAATTACGTATTAAATTCAAAGTGAAAATAAACTTATATAAAAAACTATGATCATTAATATAAATTTGACATAATGCGCACTTCGACTGATATATTCAAATTATTATGAAATACAGGTTATAAATAAAAAGAAATGTAGTGGAAAATAATTGTGAATATCCAATATAATTTTCGGTGTAAACAATTCGAAGAATGCGTAGCTCGTACGGCCACGGACCAATCGGACTTGACGAACCTAAATATAGCTCGGGAACTGCGGCCGGGAATAGTTAGCAATGATATGCAAATGAAGGAGAAAAGAGGAATAAACGCAAACCGCGGAACGGGAGCTTCGGATTCACCCATTTAGTTCGGCTGTCAATAATTATACACACACACACATATATGTATGAATCTGCAGTGAATCAATATTTTGCTTTTGTTTCGCTTGTTGCGTACAACCCACGTTTACGTTGTTATTGTTGTTCTTGTTGTTGTTACTACTACTGCTGCTGTTGTCCGTTCATTTTACGTTACGCTGTTTTATTCCGCGATGCAATAATACCGTGGATAAACAACAATTTAGCAGATCGACGCATATATATGTTTATATAGTTATATAACAAAATATTGAAGTTAATCCGTGTTTTCAACTGCGTGCTTTATTTATACATTCGCTGCAGTTTTTGCTGCGAATGCACATTAAACCATTTCGGACGTGGCGTTTACATACATTGACAGTACTTTTTTTCGAATCCTGAAAGCTGTCGGTTTCGATGCAATTGATTTTCAGATTTCAACAGTTTTCAAAAGACCAGATTACTTAACGCTTTGCCGTTTTTATTGTTCAAAATTTGGTAGCCGTTGCACATAAAATAGCAATGAAAACTTAAAATTTTGGTTTTGTGGAGTTCCAAAACTCAACCTATTCCGTGCATGATGTTTTATGTTTAAGCATATTGCTATCTAAATAGTAATGAAAATGGACTTTTCATAATATTACTTAACAATAGAGACTTTCAGAGTAATAAAAGGACGATAAATGTATCTAAATATATAATCAACTATTTCGGATTCGGAATACAGATTATAGAATACATTATCATTTTGAGAATTCCTGTAAAAATGATGACTTTATTTCCAAAAAAAATAGAAATTACGAAGAAAAGTGAACTTACATTCTGAAAAATAAACTTATTGTTTCCTAATTAATTATAAAATTAGAGTAATTAATGATTTCATCAAGAATGTCCATCTTTTCTTAGGTATTAATAATAATAACGTTTATTGCAACATTACAAATAAATAAAATGCTATTGCTACAAAGGTTTATAGACCATAGGACATTTTTCCTCTTGAATATTAATTATCAAATGAAGTTACATTAGTGTTCATCATCTCTTAAATATCTATAATTATATAAAACTATTTTCAGTCACTTTTATCATAAGAAAACAAGTTTAATTTAATAACTTTTCACAATATATAATTACTTCAAAGTATTAATGTGTTAATTCCTTAAAAAATGACTTATTTGTATTAACTAACAAAAACTTACTGAAAAGTTTTACTGATAATTACGAAGAAATATCTAATAAACTAATTATTACTTTACATTTTTAAATTAACGCTTCTGTAAACTAACGAAATCAATTCCTTTTAAAATATATTTTATATAAACACTAGAAAACTAAAGCTTGTTTTAATGAGAACACCAAAAAAACAGATCACGTAATAACCAGAAAATATCTGATGACAATTTTGATTATTGATTCATAAATACATGTTTTTTTTCTTTTTCTTCAATTCCTGTAGTGTGTTTCGTACTTGTTCTGTTTTTCAAATGTACTTTTGTTGCCTGTTCTGTTTTTACCTAATCTGACTTTTCAGAAAAACCAATTTGTACATGTATATCCAACATGGATCAAGCAAAATTTCGCAAAATCACAGCTGTCTTCATATGTAAAATTGATTTATTATATATGTTACACCTGTGCATCTCAAGTTTTTACCTAATCTGATTTTTCAGAAAACCAATTTATATAAATATTTCCAACATGGATGAGAATTTTGCAAAATCACAGATGTCGCCATGTGTAAAATTGAGTTATAATATACTTTATAACGGTGTATCTCAACCTATGAGTGGCATAAAATATTACTTTTTCATCTTATTTACAAATCATGTCTTAGCATGAGTGTACTTTGTGTACTATTAATCTTTGGACCAGTTCTTTAACACAAAGGTAAGCTTTGATCTGGGGTTTAGGTCAAAAATGGACAACTGTCACTATTTGTCAAAGTGAAAAACCACAACCAGAAATACAAACAAGTATTTTGGGTCACGCAGAAAAATCTCAACCTTTTATACGCTGCACAATACAATTATAGACTAATAATCCGAACTTTTCAATATTTACTAAAAAGTTGTAACATTTTAAACGTTTTTTTAAATTCAATTTAATGATTCCATTTTTTTTCCTGTTTTATTTATTTAAACATTTTTATTCGTTCAAATTATGCCAAAGGGCTATCGACAGGGGTCTTTCTGCTCAACTTTTTCTAAATTTCTGAACCATCTATAAATGAAAAAACTCATTTTCACTAAATAATAATATTTATTGCAACAATAGTTACAAAAAACTGAACATAATAAAACATTAAGAAAAATAAACACAAAGGGCAGAAAGAGCCCTTTGTCCCAATAAAGATGTTTACATGAAATAATAATAAATACATAACATTCCATCCATGCAAAGGTCTAATGACCATTGAAATTTCAGCCCCATTTTCCTTAATTTATTCAATTATTTTATTAATAAATAAAATTTTGTATGTTTTAAAATCAAATTAATTACATTTCTGAAATCTATTTAAAACATAAACAAACTATTAATAGATGCTTAATAAAACCACAAGAAACATGATACTGTAAATACAGTAGTCAACTTAAAACAGATATCAAAATATATATGGGCTAATAAAAATGAGATTATATACATATTATTCATATTTTTTATCTCAACTTGTGTCTTTGAGTTTCCTCCTCAAAGCCACCACTGATTATTTTTAAATTTGACTCACAGACGAACATTTATATTGGTCACAAAAATAAAATCTATTTCTGTGACGCGTTACCACGTTTTCCTTCCTATCACATCCAATTCCAACCACAAAACCAAAACGCACAATTACGATGGAATAAATATTACACCCATAACTCGCTATACGGCCGCTCTTTATACGGCATTTCGCTATAACTAAGGCACGT
This sequence comes from Nicrophorus orbicollis, assembly GCA_018845635.1. Lineage (NCBI taxonomy): Eukaryota > Metazoa > Arthropoda > Insecta > Coleoptera > Silphidae > Nicrophorus > Nicrophorus orbicollis. Next base: position 1,352,028 of record JAFMTC010000100.1, on the reverse strand, counting down.
TTTCGATTTACAGCCTAAAATGTTTCGCTATAACGGCAAAAAACTTTTTTTCGATGTCGATATATCTACATGTTGCCAATCTTGCGCAAGCGCAATAATTGATTCGTTATACGGCTTTTCTCTTTACGGCCAAGTTTCGTGGAACGTATCTAGGCCGTATAGCGTGGTATGGGTGTATATCACATCTGAAGCTAATAAATCGTAGACAGTTAACAGATGATTGATAATCAACAAAACTCGATTTGAAAATTGAATTTTATATTAATAGTTTACAGGAAATAGAGATAAATAATTGAATAAACACGTTACGCATCGGCTGTGTGTAATAGATGAAATAAATATATACAACTAAATACAGAGAGAAAGAGAGGATTTTGAATTGAATTTTGCTAAATGTCATTAGCACAATAGATAAACGAAACGTGAATGCGTTTTGTACGCTTTCAATTATATAAATTAAATACAATTCGAATAATATATACATGCAGAAAAATAAATACAGCGTGTGTATTATTATATTATATTCTATTTATGTGTGTGAATTTAGAGCATGTTCGTTTTTCGACAGGCTTTGCTTCCTCTATTCAATAATATAAATTATTTTTTCGAAATTTCCAAATCGAAATTCTTCATTGTTTGTGGTTTAATAAACAAAATTCGAATTGAAAGTAGTTCAATTAATATTATTTTTCGTTTTCCTTTGCTTTCTTTTCATTCGTTTGAACGAAACCCGAAAACTATTTGCACTATTCTTAATTAGTGACGCGTTGCATTCGGATCTTCAATGAAATCGGAATCTTTAACACAAATTTGAATGATTTCCAAATCGAAAAGCTTCATTGTTTTTGATTTAATGAACAAAATTTCAAATGAAAGTAATTGAATCAATATTATTTTTCGTTTTCCTTTGCTTTCTTTTCATGCGTTTGCACGAAAACCGAATACTATTTTCACTATTTTAGATTAGTGACGCATTGCCTTCAATGAAATCTGTGGTTCTGATACAAATTTGAATGATTTCCACATCAAAATGCTTCATTAATTTTGGTATAATAAACAAAATTTCAAATGAAAGTAATTGAATCGATAATATTTTTAGATTTCCGACGGATGTTTTGCTTTCTTTTCGTTCGTTTACACCCGAAACCCGAAAACTATTTTTAATTACTGACGCGTTCCGTTCGGATCTTCAATGAAATCAGTAGCTCTACTAACACGAATTTGAATGTAATCGACGTGAGGTTACTCGATTTTCAGCGTGTTGAGTGAAGTGAATTCGATGCATTCAGTAAAATTCGTTTGGAGCGGTTTATTTTTAGTTTAATGATGGAAACGTTGCGAATAATATATATGAGATTCTATTTGTCAGCACGTTTTCCTCGGAACTGTTGGCTTCAGTTGTTGAATATGGGCGTTGTTGCATGACTAAATTATATAAATCTTTCGAACGGTCACTCACGTCCCAAAAAAAAAACTGTTATTAAACAATGAAGTAATCTTTTTTTGTGTGCTATTTTTGCTGCAAATAAATACGTAACGAATTGATTAAATAATTAAGTAATAATCGAGTAATTTAAGTAAGATTTGAACAAAAACATCGACTACTTATGTATTATTTTATTACTGGACTCTTAAATTTATTAATGAATTTTCATTGATTAATTCAAAGATTTCAAGATCGTTTTTCGATTAATTACATAATCGATACAACTTTCGAATATACACGTTATATAGAGTGTTTCATTTTAATACTCAATAATTAATTTATCACACATACTTAAAAAAAAATTTCTTCAAGACTTAGAGTGAATTACGTCTAAATGACAAACTATATAGCTATACTAGTATATACATATTAAAGAGTTAATATTCAGCTTTAATTTGATTGTGTAGAAATTGATTAGTTACCAATCCTTTTCGAGATATGAACAAAACTGTAAAGACTGATTTCTTAAATTTCCTTAATTTTAACATTGAATTATGTCGAAATAATAAGCGATATAACTTTACCAGCATATGCATATTGAAGAGTGCATATTCAGCTTTAATTTGGTTGTTTAAAAATTTATTAATTTCTCATACTTTTCGAGATATGAATAAAAGTGTGAAGAGACTGCTTTTACCAAGTTTATAAAAAATATTTAAATTTGACATTGCATTACCGCCAAATGACAAACAATTTAACTTTATCAGTATATGCATATGTTTAAAAATTAATCAGTCTCTAATACTTTTCGAGATATAAGCAAAAATGTAAAGACTGATTTCTTAAAATTCTTTAATTTTGACAGTGAATTACGTCCAAATAATAAAAGATATAACTTTAGCAGTATATGCATATTGAAGAGTGGATATTCAGATTTAATTTGGTTACCTAGAAATTTATTAATTCCTCATACTTTTCGAGATATGAGAAAAAATGTGAAGAGACTGCTTTTACGAAGCTTACAAAAATTATTTCAATTTGACAGTGCATTACGTCCAAATGACAAACGATTTAACTTTGTCAGTATATTCATATTGAAATGTGGATATTCAGCTTCATTTTGGTTGCTTAAAAATTCATACATTTCGAGATATTAGCAAAAATGTGAAAAGACTGATTTCTTAAATTTCTTTAAATTTGACATTAAATTACGTCCAAATGACAAGTTAAATAACTTTACCAATATATTCATATTGAAGAGTGAATATTCAGCTTTAATTTGGTTGCTTAAATATTAATTAATCTTTCATACTTTTCGAGATATGAGCAAAAGACATTATTTTTTTTTATTTCATTAACTTGAATTTACGAGAATTACGTCCAAATGACAATACAATCATATTCAATAGGAATCATATTTTAATGAGTGTATATTCAGCTTTAATTTGGTTATATGAACGAAACATATAGATTATATAATTACTCAATAATAAAGTACATCTGCTAATTATTGAACACGTTTTGTCACAACAGACACATACATCTGTAAGGTAGACAACACACATTACATTAAACGAATCCATTCATTAAAAAAACGAATATAATCAATATAAACATAGTTAATTAGTTCATTTAAATGCTTTTTAATATATGATAACATCATTATATCTTTATTGCATACTTTATTACGTGATAATATATTATGTTTATGTATTGAATAATATATTAGTAAATGCATACATCAAATAAATAATTAATTAAAGCGTAGAAAGGCGTATAGTTTATATGCTTGTTTGCTAATAATTTACTCATGTTTTTAATTAATTAACTATAAATAATTGATATTTTAGAATATAATTCAAACGTAAGCTTTAATATACATTTTGTTAATTTACTATTAGTTTTACTTATGTATAGTAACATATAATTGTTTATAAAGTTAAAAAAAACTTTAATTAATATAAAAATTAAATTTAATTACACAAATTATATTTAGAGGGCATAATGAAAATCGTATGGTAAAGTTAACCTTTTGGAGATTTTCATTATGTATATAATGATGAAAACATGGGGACATAAAAATTTTAGCAGGCTTTGGTGGGGCATGGCACATAAAAGGTTTGGAAACACTCCCATAGGTCTTTTTGCCAATTATAATTATTTATGTATGTGCATTTTGTTACTTTTTCAAACATCTTGCTTTTTCGTACGAATATATTCATAAACAAAAAAAGACAAACATTGTTGGAAATTTCCTGAATAAATATTCAAAATAATAATCTTGAGGGTAATTAATTTTAATAGAGGTAAAGATTATTGCCAGGCCGCTTGTAATAACTTCTTTGGGAGGGAGGAGACGACAGTTCCTCTAAATATTTGCATATACGAAAATGTTGGACAAAGTTTCCTAATAAATAATTAAATAAATAGGGATGCTCCCCCGTCTCATTTGAGCAGGACGCAACATTGAATGGCTGAAGGGAGTGGTGCGAAGAGAGCGAAAGCCAACTAACGTGCCCGCAGAGTGAGAGTTTAAATAAGCACGTTAGTTATGACTTTCTGCGAAGTTACGTAATGCAGAGTGTTAACCGCACAATAAAACAATTCTGCGGATTTTATTTTATGAATAATACGCAAATGGAGCATGTAAACCATTTATATTCAGCTTCATTTTTTTTACAATTATTTATATATGTATTCATCAGGTTTTATATTGTAAAAAGAAAAGATTTTGCTTTATAAAGAGTAGTATAAACTATAGAATAGAATCATCTTTATTAGTCATAAATTAAACTGAAGATAAGGTGACCAAACGTCTTGAATTTTGCTGGACTTAATTAATTATTGTTGTATACATGATAAATGTAAAGTATTAATTTTAAAACAAAATTGGTTTAAAAATTAATACTGAGTTTTGATTTATTGTTTATTTATTCAAAGAATATATAATTTATCACTAATTAAAACTATAACAATCTGGTCACCTTACTAAAGAGCTAACGTGGATCTGTTCGTAATGTATACTAATATATCAAAAAGAAAGAAAATGTTTCCTATTATATGCTGATACCATCTTATAAGAAAAAGTTAATTACTTACCATAAACACTTCATACACTCGTTACGGCACTCGTTGAACATCTGCACTTTGTGGCTACATTTTTGTCAAACACACTAACTTTCTATATAAGGAGTGAACACCTGCAGTGAATACGTATACAATCTCCATATAAGGAGTGAACACCTGCACTTTCCAGCCGTGTTTTTATCGCGCGCTTAAATTATCTCTGTAAGATAAGGAGCGAACACCTGCATGAACACCTGCATATTCCATATAAGGAGTGAACACCTGCATGAACACCTACACATTCCATATAAGGAGTGAACACCTGCACTTTCCAGCCGTGTTTTTATTGCATGAATAAATTATCTCTGTAAGATAAGGAGTGAACACCTGCACATTTCATATAAGGAGTGAGCACCTGCAGTGAATATGTGAACAATCTCCATATAAGGAGTGAACACCTGCATGAACACCTGCATGAACACCTGCACATTCCATATAAGGAGTGAACACCTGCACTTTGCAGCGGTGTTTTTATCAAACGTACCAACATTCTATATTATTATTATTCTCGTGTAAAACACTTAAACGTAAGTGTTTCAGGTGTGAAAGGATCAGCCGTCAGGTTATTCTCTGACGTTGCCCAGGGTACGCCCGATTGTTTTTATAGCAATCTTCGGGGAGGCTCCTTTCGTGTACCCCAACATTTTATATAAGTAGTATACACTTGTTCATAGATAGTAGAGACTAATACAAACGGTTGTTTTCATTAAATGTACCCGCTACACATGCAATAATTAGTAATACACCCATACCTCGCTATACTGCTGCTCTTTATACGGCATTTCGCTATAACGGCCCTCTTCAATTAAGGCAGGTTTTCGATTTACGGCCTTAAATGTTTCGCTATAACGGCAAAAAAACTTTTTTTCGATGTCGTTATATCTACATATCTTTTGTTTTGCGGCCAAGTTTCGTGGAACGTATCTAGACCTATGGTCTATAGCCCTTTGCAGCAAAAGAATTATATTTATATATACTTTCTATTAAGTTTATATATTTTTTCTAGTTGTTATTGCAATAAATGTTACTATTATTATTAAGAAACATAATGAAAACACATCATTGAATGTTTTTAATTCTTTAGAATTGATTTTTATTTTACTGAATTATTTTATAGTTTTGAAATTTCCAAACCATATAACAGTGAATCAAAACTAATCGAAGCTGTACTATACAAGATATTACCGTATTTATAGTTTCAATTTAGGAGTAATTTAATTGAAAAACCGGAGATAAATATAATTTCGAAAGTTCATAAATAAAGAAAATAGTGAATTTTAAGTAATCATTGACTTTGAGAAACTTAATAAAAGTTATCATGTAGAAAAAAAAACAATCTATTAGTATTGATGGCTTTTTGAAATCAAAAGAATTACAAATTACATATTAAAACAAATGGAAAGTAATTAATATAATACAGTAACAAACTTCAAGAAAATATAATAAAATTATCAGTTGATAATAAAATTCTTATATTCAATAATCACTTTCTTCTCTGCACAAACAATGTAAATATTTACTTAATGATGTTCTCATAAAAATAGTTGAAAGTGATTAAGAAATATCAACATTTATTTTCTGGGCAGAAATTATATTTTAATTTCTTTGTATTTTCATGTATATTTGATTTTATTGAAAACATAATTATTAATTCAAATAATTTAATATTAGAATTAAAATAGTTAATATATTATAAAAAACAATGTTGCATTTTCGCTTGATTTTGCTGTAATATTCAAGATGTCTCTTTTTATTATACGAAAGTAGTGAACGAGGTGAGATGACCTGGCTACCAAGGATGGATCGCTCGACGCGTCTGAAATATGCAGTGTGCCATTTGGACTGATGAAATTGTGGAACCAATCTACCTCGATGAGGTTGTTAATGCTGAACGCTACCTGAAACTCAACTATTTTCTTCCCATTCTTTCAGACATCCGAATGCATACTGAATACAAACTAGTTACATGCCAAAAAACGAAGAAGAAAAATAAACACACTCAGAAAATGCAATTTCATCTATATATATATATACATTGCAACTTTTATACACGATCATTCGATGCAAGTTTATTTCAAACTTCCGAACACTTAATTAAAGAGATCATCTAATTAAATCATAATTACATTTTATTAATACACATTTTTTATTTTCACTCTCTCGGACATCCGAATGCATACTGAATAGAAAACTTTCATTATTTCAGACAATTCATATACTGAATATAAAGTAGTTACTTGCCAAGAAAATGTAATTCTTTATATTTTTACTTTGCAAATTGTATACGTGATAAACCATATAGATTTATTTGAAACTTTGGAAGACTTAATCTCAACTTATTACATTAAAATTATTTATTATTATATTTGTTAATGTATTTTATTAATTAACAACTCATGCGTTTGGAAGACTTAATTAAAGTATCAACTGTTACATCATAATTACATATAAACTAAAGTATTTAAAGGTTTATTATTGATTATTAAAGTTTGAGTTGTTAATTAGTAAACCTTAAAATAATTGAAATACAAACTTATCATTCAAAAGTTCTAATATTATTATTAACGTTTTCTAACATATATTTTAAATCTGAAGACTGCTGTACTATAATTTCTTTCAATTCAATACTAATTGCTTAAGAGTAAACAAGATCTAATTGAAAGCTCAATTTTATAGCTGGATCGGTTAACGTACAAAATTCGTTCATTGGAGACGTTCGTTAACAGAATTGTTCGTTAACTGATTATTTGAGAATCATATAACCATAAGCTCTTAAAAGTTACGTTAAGTGTTTGTTATATAAACGTATTTTTGAAAATGTATCTGTTTCCAAATTCATGTTTCTTAAAATTGCAATAATACACAACAAATTGCAGTCTTTCCACTTTAAATTATTACTATAAATAAAAATGTGTTTATATTTATTCAATAATTGCAATTAAAACTATGTAGAGAAACTATACCCAAATTTGCGTTTGGTATTTAGGAAGATGATGATGTCCATGCAAATGTACGGACTATAATCCAATGTGATGACGCACAATTATCACTAGTCTTATTAAGTATGGAAGATAATTCTGCGATTCGGTACTATCATTGCAATAATCCCTCCATCAAAGGAAGATTTCGTCCTGGGCCGAAATCCCCCGGATTTAAAACCAATTCGGTCCGACGATCAAATCCTCCAATTACAATATACTTGGTAAGTTTAACTCAGAAAAGTAAATTCCACATTTTCCACATTAACACATGCTAATTGCCAATTAGACACATGTGCGTTAATGATTGTGGAGGATTAATTTAGGATTTAATGATCGATCAAATACAATTGTATATATAATGAATCCATTGATTTCACTTCATCCCCGTTTATACTTTTGATTAAAAAAACATATCACAAAGAAATTGTATTGGTTAAACACTTGTTTTATTATCCCAAAAAATGCTAATTTTCATAGAATAAACTTTTAATTAATACTTTGATGGCTTCACAAAAAAAATCTCTTGATCTAGTTGCTTGTTTTTGTTAATGGACATCTTTTCATTATGACATTTGGAATGAAAATATTTAATTATGTTTGACAAAAAAATCAGTTTCAGATTTTCGTATAACTTTTCATTTAATAACTAACATATTTGAATTGAAAGTTACTAGATAGTACAGCAAAATCTTTCTATGGAATTAGCGTTAATCGATGAAACGCTAAACAAGACCATTCATTCTTGTTTCTGATTGTAATTAACGAAATTAATTTGTTACAACACACTAGAATTAACTTCAAATTCTGTAACCGTTTTTATTTTAACGTTACAAAATTCAATTATTCCCATGTTGTTTATTTACGTTTTATATCTCTTAATTAATTTCAGTCTATTTTCGATGCTTAAGGTTTCCAATTAGCAAAATGTTGAGTGTTACGAATCAGTTGAAATGAAAATAAAATTCTAATCCGTATATATTTCTTAATATAATACATAAATCATTTAGCGAAAAAAAAAGTTAGAATAAAAATATATATATATTATGAATACAATAATTCCTACAAATTCAATTTAACGTCGACGAACTAATATTTCCTGCAAAAATGTATCAAAACTAAACTGCACTACAGTGGAAATGCATCATCGTGTTCATCTATTATCATTGTTTTTATTGTTATTTTTCTCGTCACAATCATATATTTTGCATATTCTTTTTTTGTTTGTATATATTTGACATAATATATTATTTATAAATTTAGAAACATTGGTTTAAAAGCATAAAATAAATTAATAACAATGCAACTTATAAACTATCTCTCTACTAAGGGGTAATACTATATAGAAGAAGAAAAAAAATGAGCAATTTACAATAGTGTAGTTTAGTTTCGTAATTTGTTTTGCTTTTTTTGTCCTAGAAAAGTTGTAGAAATGAAGAAATACTATTTTCTCTTGCCATGTTGCTTTTGTTGTTTCTTTTCTTTTCTCTTTCTTTTGGGTAGCGTATATATATTTACATAATAATCTTAAACTATTCTTCTTAATCCACTGTAATCTCTCGCATACATACACCCCAATAAAAAAATAAAATGAGTAAAATGAAATCTGCTTATTCGTAGATATGGATCAGCCACTTCGCTAGCTCAGCAACGTTCTGATTTCTTTGTGCATGTGACAGAGGAAGTCCACGTAGCCGGAGGAGCCGTCCAGGCCACGATCTTCGACAAGGAAATGCTTGAAGACGCTCTCCAACTTCTCCTTCTGCCTCACCAAAGTTAACTGAAAAATAAACAACAACCAATTAACATTCCTCAACAAATTGGATTTTGAATGATCTTACCCTCATGTATCTATGTCTCTGGATTCTAATTTGATCGATCACAGATCTAACAGCTTCGGACAACGGATTGTTCAATTCGGGTAATTTAATGGAATCGATGTTAATTTGCATGGCGGATTGGGGTCCGAACACTTGCTGAATGAACTCTTGGTTTGCACCCAAACCAATCCAAAGGAACATGTATATTCCATTTTCTATAAAAAAAATATATTAGAAATGTTTTTGTATGAAGAAATACAACTCCCGTAAAACTAAGAACAAGTACGAACAGAACATATCCTTTATAAACGTTGATCATGTATACAATTATTGACGGTATTTTCGTAAAGGATGTTTTGTTACAGTTCTGTTTTTCTTTTAATTATTAAATACCTAGTATGTAGACTCCTTGATCCGATAATTTTTCGACAGTGCACCTGATGGGTTCTGGGACTTCGACGTTGTCGTCTCCCGTGGCTACAATATCGTGCAGAGGAATCAAACGTGGATAGAAATAGGAAATGGCGTTTGGAACGTCCATAGTCGCAACAGCTTGCATCACAAAAGATCTATCGTCCACTGTCATATCAGCACCTGAAAATAAATTATTAATATTGATTGATAAAAATTAACATGTATTTATTATTACCTCCAGAAATTGCGTCGCTCTTCAACAAACAGTTTACATACAGCGGCAACAGTTTCATGCATTCCGGTAGAATGAGTTGTCCGGCGTTGCTTGGGCTAGCGCAGTTCTTTCTATAGGTTGCCAACATCTGAGCAGCACGTTGAACGATGTTGTCTTTCACCGCCTTCGGGTTATTATCAAGCAGTTTGTAGGTGGCCTGTTTGGCTAGGAAAGTGACTATCGTTTCCAGATCGCAGCTCCTGTAAAGATCTGCCATCTGCGAGCAAGTCTTGAGAGCTTGATTGATAATACGCAGTCTACGTTCGCCAGAAACGGAAGTGTACAGTAAGGCAATTTGAATGTAAATGCCTTCCTCCTCTTGTAACTTGTCATCGTGCTTGATTTCAACGGCGATACCTTTATCACAATCTATGGAAGCCAGCTCCATATCCGTCGTGTTCGACATGAAGAGATGCCCGTAGAAGTCAGTTGGACGCACTCCCGTCGATGTCCTTACTCTCATAATAGCATCGAAAGCTATGGGTCTGCTGATATTGGTAATGATGTCATTGACTAAACGCTCTCCATCCAAATCCGCTTGGAAGTAAGTGTATTTGTAGACTTCGCCTCCTGTTAAACGGGCCACTTGACCGATGGTAGCCACATCCACGTAAGCATTGTTGAAGAGGAACAAATCTACGGAACAACCAGAACCCACGCAATCCTGTCCCAATTGGTTGTACACTTGATTCTGCGGCTGCAAAATCGTGCGCTCCTTATCCGTTCCAAGCAATTTCCTGTCATCCCTGTTCTTCAGTTTGCCAGGAGCCTCAGCTGATGGCAACGTCGAATGGAACACCAGCAATTTTCCGGCGCATTCGGAAGCCTTCAGAGCTTCAAGACCAGCAACAATAGCCGGCATGAGAATGGTTTCGCATTCGCGCGTGTCGGCGAACATTGCAGGAATTTGCTCCATGAGAGCATCGATTACAGTTTCAGATTCCTCCGGAGTACATAAGAATCCATCGAGCAAAGGCATGAACATCTCTTGGGTATCTCCAACCACCAACATTTGCGGAGCAGCCAAATTACCCTGTGTAAATGAGAATTAAGTATAAATTAAGCTAAACTAAGTTAATTACAATTTACAGTGTAAACTTACTTTAATGTTGTAGAAATGAACTGAACTATTGTAGGTAATAAAACCGACGCGCATGTTGCTCTTCTCCTGGTTCGAATCAACCGGCAAGTTTTTAATGATATCCTTCATTTGAGAGCATAGCAAATGAATCATTCCCGATTTGATATTGTTATAAGAGACATCGATTACGAAAATAATCGCAGGAGGTTTTGGAGCCTTGTTGTTTCTGCAGTAATCTTTAGTGGCATTGAATTCGTACGTTCCCAGAACCAATTCGGGACGCTCGTATCTGTCCATACGTTGGCCGGTGTGATCCAAATGTTGGAAATATTCGGCCGGAACTGAAAATGGAATAACGATTCGATTAATGAATTCTACAGATGTTGCGATGTAATAGTAATTAATTATTAATTACCATCTGTTGCAGCCTTGCAGAAGAGGCACTGGAATCTCCTGCCGGAGTCGATGAATTGCATGAAGGGACACATGTAAGCTTTGCATCTGATGCACCTTACCGGTCCCAGCTCACCGAAGTTAACAACTGGAGGATTGTATTCTCCTTCCACAGTTCTTGCCATTGGACTAATGACAAGACCAAATGGCACAGAGGTTTGCTTTATCAAGTCATTACTGATTGGAACATGGTACATGGTCGAACGGATGAAACGAGGACTTGCGTATCCTTGATCTTGCGCAACGAATTTGGTAGATACCAGTGGAGGCACTAAACCCTTCTGATTTACGTAGAATATGCCGGATCGGTTGCTCTGATCATCTTGAAGAACTTGTATCTGACAGAAATAATTAAAGTTAAAACATGGTGCTTATTGATTTGACCCACATATGGAAATTAGTGGTATTTATAAAGTGTTTACCGGACTTGGCATCTGATCAGGGTCCAATCTCCTCTGTTGCTGCTGCTGCTGTTGTTGATATCCGGCCTGAGAACCGAATGGACCAGGTATGGGTGGTTGGCCAACGCCCATCGGCGGTTGCATTGGCGGGTATCCTTGCTTTTGCTGTGGGCCATTCATATAATTCTGCTGTTGAGTTCCCAACGGTGGAGGCATGTGAGGTCCGTTGTCTCCGTTCATAGCTCTGCTGTTGTAAGGACCAGATAAGTTCATGTTTTGCATCTGATTGTTTAAGGGATTTGGATATTGTCCGGACATCGGTGGTGCTCCATACTGATTCGGCATAGGGGGTTGCTGGTTGAATTGATTTTGCGGTGGCATCGCCGAATTGAAGGGTTGTCCTGGCATCGGCGGTTTTGCAGCACCCGGAGTTGGCATACTTTGCATGGGTTTAGTTCTATATTGTGAATTGTTGCTTGGATTCCAGGG
>JAFMTC010000100.1:1290374-1331659 GCA_018845635.1 Nicrophorus orbicollis | reverse complement strand
CAACTCTCACTTTCTTTTGTACAATTTTGTTCCTGGTATCGTTCTTGAATTGTCATTATGATTGAAGTATCATAAAATTGACTTTTTCTACAATCAAAACTCTGCTACAAACGAAATAGGAAATCGATTTAATTGCATCTATTTGATATTGTTTTTTTAAAATTATTTTTCTGTTATAATTCCCGAAGTATGGTTACGGTATTTGTTGGCATGTTTGATGCGCCAGCTGCAAATCCTAATTAATTAGGTCCAAGTTGTTGCTTCCAGTTATCAGAGTGTAGCAGATTGATTAAAAAGATTACGTGACTCCGGGGGCGCTGCGGGAACGTTAATAAATTAATTTCTGATTTTCCGGCGTGCCCCTCGAGCCTCCGTGATAATGCTAATCACGTGTGCACGATAACACAACTTTAATTGTTTTTTTTTGCATGTATGTTGTGTGTGTGTGTGCATACCTGTACCTGTTTCTTCTTCCACTCATTCTGTTTTCCGCTCGGTCGGACGAAGTTTCCGCAATTTTACAAATCTAAATTGAAATTTACATAGATTACCATCGAGGGTTTACAATGCTTTCATATTATTATGCATGTGATCCTAAGTACTTTTTCGGACCAGCGTTTCTCAACCTTTCAGCTTCGTGACCCAACATACTTGGTACTAGTTTCTCTTACCCATCCAACCTCACAACAATACCTGTTTGTAGTTGCAATGCGACCAAATTGTTTATGATATCATTTTGTTGATTGTAGCTTCCAAATACGTTTTCCATCGTTAGAGATGATTTTCTATAGAATACATAACAATAATGGCAAAGAAAAGTAATTTATTTTAATTACTTTTTTTACGGTTATAAATATAATTGCAGATAGGTGTGTTTTACAATGTTAGATTTATTACTTAGATAATAAAAGTCGTGAAATTATATTCTGGGTGTTGCTAATACAATGTATCATTGGAATATGAACAATAAAGATCATAAAATGTTAATGCGAAAAAATAATTAATTGAATATTTCTTGTTTAAAGTCCATTTCTTTTCAAATAAATTACTAATTAGAAACAAATTAAAATTTCTGATTTTTTATTGATTTAGCAAGATTTTTATTGTAATTGTTTTCATTTACAATTTTAGACTTCTAGTTAAATAATAATACGTTTTCATCCTTAAAATTCATTATTTTAATAATATAAGTTGTTTTATAACTTTTTTAAAACGTAAAATAAACTTAACTTTTACACTTAATTTGAAAAGTGTAAAAATTTGTTTGTAATATTCACTTTATAATTTTAGTTACTTATACTTATACTATTTAAACAACTTTATTGTGCCAAAACCACCTTAATCTTTCTGTTCTTACAAATTTGTATATTCTAATTACTAAAATATTAACTTTTGAAGTAATATTGCATTATCTGAAATATTTTAAATCAATTTTACTCTTGGAATTCAATGAATTTCAATTTCCTTATCGTTCCAAAGTTCTTGTAACTTATTATGCATTCATGTTACTTAAAACCTATTATTTGCTTTGCTTTTGCGTTTTTTATATACATTAAAAGAGATCGATAAAAAGACCTATATTACAAGAATTAGTTTCATTTTTAGAATACATCTAAATTTCTTCCAATTAATGTATTTTTTTATATAAATTACATGAATTCATCTAGAAGAAAATAAAACTGAAACTTTGAATCATTTACACCCATACCTCGCTTTACGGCCCAGATACGTTCCACGAAACTTGGCCGCACAGCGAAAAGCCGTATAAGGAATCAATTATTGCGCTTGCGCAAGATTGGCTACATGCAGATATATCGACATGGAACAAAAGTTATTTTGCCGTTATAGCGAAACATTTTAGGCCGTAAATCGAAAACGGGCCGTTATAGCGTATAAAGAGCGACATTTACTTTATTTAGAAGTATTTCCTGCTTATATTTCATTTCATAAAATACTTATTAAGAAGATAACTAACTTAGAAAAAACTATATATTATCAAATTTATGTTTATAATTAACTAATAACAAGGTACTTTACTTCATATTTATTATATAATAAAATAGAGTAACTTAAAAAATGCATTTTCTAATGACTTATTAAATTTTAATGACTTTTATTCAATAATTTTATCAACAAAAACGAAAATTATTTTATTATTTATTAGTATATAAAAAAGTACGTTTATAATAGAAATAATTACATTAGAATTACATACAAATTTGTATTCGTGTTTATGCAAATGCTTTTACATTTGTAAAGTAAGAAACAAATCAAAGATTTGTACAGTTATATATAATTATTTCTAAAATAAATTATTACAGAACTCGAGTATAATCACGTTGAGAGATGTGAAGACGGGAAGGAAACGCGAATAGAACAAGAAATATAATTTGTTTAGTGTTTAAGGGATGTTTTCATTATTATGAATCCTCCGGGTGTAATTCGCTTTGGTTCTTTCCCTTTTTTTCCGCGAGAAGTCGGAAGTAATGAAAAAGTTTATCCGCAGAAAAAGAGAAGAAAACAAAAGACATTGGTTGAGGAAAGTATGAAGGAAGATAGGAGAGGATGAAATTTGGCAAGATGCAGATTCGCGTATTATTATTTGAAATCCACAATGAAGATATGAGGAAAGACTTAATTAACTTTTCCAAAAAAAAGTAAATAAACTTTTACAATCTGCTCATTTATTTAAAGCCGATCCTGACTGCGTCGGGGCCTACTACTTCCCCAGAAACCGGCTCACCCCAATCTCCTACTCAAGTTTCAGACTTCTGCCAGTTATCGACTGTTTTATGTTAATAGAGATGAGGGAGGTCGTTTCATTATCGGGAGGGTGCGTACCATTTTACTAAATTATGCAGTGCAATTTGACGCACCTGTCGTAGAAGCACTTCAATTTAGCACGTTCTGAACGTTTTAGAACATCGAAAAATGCGTTATTCCGTCATTCCATGAATACAAAGATTGGATGACACATAACATTATAGTTTAACGCATTTTGACTGGTACCTAGATTGGACAACTTGACACAGGGAATTTGCACCAACTTCTGTAATGAGTGAGTAACTTTTAATTTAGAAACCTTTCACTCACAAACAGTTAATTTTGTCAAAAATAGTGATTTAATACCAAAGTGTATTTATTTAAGTATAATTTTAAAAAAATCAATCAAAATTAGAGTTAGCTAACAATATTTATCAAAATTTTCTAATTTCATACTACATGCAGTTGTCTAAATTGGACCAATCAAACAATCAAATTGGATGAGAATGCATTCTTGTTACAAAAAATATTTAGTAAAAATTCATATCTGAAAAATCTAAATACATGTACTTAAAAATATATAATAATTAGAAGAAATATCAATAGCTATTATTCATTCAGTTCAAAGTAGTATAGTATTGTTGGATTGGAAGCACTATAAATACGTGTTTCCAGTTGAGAATTTCCAGCTTTTACTCAAGGAAATTCATTAATTAAAGGTGTATGCAGGAGCGGATGGAAGTCAGCTTTAATAATAGAATGGACATTAAAAATGTACGAGTTTTTGTATACTTGCTCGATTATCGATTGGACAAACTAATCTATCTTCGAAAAGCCACAATTCTAATTAATTACAAACGATAATCAAACAAAATTCAATTAAAATCAAACAAAATCATATTGATTTTGCAGTTATTTAGATTATCAAAGTTGGTTCAAAAACTAGTTTTATTCTGTGAATTTAATAAACACTTTTATACATATCTTTAAGGGCAGACAGACTTATAATCAATACAGTAATAGAATGACTTATTTTTTCTTTTGTATTTCTTCCTTTTTATTGTATTTATTTTATTTTTTGTTCTTGTTTTTGAAATAAATGCTATAATTACAACACATTTATTGATTGATTTAAATAACTTCCAGACCGTTTTTGATAAAAAAAAATGACACATTACGTTCATCTTAAACTGTCCATAATTATTGGTATTTTCAAATGGTAAATTATGTACTGGAAAAATATAAGTTGCCAAAGAAATTTAGATATTAAATAATAATCATATTTTTTGTCTATATTGTTACTCTTTCCCAGTAACAGTTTTCTTATAAATCAGTACAATTTTCTAATAGATTTCTAACAGTTACATAATTATATAGTTATTTGTGTATTTCAGATGAATGAACACATCTTTAACTCTATTTCAGTCTACAAGTTAACTGTTTGAAGATAGATTTATGTTCATAAAATTGCATTATTATTACTTATCATTTTGATAGTTTGATTTCAAATAGTAAATTCTGAAGAAATAAAGCATGTTTTCAATATTCTGTTTTGTCAGTTGCTCTTTGGACTTAATTCATCTTAATTTTTTACTGTTGAATTACTGTTAGTTCATAAAATTTTCCAATTTAACTACTCTTTCATTATTTTAAAGCATTTCAAATTACAATAGTTTGTCCAAATTAAAGCCAATTATAGAAAACCTTTCAGCAAAGTATATTTTTTCATTATTCTACAATAATTTATATCCATGCACATAATTACACTGGTAAAACAATAACAGAACACATGTATTTGGGTTTAATTCAAATCAACATCTTGTAAAGATTATAAAGGTTCTCACCGTTGAAGTTCATTCAATTTTCCAATTTTCTTTTAGATTTGCAAATCTTCAAAACCATATTCTTTCATTATTTTTAAGCATTTCGAATTACAATTTACATTAGTTTATCCAAATTAAAGCCAATTATTAAATTATATAAAAAGTGTCAGTAAATTTTGCAAGAGTATGATTTCTTTCATTATTCATAAATACACTGGTAAAACAATAACAGAACACATGTATTTGGGTTGAATTCAAATCAACATCTTGTAAATATTATAAAGGTTCCTACCGTTGCAGTTAGTTTATTCAATTTTCTTTTAAATATTCAAAACTTAGAAACTTCATTCAATTTCGCTTTAAAATTATTTTAAGTTACAATTTACAATATTTTTTTTTACCAAATGAAAAGTGTTTGTTATGCAAATGATTAATGTATATAAAAACTGTCAGAATATATTACACAATTCGTTTTTTCCTTCATTTCAAATTTTGTTTCATTATTCAACAATTATTATTTAAATCCATTCACATAATTCCACCGGTGAAACAACAATAAAACACACGCATTTACATCTATAGAATATACGCTATTTTTTGTCATTTAATAAACACAATAATAGAGTAAAACCTGTATACATTTTAAATGAATTAGAAGTAATGTTCAATTAAAAGCGCTGCAGTTTTAAATGCGCATTACTCGAAAGCCGGACGCGATATTTTTTTGTTGTCGTTGCTACATAATACATAATTGAATTTCGCTTTTATATATAAAAAAAAAGAAAGAACATGCATGCAAACATTCGCAGCGGCTATAATTGAAAGGCCGTTTTGCAAATTCGTTTTAATTACTTGCTTTAATGAGAAACTAATCGAAGCGTGCTTCTATTTGTTTATCGTATTTGTGAAGAGAAAGAGTTGCGTTATGGTAAATTTGATCCTGTTCCCCGTTCGGGTTTCTTCTTTTCGAATCCGGATTACGTTACATTCGTAGTCTCGCAATAAAATAAATAGGTCCGAGCAATAAAAAAACTTTTTGTACGTAGTGTAGGAGGAATATATGGATACTTCTAGTGGGAGAGGAAGAAGGAAGATAGATATAGATGTGTGTTCCAAGACGTATATAATATGATATGAAATTCGGCTTGATTTTATTGGGTTCAGGAGGAAAAAAGGAAGGTACTGCTGGATTTTTTTTCCTATTTCGACGGTCACATTTTTATTAAAAAGGATATAAAAATCGTATTCCATTGAAATAACTCTTGAAATAAGGAAAAAGGGTGTATTGTATGTTGTATTCATATATGACTTTTACATCGGATTCTTGGAATTCATGTTGTGTAAACAAATATAGTTGCAGTCATATATGAAAATGAAAGATGTGAAAAAAAGTATATAATTCTTAAAGACTAATTAAAAAGCACGAAATATAAATGAACATAGACTTTAATTACTTGAAATTAATGTAATAATTGCAATGAGTTTATTGAATAAATAATAATTTGAAAAAGTTTACAAATAAATTGTAAATATATAAATCAAGTTTTCATCTATATAATTTCCGTTCTGTCAGTTATTTTCTGTACATCATTCAAATCTATTGCTTCTAAAGAATGTAAAGATTCTTATGATTGAGGGTAGTTTTATATATATATTTTCTATCAATTTTTCTATTTCCTTTGAGATGATCAGTTTCTATAACTTTAAAAGTGAGATTTCTGTTACTTAATTTTAACATATAAGTTTTTACAATTCTTCAAAAATATGTTATTTTTTTAGAATATGATCAGTTTCCATAGTTTATATCGTTTTCAGAATGAAATTTCTGTCACTTATTTTCAAAATATGATAAGTTTCAATACAGTTTCCATAACTTTTTGAGCCAAAGTTCCTAACTTATTTTCAATATATGATTCATATAGATTCAATAACTTAAGAGTGGCTTTTCTGTTACTAATGTTCAAAATATGATACATTTTCAAACATTTTCTATACATTTTAAAGCAATTTATTGTTACTCATGTTCTAAATATTATAAGTTTCTATACAGTTATAACTTTTTGAATGAAATTATTGTTGTTCTTTTTATGTAAAATATTCGACTTATAGTTGGAAAACTATGTTAGTGCATAAGTAACAAAGTGTTACATTCCAGTGATATTTTCTTTGTACTAAAATTGAAGTAAATATTGTCCAGCAAACGTAACGTATTTAATAGATGAAATATCTATGTGATTCATTAATTATACACTTATTTCGTATTATTCTATGTTGCAACTTTTTTATAATAGGTTATATAAACTAAGAAATGGACATCATATTGAGTAATAAGAGTAAGGTCTTGAGATAATGCATGGATACGTGAAGTACCAGCAGCACTAAATCTTTCAAAGTGTATTTATATGCGTTTACTTCGAATGGGAGCAATACATAATGCATACAATCATTATTTTTGAGTAACGAGTATTTATGGTTTGCGAGAAGAAGCGGCCTGGAGGAGGCCAGACCACACGTGTTCTCATGCTCTTTGCTCTTCCGGTAAAAAGCGAACGTGAAATATTCATTTTATGTTTGGTTGCATGAGAATGTTCTATGTTTTATGAAAGGCGGCGTTAAAATTTACTGGGATCAGGCGAAACAATTCACATAGTGTGTGTATTTGAAACACTTCTTGTGTCCATGATTTTCTTCTTCTTCGTCTTCACTTCTGCAGACCGCTGTTTCTTTTCGCAAGTTTTTCACCTTTCCTTCCTCCACAATCTAGTGTGTGCACGTGTGTGTGCATCATCCGAGTACGTGTGTACGCTTATTAATAATACATTGTAATGGGGCGTCGGAATATAAAGACACGTACCTTAACGTGGACACATCAAAGGGAGAGGTACCTCGCAGCCACGGACTCGTATATGGAATTAAAATTTCACATCATAAACTTTAGTTGCTCTTTCCGTCTCTTCACGAGAACTATAAATTCACTTTAATACTCCGGCTTGCTTTTGAGTCGACTTACTTTATTACGGCTTTCTCTGATATTCACATTTTCGTTTTTGCTTTATTCAAGTCACAAACACGGCTCGATAATATACATATTTCTTATCTTGCACATTAATACATAATCTTGTATCCAAATTGGGCCTGGTATGACATATTATGAACCTGTTCGTTCTACAGTCATGGATTTAATCAACAAATTCGAACGTCTAAGACAAGTTAGTTATTGGAAAACTCCAACTATGTGGTGTAAGAAAACTTTAGTATTGGAATAACTAGATTAAAATATATTGGTACAACTCCAAATAAGCTATTGTTGGAAACCTTCTTTTTTCGGAGGAGTGGAAACCTTCAAAAGGGACCACGGCTGGAGCAGGAACCGTGGTACTGTACGATTTCTATGCACTAAAACGGAGTTATCCGGAGTTATCCATTGTCTTTCTGACTATGCTGTTTATATTCCTCCAAGTTGCTCCGCACTCTTTGTTGTCTCTTTGCTAGTCATCTGTCATCTAGCTAGTCATCTCTGTACTCAGTTCTTCGAGCTGAGCCTTTCTTTCATCTTGCTCCTTTCTGCTCATAATATCTGTGCTATGACCCAGCTTTGATGTTCCAGCTGTCTTCGCTTCTGAGCATGTTGTTGACCAGGTTCTCTGGTTCCAACGTCTCTCCTAGCTATTGTTGGTAACCTATTTCTTATAAAGTTAATGAATATGAAACGACATTGCCCATTTTCTTGTTTCTTTTTATTTATGTAGGGTTTTTCATTAAGAACAGTCATTTTTCATACCTCATTCTTTGTCATTTAAGTAGTAAAAACTACTCTTTGAAAGAAAATGTATATACTCTAGAACAATTCATCGAAGTATTAAAAATTTACTGTAAAAATTTTGCAGAAACGGTTCATAAAGTTTGTACTTCTTTCAGACGTTATGAGGTATCTACTTGTTTAACTGATATAAATCCTTAACAAATTCGAACGTAACGGATAAGCTCTACAATAGTTCAATTCGCTAAAAGAAAATATCAGAGCACTAATTCGTAAATTAAGACCAGAAATATGTGAAAATATGATGAAAAAAATCTTCAAAACATCGACCATATGCACTTTCCACTTTGTACAACACTTATAATCAAAAATTTGTTACTTATTTTTAGATTTTTTTAAGTTTCCATAGTTTTATGAGCTTTCAGAGTTAAATTTTTGATACTTATTTTCAATATCTTATAAGTTTCCATAATTTTTTGAACAAAAAGTTAGTTTCTAATTTTCAAATTATGATATGTTTTCAAGTAGTTTTTTATAACTTAATATGTAAACTAAGCCCAGAAATATGCGAAGATATGATGAAAAAGTTCTTCAAAAGGTTGACCACTTGCAAAAAATGCAGAGACGTGAATTTATCTGATATCGTATTTCATTGAATGCTAAAGTTTATAATTTATAATGAAATTATAATGAAATATTTTTGAAAAAGGATAACAATATGAACATTAGAGCTTAGAGCACTGTATAGAATAGTTATATAAAGTATATTTTGTTATACAATTGTTGTCTACAAAATTATAAATGCAATATACGCAAAACTTTTTCAGGCTAAGTTCAATGTTGAGTACCACTGTTTTAGAGTATACATTTTGAATTTTCGGAAATGCATGAAGTAGTTGTAGTTTCGTTACGGCCTCTGTTCTTGTCCTGGACGCATGTGACGGATAAAAGCTAATGCAACATGAAACGAAGGCACCGAAGGGACTTTGCGCCTTATTCCGGTTCATCCGTGCCCCCAAGAGAGGATTAGATTAGTTGATTGTGTTTCTCCGCATATAAGACATAGGTTTGACGCTTTAAGGCAACCCGAGGACTTAATAAACTTATAATATGTGTAACGAAATTACGTGTAATTATGTTACATTTAAGGATGAGGGGTGGATGGGTGGCTACCCTTTGTGCGTTACAGGTAACTGTGGCTGCGGCTGCTGAGGGACCCAAATCGGATCAACGTTTAACGGTAATTTGAATAGATTTATGCTGGAATTGATTTAATCAATGGCGTAACGGGATTTATTACAGTATTTTGGAACTGCCATCCGATATTATTAACGATATTAATTAATCGCATTTATTTGCAGCATTGATTCCTGTCCTTTCGGACAGACACCATTGATATGCTTTTCATAATACTCATTTTTTCAATAATAACACTGAAATCACAATTAATTTAAACGTTACTTCAAAACTTATACTTGACTATCAACATATCATTATTGTTTTCTAAATTAGCATTACGTAAGCCGATTCTAAACTAAAATAAGTTAGGAAAAGTAAGATTCAAATGTTAGCGTTACATAGTAATAGATTAACCATTGGCATTCTGATTTTACTATAACTTTTCTAACACAACTGCAATGGCGCCTTACCCTATAGGCGTAGAAGAAGTTATAACACCTGATAGGTCATGATATTTAAGATTCAAATGTTTAAGTGTTTTCTTAATTAGGTTGGTATACCTTATTATAACTAGGAAACATGTTAGGAATGACATCTTTTAATTTGATATTCATCACCTCCTAGATTATGCGGAGTTATACTGGAATATAATAGATTAGGATACCTTGAATTCAAATGTTTTGCGTTATGTTAAATGTTTTAGTGTTTTCTTAATTATGTTGGTATACGTTATTATAACTAGGAAACATGTTAGGAATGACATCTTGTAATTTGATATTCATCACCTCCTAGATTGTGCGGAGTTATAATGGTATATAATAGGTTAGGATAACTTGAATACAAATGTTTTGCGTTATGTTAAATGTTTTAGTGTTTTCTTAATTATGTTGGTATACATTATTATAACTAAGAAACATGTTAGGACGATATCTTGTAATTTGATATTCATCACCTCCTAGATTATGCGGAGTTATACTGGAATATAATAGGTTAGGATAGCTTGAATTCAAATGTTTTGCGGTATGTTAAATGTTTTAGTGTTTCCTTAATTAGGTTGGTATACATTATTATAACTAAATAAATTGTAAAATTAACTTAATTTATGAAGCTTTTTCGAAGAATTGTTTAGACTATTTCAATGGAATTAGGTTATGCTATAATGAGTTAAGGACAAGTCATTCAATAGGTTATGAATTGGTTGTACTTACTATTTCTTTACAATTTCTTTAAAAGACAGATTACTGTAATACATTATAAATAAAAACAATTTATATTCTCAATATTAATTGATAAAATATTCTATATTTGTTACTAGTAATTAGAATAACAAAACATTGATAAATTACACAATTTACCGCCAATTCAACTTAAAAATTCAGCAAAAATCTACATGTGCACAACTAGTTGATGCATGGTTTCAGAAGCACGATTAATTGCTCAAAAGGTTGTCAGATCGAGCGACAATTACGGAAATGTTTCCAAAAAGTTTATCGCCTTTTTGTTGCTATTTACAACAGGCGTACGTTCCGAAAAACAGGATTAAATTTGTTTCAATCTGCAACACGTTCGTCCACCCTCCTCCGCCCCATCACGAATTTATGTTCGAGCTGTGTATTTTATACTTGTACACTTTTTTCACTATGTATGTATGTTGTTGTTGTTGTTCACGCTCGTTTCGCTTTTCACATAATTTATAATTGGCAAAGTTTACTGGGAAACGAATAAATGCGATTAGCGCAACAGAACTTTCTCATAATGATATTTTGCATCGATTTAAAAACTCGACTATACAAATGATGTACAGCTTTAAAGAAGAGAAATATAATATGATTCGTGCAAGGATTATTCATTTAATTCCACTCAAGGTGGAATCAGCTGATTGTTCCTACAGAAATTAAGGGTATTTTCTTTTAGTTGAAGCATGTTGATATTCAAAAGAAAGCATTGGGAAGCCAAAGTCAATATTATCATATCATATTTTATAAGGCAAATATCTGAAGAGGAGAACGAAAACAATGAGGGAGACTCTACACTTTTATTTTGGACAGCATCCCCTGCGTCCAACGGACGTAGGCTTATCACAAAGAATAATAATTAATTCCAAACAAAATTTATCCATAAACACACATTTTTTTTTCGAGGGCCCTCAAACCTTCATTTCCCCTATTTTTCTTTCTGCTTCTTTTTCATAAGCTCACCACAAAACGAGATCCTCCTTTATTATTCTTTGTAATTACGAAGGCACGAAATTTAATTATTGATAGCAGTTTGATCCATTTCCCTGAAAATTCGTAATTGTACTTTGAAAAAATTGTTTCAGTTCTTATATATTTATTTCAAGGTAAAAACAACTTTCAATTATGTTTTGTTATTGTGACAAAAATGGATTATATTTATTGGAAATTTGTAAAAAACATTTTATAAATTAGATTTTTTTGTTCTATAAAAAATTGGGGAATTGGTGTTTCTTGGAAAATCAACTTAAAGTTTATTTCTTCAAATTAATTTCTCTTATTTATTACATCAAGTATACTAATTATATTATTGAAAGAAAAGCCATAATTGTTTTTGGAAATGATACAATATTTAACATTGTTTCAATCAACTTAAGAAAGTTTCAAATATTTTTGTTAAAAATTAGTTTCTAAATGCATTTTTGAATGAAATGAAATGTAATATATTTAATTTCACTCTTTGCTGAACGAAAAAACTTTGAAATTTCTTTGAAATAGATACATTATTTAACTATTTTTTATGAATTTGTTATGTAAAGAAACAAAATAAAAGAAATATACTATATTTAATTCCACTCTTTGTCGAAAAATCTTTGAAAAAGATATATTTAAAATTATTTCAGTTAATTTTACAAAATTACAATTATTATAGTCAATAAAACAAGAATGTTATATTACATGATTAATGTAATGAATATTTAATTCTTTGAAAATAATAATACATGGTATTTATTGAACAAAGTTATAATTTATAATTTAGTTTTGTCAAAGATGATTTTTGTAAATTGAATTAATTTAAATTGCATTTTATTTGTGAATATGATGAATGGAGAGAGGATTTGTATTTTGTATTCCGAGAGGAGCGCTTCGTTAAAGTATTTAAAGGGGGGACAGAGCCATAAGCTTCTTATTGGCAGTTCCAGTGCACCGGATAAAACATATGCAACAGGATTTTCATTATCTCAGGAATGGCTGGCCTGATGAATGTCTTGCATGTAAATGATCACCATTAAACATACTTACATCGATTCCGTTCTGTACACTCTACACATTAAAATTCATGGAAATGCACGGATTAAGGCTGCTTGCGCATGTGAGGGTAGGAGGATCCAAGAGAGTTTTAGTTCACATTTCATATACAAAGTGTCATAACAGTGTTACATTTTCGTTATTATGATGATATACATTTCACGATCATGAACAAGTTACACAAGTCTTTTTCCGAAATTCAAGTTTTCATTAGTTTTCTGTTAAGCTCCATCATAAACTGATACATCCTCTAGCTGAGAGTAAAGTCTACGGTTTGAATCCAAACCTTCTTGGTTTCCCTCTAAGATCTAAGCAGTATGTCGTCCAAAATGTAGCACAATTTCTTCATCAATTCATTTCTTACATATATATATACGCCAAATAACAAGCACAGTCAACCCTCCTATAACGCGGTACTTTCAGAACACGGTTTCCATATAACGCGGAGCTGAAATTGCACAGCCCTCCTATAACGCGGTACTCTTCGCAGTTTCCGTTTAACAGCATCCCATAATACGTGTTGGAAACCTCTTTTACCTCAAATGGTTCAAGCAATACAAGATGATACTACAATTTCACTCCCAGTTACAGAAATAGTAAACATTGCTTCTCGTTTAAGCGATGAAGAATTTGCAGTAAACCATCAGGATGTAAGAGAACTAGTAATCGGGGAAGAAACTTTAGATGAAAAAGAACTGATGGAATTAATTGATGGATCCACCTCAAATGTATTGGTAAACGAAAATAAGGAAAATGAATGGGTGCCAAATCTTGATTTACAATATGTGAAAAAAGGGCCAAATTTGGCTAAAGACTTAGAACTTCATTAAATTCAAACTGATCTTTCAACGGTGCACAGCGCCAAGTTTAAAAGAGAGTTAAGAAATTGCTTAGCTCCCTATAGAGAGGTTTTAGTGAAGTTAGAAAAAAAAGCTACAATCGAAAACCAATGTGAACTAAGTGATGAAGACATTTTGCCCATTAAAAGAAGACTAGAAGACACGACTCATATCTGACAGCGAGAATGAGTGTTGAAAGATTACATAATTTTACAAAAGTCTTCATTGTTTTTGTTGAAAAACAGTCTTTTAGTTTAGTTCTTGTTTATTTTTTTATTAATCGTTATATGAACTCTTCAATTCAATTAAAATCATTTATAATTTATCTTGTCTTTTGTATTTATTGGTCTCCATATAACGCAGTACGAATGTTATGATTTGTACTAATACTAGTTTCTTATAGCGCGGTTTCCATATAACGCGGTACACACTCACCGCGTTATAGGAGGATTGGCTGTACCATTAATTAGTTCATTGAGAAAAGAATACCTGGTTTATATTTCAATAAAAAAATATGTATTTGTGATAAGGAAAAAAAAGAAACATTTCTTAGTTTTATATTATGCAATTTCTTTAATAACTATTAAACTTAAGACAATTATTAAAAGTTATAATTAAATTAACAAACTTATATTATAAGATTTACAAGGTTTACTATTAAAAACATGTATTTATTGAATAAAGAAAGGGAAACATTTTTTAGTTTTATATTATGCAATTTCTTTAATGAGTTGCTGAAAATCAAGATTATTAGTATATTTTATACTTAAATGGAAATATCGTTATATTAAGATTAGTTGTAATAAATTCGTTATAATTTTATTGGGAATTTTATGACTTTTTTTTACTTATATTCAAGTATTTTTTTAAAACTATGGTGTTTAAATAATGTATAAAACAATAATAAATTTCACTTGTTTCTAATCAACTAATTCATTTCAATGATCATATTTTAAAAATTCAAAATATGTATTGTAACAACAATTTTGTTTTATTAACAAGATATAATTGTGATGATTGTAAAATTAATTAATTACATCTGTTTCTAATGAACTAAGGTATTTCAATGATTGTACTCAATTTAATAATTTTGTTTTATTCAAAAAGATGATACTATTGTGATGATTATTAAAGTAATTAACTATATGCAAAACTAATTTAGTTTTATTCACAAAAATAATACAATTGTGACGTTTATAAAATGTGTCACAGTGAGCGTAACAGAATTTGTTTTTATTCAGGACTATTATATAATTGCAGATATGTTAATTATTATCCATGACAACGGTCACAATTCCTCTTCCATGGACAAAGGTGCTTCTGTATTGTTCCGGAATGGGATGTTCGACGTAATCTCCTGCGCCTCTGGGCACCAGCACATTCATTTCTGATGACTTCGAGCTGATAATTTGGACGTCGAGCGAGTCCCTGCTCAGATATATCTGACATCCATCCGTATTCATGATCATGATAGTCGATACCTTCGAAATCACTTGCATCCGAACGGCCCTGCAGTTTATGAATTCCAGCGCCGATATGACGCTATCGAAGAGGACGGACGTCTTCGTGCAGGAGTCCAGGATAATCGAATTCACCTTCCCCTTTACGGTCAACGTGGAATCGCTGCATTTATACAAGTATATGGAATTGTCCATGCCGGCATCGCACACCGTCAGACCGTGATTGCCGTTCTGGTACTCGATAAACCATTTATTCGACTCCCGGATGAACCTGGCTGCAGTTTCGGTGATGGCCTTCTTGCTTCGCTCACCGAAAGGAACGCTCGTCGGCGTTGCAGTTTTTATGTCCTGCACCAGAGTCGGACTCGGCTTCGGCCGCGCGTCTTCGTCCACCTTCCTCAGGTTACGACAGATGTCCTCGCCCTGATTGATCTCGTCGAAGAGCATCTTAAGCTTGAGGCCCGTCGCGTGGTTATCCTTCACGTACTCCTCCAGCTCGTTCAACGTCCCGCTCCACGCTTTCACCCAATCGATGTGCTTGATGTCCACGTTCCTCCATTCTCTTAAAATCCTGTTCGTGTAATATTCTCCGGCATCCCTCACTTCTTTGATGTAATGAGATGGGGATGGTCTCACCGTGATCCAGGCCAAAGCCGAGACGCCTTCGCCAATTGCAGAGAGATGATTGAAGTGCGGCGAGGATCGGTTCTTGTTGCAGAATTCTTGCACGGTTTTAATATGTTGCGAGATGGGATGGAGCAGGTCCGCAATGTCCGCCTGTTTCGGCTGCTTCGTTTGCTGTATCTCGCTAATATATTTTAATTGCGCTTGGAACGCTTTGTGAACCACTTGGCTCTGAAGAGCAACGACGTCGCCGATTTCCGAAGAGATCCGCACATACTCGGATAAAGGACCTCTCAGTATCTCCTGGTACTTCTCAATACTCATTTTGACTCTCTTCACACTGATATTGTCAAACGATATGACATATTCTATTTTGTTTTGTTTTGTAGATTTTAGTGATCCTTGATCCTTAAAAGTCTATTAATTGTACGTAGTATAATAGGATATTAAGCAAATTTGTTGGCGTTAGAATGGTGATGTCATTAACTTATAATAATTTTATATAATATAATAATATTAATTAAATCTATGTATTAAGTCTAGAATGTTGCACTTTTTAAGTCTGTATGTTTATATTTGTATAGTTTGTTTGGGTGTGATTGGAGTCTTTCTTGATACCTTTCACTATAGCTTGTAATTTCACTTTTCACTGTTTTGATTTGTAAATCACTATGTAAAACACTGTTGGGGACATACCAGGGTGCATCGGTAATTGTGCGCAAAGTTTTCGATTGGAATCGCTGTAGTATTTCGATGTTGGAGTTGCTCGCTGAACCCCACAACTGTATTCCGTATGTCCAAACTGGTTTGAGGATGGATTTATAAATTAGTAATTTGTTATCTAGTGATAGCACTGATTTTCTTCCAAGCAACCAGTACAGTTTGCTGAATTTTATACCTAATTACTTTCTCTTAGTCCATATATGTTTCTTCCAGTTGAGTCGTCTATCCAAATGCATTCCAAGATATTTTACGTGTTCCTCTTGTGGTAGTACTTTGTTGTTTAGAGTTACTAGTGGACTTGTTTTCTTTGTCATAGTAAAGGTGACATGGGTAGATTTCGTTTCGTTGGCTTTAATACGCCAGTCTCTGAGCCAGTGTTCAATCTTATTCAATCCTGTTTGCAGGTTTAGTGACGCAATATTTGGATTACTATTAGTTGACAATAGTGCTGTGTCATCAGCGAATGTAGCAAGATATAAAATTGGTCCAAGAACGCTTCCCTGTGGTACCCCAGTTCCAATTGGAAACAAGTTAGAGATTTCTTCTTGTAACTTTATTTGAAATAGCCTGTCCGTTAGGTAAGATCTTATTATTTGGAAGATGGGGTGCGGAAGTAATTTCTTGATTTTGTAAAGAAGTCCAGGGTGCCATACTTTGTCAAAAGCCTGCGAAATATCTAGAAGTCTTAGGCCGGAAACTTATTAAGTGTTATGTATAAGTATAAGCAATACAATAGTAATAAAATATAATGCTATTGCTGCAAAGGACTAAAGTATTTTAATATTTATTTATATAAAGTAAATCACTAGCATCAAATTATATAGAAAAGTGCTTCAACTGAATATCGATGGTGATGACACTTATTGCATTGTCACATTCAATCAGATTTCCGTAAGAGTGGATGCACGTGTACCGTAATTCCCTTTGCATGCTTCCATCGATTTGCAGGAAGACATATATTTTTTCAGCGTGTGTTTTTTTGTGTATTCCCATGTGCTGCATTGCGTGGATAATTCCTGCTACAGGAATGTTTCTTTTAATCGGAAACGGTGCGCATTGTGTAGCTTATTGTGCGGATGGAAAGTTGCCGGAATGTTCGGGCAAAGAAACACATTTCTGTTTGACTTTCTTCTTTTGAGCGCTCCCTACGTGCAGTATACAGGATTCGTATATCGACGGGTGGTCCGAAAGGCCTTTCAATACATCCGAAGATTGCGTTGCATGCGCCATACACCGTAAGGATAATTGGTTATTTTCGTAGATTCGCCGTTTCCAAATCACGCGAACCGTTTCATCCACCACCTACCAACCAACCAACCAATCCACGCAACCCTTCGCATTGTTTGTTTCCTTTTCGTCCTTCCTATCCTCTCCTCCTCTTCTCCTCCTCCACTCGTGTTTTCCTTTCTCTCCTCTTTATACTATTTGTATTCCGAGGAGGAATCAATCGATCGTTGTCAGGCCGAAACACAATAACGGCAAATTGGCAGTGAAACAACTGATTACTGGCATGATTCATCAGAGTTTCGCAACATCGACCAGCAACAATGGATCGCTGATCTCGGACGGACGGACGGACAAAGAATCCTGTTTCTGATAGCTGAACTGAAATTTCTCGTCCTCTTTCATTTCACGTGGAACGAAAAAACTGCAAAGACTCCTAGAATTATTGTTACAACTAGTTAGACGCTTCCACAAACCGGAATTAATTTCAATTATTTCTAATTCCCAACTGAAAATACAGAAAAAGATACTAATATTACATTTTTGCACTTGAAACAGACAACAAGAATCTTTTTCGAATCATTTTCTTTAATCGATATTTTTTGTATAAGAAATTTCAAAATTTTCGAACAGAAATTCCTATGGTTTATAGCCCTTTGCAGCAATAGCATTATATTTTATGCCTTTGTATTTTATTTAAACATTTGTATTGATCGAAATTGGGCCAAACTCAGAATTTGTTGCCTTTTTTATCTAATTTTATGCAGTTAATTAAATAAAACAACACGTTTACATTCTATAGATTCCCTAAGTTTGTAGATCCTAAGGATGAATGAAGTTCAATTCGTTAAATCTATTTGTCTATCAATTTACATGCAACAAAATTTCAATTTTCGACCAAATTCTTCAAATGTTGATAATTTCAAAATAAAAAGTTGTTCTTTACATCCCTTGGTTTCATTATAGATTTGAACATATGTTATTGAACCTATGAATTTTTCGTTTTATTTCATTGAAATAAACTATAATAAAAAAAAACTTTGATCAATTCTTCAGTTCGTTGAAACTATTTGTCGAGCTTTTTTTCAGTTAACTAAATTCTTTGAAAAGTTATATAAAACAAAGAATGCGGACTGATTGAAATCTAAATTAATTGAAATAAACGATGAATTATTTGTTTAGGCGAAATTCAATTAAATACATGGAACGAATTACATTTGCATTGACGAACTGCGAACGTGTGTGTCCAGGTTGTTGTATATGTGAATATATCGTGGATTTCCTGCAGCCATTCAAACTGGAAATCCTTTTACCGTTTTAAATGGTATTTTTTGTCGTCCCTCTTCCATCGAGTTCCGATGTTATCCCTCGCTGCCTGCCGTCGTTCGTGCATCGTCCTGTATCCTGGTATCAGGTGACAGACAACTTTATTTCGTTTCCTACTAAATATTCTTGCGACGAGCGATGACGGATGCACGGCAACGTGCAGATCTGATTATGTTACACAACTGAACGTACCGCAGTTTACATTATTCATTGCCTCCACTCCGATACTAATTTCCATACGTTTATTACGCAACTAATTTGGAAACGCTTCGGAAAAGTTATAATTAACACATCCGCAAATTACGTTCTACTTTTCGTTTGTTCGTTGTTGTTGTTGCTGTTGCAAATTACGTTCAAGTATTTTTGAACAAAGGTTTTGGAATTCTGGGTGGATGTATTTTGTGGGATTGCGTGAGAAACTATTATCGTCTGTTGTACGTTTCATGTTTTATCCACATCACGGCATCAGCACACGCCGGATTTCACACGAGGCATCTTCGGCATTATTCTTTTGCAACTACCGTGGATACTTATTTCTCGAATTCGACAGTTTCCCGATAACAACTTGAGACCTGCTTGTAAAGATCACCATTAATATTTACGGCTTTAAATTTTCGGAAAATCTTTACAGTATCTCACGCAAATGTCATAATTTTAAGGATTCTAAAGAGATTTCAAGGATCTTCAAATAAACCAATATAAACTGTTTAAAAGAAAAATCAACAATTTCTTCAACTTTGACAGCGAATTGTAGCCAAACGGCTCTAGACACAGCAATAAATGAATATGCGTAATAATCCTCAACTATCCTAGTTTCAAATGCATCTTTTGGATCCATCCTATCTATTACAGTTTTCGAGAAAATCGCTAAAATGTGAAGACACTCCTTTTCGACTGTTAATTTTTCGTTTCTTCAAGTTTGACAGCGAATTGTAGCCAAACGGGTCTAGCCACAGCAATAAATGAATATGCGTTACATTTCTCAACTATCCTAGTTTCATATGCATCTTTTGGTTCCATTCTATCTATTATAGTTTTCGAGAAAATCGCTAAAATGTGAAGGCACTACTTTTTCGACCGTAAATTGTTCATTTATTCAAATTTGATAGCGAATTACAGCCAAACAGCTCAAGACACAGAAATAAATGAATATGAGTTACATTCCCCAACTAGCCTAGTTTTAGGAACATCTTTCGGATCACTTCTATCTATCATAGTTATCGAGAAAATCGCTAAAATGTAAAGACATTGCTATTTTCACCGTTAATTGAAATTTACATAGTTTACCATCGAGTGTTTACAATGCTCTCATATTATTATACATGTGATTCTAAGTAATTTGTGGGACCAGCGTTTCTCAACCTTTCAGCTTAATTGAACACATTTAATATGTCACCTAAATCTCATAAAGTTAAGAAATCTCAAATGATTTCAAAGATCCTTTAAAAAGATTTAAAAAGAAATAAACAATTTCTTATTGTATTTCACCTTATTATTAAGAAACATTTGTTTGCAAATATTTTAACAAATTTAATGTATCCTTTACTTGATTTTCAAATAATATGAAGGATCTTTAAGTAAATTAATACAGAACCAGTATTAAATACATATTTTCAAGAATGTTAAGAATCTTCAGTTAAAGTAAACATTTTATTAACAAATATTGATTTGCACTTATTTTCAATCATTTTATATTTCCTATAAATGTCGCAATTTCCACGATTTTCAAAGTAATTTAATCAAAACTTTAATAAAGAGAATTATACATTTTCAAATCAAATTTGCCTGTAAATTAAAATTAAAAATTGGCCTTAATATAAAGTTTGTTATTTTTGTTATATTATCCTAATTTTTTGAAAATTTTCAGAAGATAACATAAAGATAGATCTAATGGCTATTCAATTCAAAGTACCAGTTACAAAAACGTTTTTTGAGGTCCCAAATACAAATTTGAAGGGTCCCTCAAAATCAAATTTGCATGAGTTCTCTAAATAAGAACTAGTATGGGCCCACAAATTCATTAATTTCATACTAAAATCATTATCATAAAACATAAAACTAAGCCTTAAACCTATATTAATCAAACCTTCAATATACTTAAACTTATTTAAAAAAATAAAACGAAGAACAAAGTCATGCAATTAATTCAAATTGCAAACTTTCATTCTCTTCACAAAATGAAAAATGTGTTTGTCTACACGAATTTAACTGTACAGATTTATAAAACACATTAGCTAGTTGCTTTATGAACGGATTTCGCTCGGAAATTAATTAATCGAGCGGTGTGTTTCGTTGGCACCTCCAACGAAACTGCGTAATTATGATTTCGCTTCCTTTTTTTTTCATATTATTTTCGTTCTTTCGTCCGTTTCGGTACATTTTTTTCTGCTTATCGGGGGCAAAACTTGAAAAGCAACTGATTCCAACTTAAATAATTAAACTGTCAGCGTGAAATTTGTTCGCAATTAACGTCTAATATTTGTAAAGAGCATTCTCGGATCTTTTTTTTTATATATAAATTTTACTTCTTGTTCTCATTTTCTTGCAACTATAATTAACGTTTAATTTCAAGTGGCATTCCGTCAACTTTAAAGTTTATACGCGTACTCACAGTTGGTAAATGTTCTGTTTCCTGTTTGCCCTTTGTTATGTTGATTTCCATAGAAGTTTAGTGTAGATGTATTTTGTGTATTTGCGTAATTTCGTTTCAGTAAACTTCATTTCGTTTAGAATTATTTGAAATTAAACATTTTGAAGTGAATTTTAATTTAAAATTCATTATTATAAACTGTTTTAAGTGGTATTTGTAGCTGGTAAATCATGTAAATATTGATGGAAAAACAAATTGTGGAGGTTCCATAAGTCCACCAATAAAATGTTAAAATATATGAGAATAATTACTAGGAAATAAAAGAAAACAAATCAGTTTATTAACTTTAGCATATAAGAGATGTAAGAGGAATCCAATCGCAGTAAGATGTACTGGAATTTCGGGGATTTCGAAAGGCTTATATCCTAATGCGATGTAGAAAAGGACGAAGCAGAAAACGGAAAATGAAAACCGTAGGATTTGTGTAGATATAATGCATCACCAAGAAGAGGAGGAGAGAAGAAAAAAACCACAGTCAGACACACACACACTATGTACATTCATATTTTATGTATGGGACTAAAACCTTTCACATATTTATATACGCAACGTCAGACGAAGGGAAAGGCAGGTGTGTGTAGAGATTTCAAAAAGGAAAACAAGAGATACAAAATATGGAAAGCCAACATCTGATACATTAAAATCATTTATTTATGCATTACCTACGCAAAGAATTGTTGCTTTCTCTCGATCTAATTTCCTCGCAAAATACACAAAATACGCGAAATTCGTCTCCATTCATTACAAATGCAAATTGATATTACGACATTAATTATTAATGTTCGTTTGAGTTTGAATGGCAATTCGTATTTATATATTTCATACACAAAAGTAAAAGGATTTTTTTAATTATAAATATACAATAAATACGAAAATAACTTATTATCAAAGTCAACTTTCAGAAATTTTTCATGAAACTTTGTTAACACGTTGACTGCCAACAACGAGATAACTCGTAGATTGCGTTCTTTGCCAACTACGAGTTATCTCGTCCTGTGTTATTTGCCATTTTTGTGCAACAAAATATGGAAAAGATATTAATATAATGTGATTAAATCAATTTGTCATTTTAGACCAGATTTCTGAAAATTTGCAATTGGAGTTAACGTGTTAATTACGAATCTAAATTTATATTTATTAATAGTTTAATCAAATGAAAGTATCAATCAATATTGAAAATAATTTATCTTTAAAATTGGTTTGTTATTTGTAAAAAAATGAATTGTTTTGTAAAATAATAGATTGGAAATTTATTGAGTTTGATAGTAAGTTCTACTTTCAGGAAAATAATATGAGTTTGAATGAAAATATATTTTTTTAAATTTGATCTTTGCTTACAATATAAATGGATGTAAGTTATTGGAAAACTTTTATTGTAGTTATTTCTTCAATTTTATTGGGTAATTCTTGCAATTTACTCACTTTACTAATTACAAATGGATGATTATTAATAGTTTAAGTTTGATTGAAAGTATTGATCTTCAAATTTGGTTTGTTACAGACAATAATAATAATTGATTGGAAAAATACAGAATTAAGCCTTCAACTTTCAAGAAAAAAAAATAGTAACTTAGTTTCGTTACTAATTATGAGTCTCAATTGTTATTAATAGAATGAAATCTTATTTATAAATTTGATAGGTAATTTTTTACAATTTACTTACTTTACTAATTACAAATAGATGATTATTAATAGTTTAAGTTTGATTGAAAATATTGATCTTCAAATTTGGTTAATTACAAACAGTAATAATAATTGATTGAAAATACAGTCTTTAACTTTCTGGAAAAAAAACAATAGAAACGTTACTAATTATGAATCTAAATTATTAATAGAATGAATTTGAATCAGAATGTTATCTCATTTATAAATTTGATATTTCCTTACAACAAAAAAGGGATCTAAGATACATTTATTGGAAAACCATTGATAATTGTATAAAATACTGTCGACAATTTTCAGACCAAATTCTTGAAACTGTGTTACGTTATTAATTAAGAATTTTGGTTAATAATTAATAATTATTGATAGTTTTATCTTGAACTAAAATTCTTCATTACAAATTTTATCATTGCTTTAAATAAATTTGGTAATTTCCAAAACCAATTTCTGAATATTTAGGTCGTAATATTCAGAAAACAAAAACTTGAAACTAACCTTCATTCTTAATCTATTAACAGTTTTAGCTTGAACTGAAATTATTATTTACAAATTTCAACTTTGTTTTAAAGAAAAAGTAATATATAATGTATATGAAGGAATCTTCAACATTTGGCTTTAATTAAAATGTTAATACATAAAATTTGGATTGACAGTCCAAGACGTACAGTGATATCAAAATCTTGAGTCCCCTAAGTTCGGTAACTGAAATATGATATAATGTATGTAGACTTATTATCATACCAGATGTTTAATTGAATCTAAATTTTGAGTGTCTTACAGATCGTCCCGCAGTCCAAAATGCACGACAAATTAATGGCCTTTTCAATAAGTTTACAGTGGTACCTCAATATACGAGTGCCCTAATATACGAGTGTTTTGAGATACGAGCCATATTTTGCTTTGAGATGAGAGCAAGATTTGAGATGTGAGGAATCGCACACTACACCGCTGCACACGACACCAGCAGTTTCTCCCACCTCAGACTAGACCTCAATTTGTGTGCTTGTTTCCCTAGTTTTCGAAGCATCTGTGATAAGTTAGGTTCGCGTTTTTTTGCTTTTTATACATTTACAAAACATTACTTTGAGATACGAGAAATTTGAGATACAAGCAAGGTTACTGAACGAATTAATCTCGTATGTCGAGGTACCACTGTACTGGTATATTGGTGATATTTTCCAGTTTTTAATAATTCACTTTTGAAACTGTATATAAGCATTATATTTGAGTTTTATATAACTACTCCATAACTATGTACATCAATTAGACTTTTGAAGAAGTAAATCAAAGATAAATGAAAGGCCTTCCCAATGAATCTATCAGTATATTAGTAGTATTTTTCGTTATTTTACTATCAACATTTGAATATGCAAACGATCATAATATTTATCAGGTGTTTACGTTTTATGTAACTACTCCATAACTATGTACATCAATTACACTATAATTCATTTTTAACACTTTATATGAAAATTATTAACAATAAGTTAGAGGTGAATCGTAGATTTAGAGAATTAGTTTAGTAAACGATTGATTTACTTGATAATAATAACATTTTGCAACAACAACTATAAAAAGATAATAAGCTAAATACAATAGTAATAAAGAAATATAAGTAAAGGAAAAGTTAAAATATAATGCTTTTTTTAATTTCTTATTTAAACTCATATTTCTTTAATAATTATTAAGTTTGTTTTTATACTTAATTTATACTTTATTTTAAAATATAATATGAAACTTTTCACAATAAGTTAAAGAAAATCAGTCGATTTACAAGATGATCCTGCAAGTTAGCAAATCAGCTTACACGTACAGTTTATTCGCATTAGTCCCTACAGACAAATGTCTTTAAGCATATTTTTTTTCCCTGAGAAGGATAAATTCCTCACGCGACATTTACTATCTTATTGTCATGCCGCCTTTTTATCTGTTTTCGTCGCGTTTCCGCAGCAACATTTTATTTTTTTCTTATTTCTCCTCGTCGTGTTGTGTGCTTATTTTCGCAAATCTCCCGAT
The DNA here is from genome assembly GCA_018845635.1 of Nicrophorus orbicollis. Lineage (NCBI taxonomy): Eukaryota > Metazoa > Arthropoda > Insecta > Coleoptera > Silphidae > Nicrophorus > Nicrophorus orbicollis. The sequence continues at coordinate 1,306,347 of JAFMTC010000100.1, read as the reverse complement.
TTATTCTCTGAATGGTTTTCCCCTCCGCGAAATCCTTTTTGGGCGGATTTAATGTTTATACGAGGCAAGAAAGAAAGAAGGAGAAAAGATGCGAAGCCAACGAAAACGAAATTTAAATACTTCTAATGTTTTATATATTTTTTTTAAGAAAACGTTTTTAAGAATTCGAAGAAATACATTTTATAGCTCTAATTCCGTTCCTGATTAAAAACTTACTAAAATACAAATAACGTACTATCAATTTCTGCAAAGTTTATTGTCAAATAACAATAACAATTTGTTGGCCTAAATTGTAGAGACACATTGATCTTTCCCTTTCTGCTCTATTTTACTGAAAGTACTAGAACTCTTCGTGTTGAGAATAAGTTTATCGCATATTTATTATGCGAAATAATTAAGATAGGCAAATATTTACGAAATAGGCGGGGGGTGGTTACGGATTTTAATAACAGGAGGCGGCCGGAGTTTCGCTTTAAGTAGTTTTAATCTATTAATTAATTGAAAATAAATTACTTTAAGATGAGTTCATTATGCGAAACATCCCGTTACTTTGCATCGCTAATCTATCATCTGCGATAAAAGTTACTAAGAATTATTAAATTATGTCAACCGGATGAAATTAATTGGATTTCCATAGCATAGCACACCCCTTCTATCAACCGCCCCCCGTTCCCTTCTCACCCTCCTGCAGCGGTGGCCGGAAAGCGACGCGCGTTTCCGTCGCCGATGCATTTCATTATTTCCCTTTATTAAGTAAGTCCTTATGGAATTAATCAGCACTTCTGCAAAACCATTACGTCTGCCTTTAAACTACGACTGCGCACATTTATAATTGACCCAGCTCAATTACGTCTAATGGAATCAACGTATCCATTCGGACAATAAATAAATATGCAAAAGTAGTGTTGAGTAAACGACAGTTCAATTACATTAGTTTCAATTCAGTTTACGTTTGTTTCAAGTTACTACAAAATGCAATAATTTTCCATTAGGTTGTTTTGTTTATGGAATTAAGTGCTTTAACGACAATAATACAATTAGGATATTTGAAATTAAGTTCATTTTACGTTAATACAGTAAAAAAATGCAGTTATTTCACTTGATTTATTGAATTAATAACTCCATTATGTTGTGAATTAGCAATTCTTGAAAACCATTAAGTACGGCTTTATATTAAGTCAAAAATAAACATACAAAATAATGAGTAAATAAGTAGTTTTGGATTTATTATCGAGTTAAGAACATTTTGTTAAAAAACATCAAGTTTTTTTTACATTAATTTGCATAACTTGGATTGTTGTTAGGTTTTATTTAGTTTGATTAATTTATCGTGTCCTGGGATTAAACATCTCTGGACAACGTGGATTATCTCGTAGTTATGTGGCGCCCTCTTCAGTCAAGCAGAAGGTTCCCTCTACCGAGGAAGATGATAACAATAACGATTCATGTGTCGACTCTCGTTGTACGATCTCATAGAATACACGCTCTTAAGTTTTCGGTATTAATTAATCATTTCCTTCCGAACTGCATCCTCATCATCGGCGACGATTCCCCAAAGTTACATCGTTTTGGAGTCTTTGAGGAGTTTTATTGTACAGTTGAGTGTTTTTATAGGGAAGTCAACTATATAATCTCCTGTTTTATTAACTAAGAGTTACATTCTTCTCTTAAGTTACTCGTTGCTCCCTTAGCTAAGACTATTCAAAGACTGACTTGATATTACATCAACATCTTATTTTATACTAACTAATAGCAGTGGAAGTAGGGGATGGGTTTTTCCTATGGGTGGAAATTTGCCGTCTGATGAGTACATTTCTTATCCTAATATTTGGATAGTGGTAAAAATGGTCACAACATGATGCCAAAAGGTCTGTAGTCTTATCAGTACATGAATGGTCGACTAGTTTAAGACAACGACAAAATATATGTAGTTTACTGGAATGTACTTTCTAGTAATTATGGTATGGAATCTTCCTAAATGAAAATGTACGTCGTTACAATAACTAATACAATAATAAGGAATGATATAAACTATAACGGTTATACATAACAAATTTAATAAGTTAAATTATTATAGATTGTTGGAAGATCTACCACTTTTTATCAAAAAGCTGCAAAAATACATACTAAAAATGAGAAATAAAACAAAAATTATTATATTCATCTACCAAATGTACAAAACTTCTTATAAAGAGAATGAAATTAAAAAAACAATAAGAAAGTAATTATTGATTAATTAAAAACTAGACTAATTCAGGTACTAGACATATACAAAGAAATAATTCGCACTAAAATAGTCTTACGCATTAGAAATCAATTTTGTGTACGATTTTGCAGGACTATTCGAAACCGGACTAATCAAGTAATCAGATACGTATATAAATAATTCGGACAGTAAGATACTTAATTGAGTAAAGGAAAAAGAAAAGGTGTTATATTTTTGTAAATCGGATTGTAGTAAATCCGGACTATCCGAAACCGTACTATGTGGGTATACATAAGAAATATTTAAAGTAGATTCATATATATTTCTTTACTAAATAAAACTTAATTGAAAAGAAGTAGTATATTGATTATTTATGCAATAATTAACGTAATTAAATAGACATGTAATAAACGTTATAATTAGAGTAAAATTACAATGATTTGAATAACAATTACACTACAATTGGATTTCGCGCAGAAACAGCGATATTTATCGAGTAAAAACGTCGGATGATCGACGGATCGTGAATAATGCTATATTATATATAATTTCGCTAATTTCAAAATCACAAAACATCAAGCGTTATTAATAATCCTGTCAACAGATGGTCAGTTGATTATGCCTGTACGAATAACGGACGGAGCGCTCGTACAGATATATAATAATATTTGCGAACGCGATTATCCTATTCGAAACGTGCAATTCGATATGGAATTTAATATTTTATAAATGGATTTAACAAATTACCTCCCATAAGTTATCCTATTATTTTATAATATGATTAATATCTGTATTCATTTTTTTTATTAGACTTTTGTATTTGTTAATATTAATAATAATGTTGTTATAAGGAAATGTATGAAAGTAAACTTTTTGGATACATATATTTATTATGGTATTAGTTATAAATATACAATTTTGTTTAAATAATGGGAAATAACAAGACTTTTTTACAATGATGATCAATCATGACGGTCTTCTGAAACATATGTGATGGAAAACATTTAGAAATTTTATCTTATTTATTGATTTTTATTCGCATTTTGATGAAAAGAAAGGCTATAAAACTATATTGTATACATACTTATAAAGATAAACTGCGTTGAAGAATTATCAATGTCGTTTCAAAAACATTTAACTATATGTTTTCTCTCATCAGCGAAGTTATATAACGTCTAAATATCACTATCAGATGTAACTTTTTGTCACTATATTTAAAATTATATAATATCATAATTCTATAATAAACCAATCCAGGTAGTTCCTATTCAAATACATTATTGCATCACAATTTCTATTTTCATTGAGGTAATGAAAAGTATAACCCAATGTTATGGGTACAAAACTAACTTATTTTCAATTACTATAAACACATTTAGCAAAATGTTATATGCCCATATGATACTTCATTTAAATACAGCAATAACTCTTTACTTAGGAGTCTGAATACTAATTAAAGAATTTAATCAGAAGTCAAATGAATTGGTATTATTGAATTCATAAAACTGTATTCAATTTCAGTATTGTGCAGAGGTGCTGTTTAAGTCGATTATCAAAGTAATGTTTTAGTATGTGTTTACTAGTGGTTACAATCTTCCTCTTTGGACGAACTTCAAATAACATTTGAAAAAACTGTCTGCAAAACACCTTTTCACTGTTATTTTGGATATTACTGAACACCCATATCTCGCTTTACGGCCTAGATACGTTCCACGAAACTTGGCCGTAAAGCGAAAAGCCGTATTAGGAATCAATTTTTGCGCTTGCGCAAGATCGGCAACATGTAGATATATTTGTTTTGGCCGTTATAGCGAAACATTTTAGGCCGTAAATCGAAAACGTGCCTTAATTGAAGAGGTCCGTTATATAGAAATGCCGTATAACGAGGTATGGGTATATTAATATTGTGTTGGTTCTCCACTCTCTATAACTTCTGGAACTTTCAGTTTGAATTTCTTACCTGGTTCCTTTATGGATTCTCCCGTTTTGCGCTAGTTCAACTGATCTTAGAATAATAAAGTAGGAATTGAGAGTAATTTACATAGGAAACCTTTTAGTTCCTGCTGCACAATGTTTAAATTGTACACTTTCAAGTCTAATGCTCCAGATTTCTATTTTAAAGACTAAATTATAATTGCACCAATAAAATTGCAGTTCTCAATTTTATCTTCATTCTTTTACAAATATTTTAAATATATTTAAAACTAAAATATCTTTTGTTGTTATCATATGATACGTATGTTCCAGTATGTTATGTTTATTAGTATGATAATGTTAATAAGTGATATAAGTGGTTACTAATTTTAATCATTTTTTTTAACATTCAAAAAAGTAATTAGAAAGTGAACAATTTTAATATTCATATCAAAAAATCGTACATATTTTATTGGAACACACTCAATACTGCATAAATTTAAGAATACAATGCCTATTATTTGCAACAATTCTAACTAAAAGTAAATCTTATTTTAGTGTTATTAATCATTCATAAAATTGGACTACGTTTTCAATATCCTTAAGACCACTTTAAATATCTTCGTTCAAACTGTTTTTAGTTGTATGATTTATTAGTATGTCATTTTTTCCCATTTAATTTACAATTTTCCCAGTAATCTTAATTTATTATAATAATAAAGTTTATTAGTCACAAAATGCGTTCAAAGTATTTCCTACAATATAATACATTAAGTTTTTTTTGTATTCCCTGAATTCCTCAAATCCAAACAAACTGATAATTTTCTCTCTAGTAATATTCATTGAGTGACATGGAACATAAATGTCAACTATACTAATAAAATAAACTTGACAAACTTTGTTATAAGTTCAATATATATGAAATATGAAATCATGAAAAGTAATAGTAGCAGGCAAATTTCACTGTCAAGATATCCATGATGTGTACACACATATTATTTGTACTACTTATTTATTTGTGTTTTGCATAATGCATATCATATTCTATAATTTACACTTAATGATGTAGAATATAATTGATAAGACAAATATGAATTCGATTTCGAGAAATTGCATGTAATTTCTCGGTTTTATGAGACAGAAAAGAACGAAACGAATCCGAAAACCGAAAGCAGAGCAGACAGAAAACAACAAGAGTTTTAGATCAGATAGGGAAGCACGAATGCAAAACCGAACGGAAGCAAATGATGTATTGCAAATCGTACTTTTGTTCGAATGAGTTGGTGAGCGCCGAGGACTGTCCGGTAAATAAATAAATTGTACAGGGGCCAAAACGAAAAAGAGGAAAGCAGCAAAAACGAGAAGACAGAAATAGGAAAAAAATAAAAAAAAGTAAACGATGGAACAAGAGCGCCGGAGAGTGGAAGAGATAAATGAAACGCCGACGCCGGATTTATCCGTACCGCTCATTGATCGATTCAAGTGCTAAAATCACAAATTTATTCCGGCGTTTCGGGATAATAGTCTAATCCGCGCAATTTCGGTGGAAGCGCCGGGCGTTAAATCAACAAAACGCTCTCGTCCTGTTTGTTTGTTGCAATTCAATCGTACCTCCACATCCTTTCACCTCCTCCTTTTTTTTTCCGTGTGTTATTTCTAGTCCTCCCCTTCAACCCGTGTATACGTATTATTTCTCTACTCTCCCGTTTTTTTTTTTATCACTCCGTAATCGCAACTTTCGTGTTCGTATTTCTGTTTTGGTTTCGTTTTTCAATTGTTTCATTCCGTTTACAGTTTTACTTTGCATGCGGGTACACATTTTACTTTGTTGCATTTATTTGTGTACAAACAGGACGAATCTGCAGCATGAATTGAAACTTTTTAAAATAATTTATTTAGTTTCATATCAAATTTTTTCTTGTTGCAATAAATACTATTTTAATTATACTTTTTATATGTCAAATTATAACAAAAAGGTAAACGTTTCAAAGTTATATAAACATATTATTTTAAATTTGAAAACATGGAAAAATGCAATAAATTTAGAAAATAATACAAATTTGTAAAATCAAATCTTTAATTTTAGCTGGATTTTCATATTTATGAACAAGTTTTTATTAAGTTTTATTAATTTGTAGAAATAAACTAAATTTACTTTAAATATATCGATTTTGAATGGAAAACCTTGTTTTTTACTGTCTTTGCTATAATATTTTAATTATACTATTTCATACATCTAATTATATAGGACAAAAAAGCAAACGTTTTAGAATATGTAGTGGAAAACATTCAAAATATTTTGAAAAAAATAAATAAATTGGAAACTCAAATTTTTAGTTCTCTTTTATAAACTAAACTTATTAATTTAAAAGTCTTCTTTATGCCACCTTTGATATATTAAATTTGGCTCCAAATGTGATTACTTTCAGTGTATTCCCAAATATTTGCCTAGGAAAATGGCCTTGTGGAAAAATAGAATACATTTTGTTTTATAATATAAAATTGTAAAAAAATCTTTAGTTTTTGCTGGATTTTCATATTTAGAACTCAATCTACTTAAAATATATTTACTTTGAATGGAAAACCTTGTTTTTTTACTGTCTTTGCTATAATATTTTAATTATACTATTTTATACATCTAATTATATAGGACAAAAAAGCAAACGTTTTAGAATATGTAGTGGAAAACATTCAATATATCTTGAAAAAAAATTGGAAACTCAAATTTTTAGTTCTCTTTTATAAACTAAACTTATTAATTTAAAAGTTTTCTTTATGCCACCTTTGATATATTAAATTTGGCTCCAAATGTGATTACTTCCAGTGTATTCCCAAATATTTGCCTAGGACAATGGCCAACGTAGATCGTCCAATTTTCGGTTTTCCTATCTTCCGAAATACCTCTCATACCGATCGTCCCTTACTTTTGGTTAACGTCAGTTACGTCCCGAAGTAAATTATGTTTACTTTCGAAAACGTATTTATCATTTTTCGCTTAACTCTAATCTCTTATCAAAATTTGATACTTAATTATTAAATATTATTAATCTTACGGTGTCCTTAAACAACTTATTCATGAAATAATTAGAAGAAGTTGTAAACAAATTAATTATATAATATCTTGTTTTAGGAATAATTTATTGGAATGCGTTCTCAGAAAATTTATTCTGTGAATATTTTAAAGAAAAAGTAAAAGAAATATATAAAATATTAACTTTTTAATGTGTTAAGCGCTTATAATTAAGATTTCAGTTTACAATTATTAAGTATTAACTATATTTCTGTTATAAAGAAACTGCTTTAATTAATATAAGTTTCCATCAAGTTTCATAAGGAACAAGTTTCACAGTGAATTTTGTTTATTAAACAAATAATACATTAATACCAGCAGTAACGTTATAAAAAGTGAATATTTAAATTTCATTCGGTTAATTAATATTGAATTATCGATAATATTTTTGAGATATAAAGATATTGCAATTAATAAAAAAGTTTCTTCAAGTTTGACAGTGAGTTAACTATACTTACTATACTAATTAGCTATAATTTGTCTATTCAAGAAATAAAGTGTTGCTTATACTTTTTCATGTGAAGAAACTTTTTTTTCGAAACTTACAAAAAGTTTTCTTTAAGTTTGACTTTTAGATACTATATATAACTTATACTATACATATTTTAAAGAGCTTTATATATTATTTGATTGTTGAATGAATAAATTTCTTGTAAAACAAGTTAAATACTAAAGATTATATAGAAATATTTAAACTGTAACCATTCAAATTTGTTTATCTTTTAGCAGTATGCTTATTAAGGTTTATAAAGCTCTTGCATTTTTCATGCAACAAAGGGCACCAATCAAAACGGACATAATGGCATTATAACGCAGTGTTAAGTAAACGGGAATTGGTTAAATTCTGAAGGGATTTAGGTGACCCATTTCTGTTAGCTGTGTGGTGAACGATGGAGGAGGCCCTTTATGTACGTATGAATGGTTCCATGTATTCGAGCATCGAAATACATTCATACATACGTACGTACGTACGTACACATATTTCGCTGCACCAGGGAGTAGAATACATACATACATGCATGCATACTCGGTTCGCATACTGACGAAGAAACGGTTCTCCTTTCTTCCCTTACTCTTCCCTGTGTGTATTTGTACAGACTATTCTCTTAAAAATTCTTTTGTTTTATTTATCGAATGTAAGCGAACTCTCTTGGATCGTTGGATGCGATATGCTATAGGGACATTTAACATTTATATATATATATATATAAATTTATATATATAAAGTATATATGTGTTTGTAGTTTTCAGAGAGCTGTAGATATGCCTCGATGCAATCCGTTCAACTCGGTGCACGTGGATGTATCCAGATCTGACTCTCTCTCTATATATGTATATAGATATTTTACGGTGAAATCAATAAAAATGAAATGGTATATTATTTTAATGCATACAATTTTCATTCGGCCTGTATTTACATATATATATATATACGACAAAAGCGGGAGTTTTGATGACAATTTACATTTTCCGGCGTCCGAATCGAAAAGGGAGTTACTATCGTTTAGATCATATAGCATTAAAACGTGAAACGATTTAGTTCCGAGTTATGTCCGTCCGCCAACTTCCAGGCCGAATGCACTTTCAGGGTACACCGTTTTGTTGGAAAAGTTCTTGTTTTTGCTTCACGGTTTTTCCCTTCCAATAGATTTGTCACCTTTGACGGTTCCATCAATACTTTCATGCCGAATACATTTCCAACACTGAAATCACTTACATTCAACACTAATACTATATATTCTCTATAAGAACAGAAAGACTTATGGTCAATAGCCCATTGCAGTAATGGAATTTATTTATTCTTTTGTATTATTATTTTTTGTAATTATTGTTGCAATAAATATTTGCAATTATTAGTAAGTTACAAATACAATTGGAAAAGATTACTTAAATAAGTGGATTTATATTGTAATTATTTATTAATTTACATTTATTAACTTGTACAGTGTTGCTGTTTGGAGAATTGATGAAATAAATGATATTATTAGACTCTTCAATAGTTTACAAATGTAATAAGGAATTACTTTCTCATAATATCACATATTATCCGCAGGATCGTCGTGCTGGACGCTCATAACAGAAACAGCTTTCAGTAATGACTTTATCTAGTGTTCGGTTTCTCCTGAAATAACCAGCATCAATGTTATTAATATTTAACGATTTATTTTATTGTCACTTTTATATATAAAAAAAAGGAAAATTGCAATTGATATATCTATATTTATAATTTAGTCGTAAGAAATAAAGATGAATAATTGAAATATAAAGAATGAAGTTGATTTAATTTAGTTCTAAATATGTTTGTGTGTATGTATTTGCGAATGAAGTTGATTCAATTAGGTTTGTGTATATAGATATACACTGTAGAAATGCGTCTGGATATAGATATAAAGTGAAGGGAAGCGGATCCGTTTAGTAACAGAAACTGTATAGATATAATCTAAGTGGATATTATCTGGGGATAACAAGGTAAATTCTCTGGGGATAGAAAACTTAAGCAGGAATTAGCTGGTGTTACGTCAGCTCAGTATGGGTGTGTGTGCGTGTGTGTGTAACATTACATGCTTTCGATTTATATTAATATTGCTCTTGGTTTGCTATTATTAACACATTTATGTTATATGTGAAACCAAGAGGAACTCGCCCCATTAGTGTGCTGCTAACTCGACGAGTTCACACGCCGTTTAACACAGTCCCACATCAGGACCCTGTTAGTAGATAATACTTCTAAACCAAATAATTAGCACTAAGTTGGTTTGGTAATATTTATAGCACTTCATCGTATAATTATTATATTTATGGAGTATTAAATTAGTATCAATATTATGAAAAAAATAAACGAAAATTAAATATAAATAAATTAGAAATGAAAGACACAGTAATGAATTAATATGCGTTGCATACCCCAACTATCCTAGTTTTATAAACATCTTTCGGATCACTTCTATCTATTATAGTTTTTGAGAAAAGCACTAAAATGTAGACATTGCTTTTCGCCTGTTAATTTTGCATTTCTTCAACTTTGACAGCGAATTACAGCTAAACGGCTTTAGACACAGCAATAAATGAATATGCGTTGCATACCCCAACTATCCCAGTTTTATAAACATCTTTCGGATTACTTCTATCTATTATAGTTTTTGAGAAAAGCACTAAAATGTGAAGACATTGCTTTTTCGCCTGTTAATTTTGCATTTCTTCAACTTCGACAGCGAATTACAGCCAAACGACCCAAGACACAGTAATAGTTGAATATGCGATACATTCCCCAACTATCCTAGTTTCATAAACATCTTTCGGATCGATTCTATCTATTATGGTTTTCGAGAAAATCGCTAAAATGTGAAGACAGTGCCGTTTTACGCACGTTAATTTTTCATTTCTTCAACTTTGATAACGAGTTACAGCCAAACGACTCAGGAAACAGCAATAGATGAATATGCGATACATTCCCTAACTATCGTAGTTTCGTAAAAATCTTTCGGATCAATTCTGTCTATTATAGTTTTCGAGAAAAACGCTAAAATATGAAGACACTGTAGTTCTACGCACGTTAATGTTTTATTTATTCATCTTTGTCAACGAATTACAACCAAACAGCTCTAGACACATCAATAAATGAATATGCGTTGCATACCCCAACTATCCCAGTTTTATAAACATCTTTCGGATCACTTCTATCTAGTATAGTTTCCGAGAAAATCGCTAAAATGTGAAGGCACTGCTTTTTCGCCTGTTCATTTTTCATTTCTTCAAATTTGACAGCGAATTACAACCAAACGGCTCTAGACACATCAATAAATGAATATGCGTTACAATCCCCTACTATCCTAGTTTTATAAACGTCTTTCAGATAAGTTTTATTTATTTTAGTTTTTGAGAAAATCGCTAAAATGTGAAGACACGACTTTTTCGACCCGTTACTTTTTCATTTCTTCAACTTTGACAACGAATTACAGCCAAACGACCAAAGACACAGTATTAAATGAATTTGCGTTACATTCCCCAATTATCCTAGTTACATAAACATCTCTCGGATCACTTCTATCTATAATAGTTTTCGAGAAAATCGCTAAAATTTGGAGACATTGCTTTATCGACCAGATAATTTTTAATTTCTTCGACTTTGACAGCGAATTACAGCCAAATGGATCAAGACAAACCAATAAACGAATATGCAATACATTCCCCAGCTATCCATGTTTCATAAGCATATTTTAGATCTTCTGTATCTATTATAGCCTCCGAGAAAGTCGAATTTCGGACTATCGTGAATCCGCATTGATCGAAACCAGAAAAGTTTTATTATATTTTAAATCAGTTACATTCACTTAATACCATAATCGATATTTGTTTAAATGATATTAAAGTACATCATAAATTGAAATTTGTGTAGTGTAACTGTTAACAGATTGCCATTGAATAATGCACTTATGTTTAATGTAGTGCAAAGACGTAATAAATGTATGCAAATATTTATTGCATAGGGCTATTTAAAATGCTTGCCCTGTGCATTTTGATCCGCATACGAGGATGGTCATTTGGCAGCGGAAACACACGAGATTTCCAACAAAAAAGGACAGACGGAAAGGAACGGCGCGAAAATCCGCTTCGCCTCACGTCGTCCGCATTCCTTCCTTCTTCCATCCAATTCAAATTTATCGATTCCAGTTACGTAAAACCCGACAGACACGTCTACGCAATTCTTCCGACAATTCTTTTCTTATTTGCACCAAACACACTTCCATTACAGTTTACATGCAAATACCACAAATGATTTTATTTGAAAATAACATTTGATTTTTTATTAATTATTTAAGGTAGTAAAAAATAGTCAAATATTTAATCAATTACAATGACAATGAATTACAGCTAAATTACAACTGGTTTAGCTATACTAGTACATCCTTACATAGCTTTACAGTCTAGATAAGTTCCATGAAACTTGGCCGTAAAGCGAAAAGCCGTATAACGAATCAATTATTGCGCCTGCGCAAGATTGGCAACATGTAGATAATCGACATGGAAAACAAGTTTTATTTTGCCGTTATAGCGAAACATTTTAGGTCGTAAATCGGAAACGTGCCTGGATTGAAGAGGGCCGTTATAGCGAAATGCCGTATAGCGAGATATTGGTATATATATATGTATTAAAGCGTCAATATTTAGCTTAAATTTGATTACTCAGAAATGAATTTGCGACGCATTTTTTTCGAGATAAAAGCAAAAATCTATAAATACTTTTTTCATGTCTTTCAAAACTATAGGCTTAACACATGCGTTTCCTATATATCTGACAGAGGTTACGAAGTTGGCAATTATAATAACGTATATTACAATTACATACGAACGCTGAGAATGAAATATGAACATGGGATTGTTTTGAAGAAAGTAGTTAATCAAAATATTCCCTAATTGGTTGCCATTTGCCCAAACGCGCTCCGTATATATAATCAAGCGTGCTATCCATAGAACGTACAACTATTACAGTGATGGGGTAAACGGGAGGGCACTGACAGGATGACTGACTGAAGCCACTAATCCTATTAAATTTCTCCTCTCTCTCTCACTCACCCACTACATCCTCACGCTCACCTCCCTTCCCACTCTCATCCCTTCCGCATCTCTTTCTACGTAACCACCCTCACATTCTCTGCATATACCACATATTAGTGAAGCAGATGAGACCTAGCCTACCATTATTAATTTAAATATTTCATTCATTAATTTTGCAAACAAAAAAATGTTTAGAGCAGAACGCATCTACGTATTCAGTGTTTGATGTGAGATTACATTTCGTAATATTCATTATTTCGAAATGGAAATAATGTTGGAAATGTTTCTGTTTGCATACTTACATTCTCTTAATTAATTAATATACTTTATAGTTTTAATTGAAAGTTTAATATCTTACAATTAATATATTAATAAATTTTAATGAATATTAATTCTTACAGCAAAATATGCTCACATAGTGCGGCTTCAATCAGTCCGGATTATGGATAGTTCGCTTTAGATATAAGAAAAAACTGAATTTTGTTGATTAAAATAAAAATATTTTTTTTAAATAATCCAAAAATTATCGATTGTTCAAGTTACATAATTAGTATTTTGATTAATTCGACTTAAAAAGTCCCAATTAATTTATTATCCGCACTATGAGAGATTTTTTAAAGATTTTTTATCATTTAGATTTGTTGAAAGTTTATAATCCGAATAGTTGTTTCATGTTTACATATTTATGTGAAAAGAAAACAATGCATATAAAAGATGAATATATTGTGACTTTAACTAGTTTTGTTTACTTAATTTCGTAAGAATCTGTGGGGATTTACGCAAACAAACGTTAACTTCCATAATTATTTTTAACATTCGTGCGCCGTTAAGAACTGAACGTGATGGAAGGGAAAGTAGTTTCTGCGTAAAATTAAACACTTGGAGGAAATTAAACTTTATTTACCATAAAATAGGACCGTTCGGTTATTCCTCCAACTCCTCTCCATGCGTTTTACTGTCCTTTTCCATCTGGGAGACGTCACTGCCGTACGTGACTACGTTTCTACATTTACACGGAACAAAATTACATTCTATCCCTTTAATGTAATTCCTACCTCACCCTTATACAAAAAAAACATTGAGAATTTGTTTGTTAGTGCAAGTAGTGCAAGCGTTTCTTGAATTACCCCAATTTTCGGTTAAATCCAGTAGCACAAAGTTGACCCGATTCATATTTCATGTTTGTTATGAGCAGCTATCATTTACATACGTGTGCAAACACATGTATATGTTTTAAATGCAAAAACAAATCCTCCCAAAATATATCCGTTCACGTAATTAGAGAGGATCGTTGTTTTGTTACCGTATATTTTAAATAATGCGCTTGTAATGCAATACGCATTTCCATGTAATGAAACTAATTAAAAACATTGTAAAATGTGTAGATTTTGCTAATTACATATTCCCGTTGCACCTATTAAATTAACACTCGCATATTTTTTTTACTTTACTTTGATATTCTATACTTTTCATAACAATTTTCCACTTCTTCTGAACTCCATTTTCAATTTCAAGCATTTTCAAACTAGATTATTTTGCCTTAACTCCCATTAATAACTCCTTTTATTTATATTATCCAATCATACTTAACTATTTTTTTGTAATTTGTTGATTTGTTAAAGAGTCCCTGCATCACTAAAGATAGATGCGAAAGGTGCTGGTTAAAATCTCATTACTGACAGTGATTTTCCAGCAAATTAATTAGAATTAAAAGTGTGTAAGTAGATAAAAATATTAATTAACAAAGTTAAGCCAAAGAGAAAAGTTAATTAACTCTTTGTTTTATGATTTTCTTTCTGTTGTGTTTGTTGTTATTGTAATGCAGGCAATTTATGGAAACTAATCACGGTACAAATGTACTCTCATATCTTTATTTACGTTTTCCATTAATTAATTTTGTCGGCAACGTTGGATCTGTCTTTGTGTGCTGCGGCGGCAGCTGTTTGTCCTTTTGTTGTTTAAAATTGCAAATAAAAAAACTAAACGAAAGGAGGTAAGGCAAAGAGAGAAAACAACAATTCCTTACAAAAAAAATGCAGAGAAATGCGGAGAGTGACGAGTGGTTGGATGGGAATAGTGGAGGAGAGAGTGAGGGAGAGAGAGAGAAAAGGGAAAATTAAATGTGGCTTAATTTGCATCCCCCTTGAATAATTCATTTCGAGCGAATAAGACATAACAATGTGGGAAAGACGGCCATCGCCACCGTCGACAGTTTCACGATGACAATTATTTTCGACGGAAATAAGGTGTGAAAACTGCGGAAGGGCTTCGCTTCAGAAAGGAGAGCACTGTTAAACGGCCGTGTTTCACTTACTTTTCTTGGTGGCGGTCTAATTTACCTCGTTTATTGCAAACAGCGGGTACAAATTGAGACCATTTATATCCACCCCTCCGCATCGCATTGCGCCGCGCCTTCTTCACGAAAGCGCACGCTGATAGAGGGAAGTTGAAAGAGAGGAAAGAGTGAGAAGGGACGAGGAAGAATAAGTACGAAGAAGTAGGGAGAAGAAGAAAGGGGATGGGGATGAAAAAAGAAAGAAAAATAAAACGATAAAGGTGTGTAGCGACCAGGGACGTAACCAGCGTTCGAGGACCTTGGGGAGAGATAAGAGTAAAATCTCGAAGAAATCCAAGAGTCGTTTAAATTATTCAGCTATATTAGCTATTTCCTGTGATCTTGATCTAATATAATATTTAAATTTTATTGGGATAATCATAATGTAACTTTATTTATATCGCATTTTTTATTAATCCAACTAAGACTATAGCATTTTAATCTTTATTTGGTCAATAAAAAAGGACTTTACGCCTAAATTATGTTTATAATAAGTTTATAGTCTATATTTTTAAATGCACAAATTGTATTAATCAACATGATTTTAATAACTTTTAAAATTATTCTTTTATCTAGTAGATTTTTGAAAGAGATTTAACTTGATAAGTTAACTCATGTTCGAATTCCTAAATATCACCAAAGGGCAAAGGCTCTAAAATAAATGTCTGCACGATGGTTGATTTACTGAATGTCCGAATCCGCAGATCATAAATGTCGTATGTTTCGTATGTTTCGTATAGTTTCATATAGTTTCATATAGTTTCCTATAGTTTCATATAGTTTCGTATAGTTTCGTATAGTTTCGTATAGTTTCATATATTTTCATATAGTTTCGTATAGTTTCATATTGTTTCATATAGTTTCATATAGTTTCGTATAGTTTCATATTGTT
>JAFMTC010000100.1:1228679-1289670 GCA_018845635.1 Nicrophorus orbicollis | reverse complement strand
TCATATAGTTTTATATAGTTTCATATATTTTCATATACTTTCATATAGTTTCGTATAGTTTCATATAGTTTCGTATAGTTTTATATAGTTAAGTATAGCTTCATATAGTTTCATATAGTTTCGTATGTTTCAAATATTACAAATATTTTTTATATTGATTATGCTACAGATGATTATGTTTCAGAAACTTCTTCAATTAGAAAATTTATGAAGCAATTCAAACTTGAAATTGTTAACAAGTTATCGCAAACATAATATTATTAGGATTGGCAAGGGTCGGGTTAGTCTGATGAGCAAATAGTTAGCAATATACTTTGACACTTGATGTCGTTCATTTTGCATGAAAATAACGAGTCTTCCAATTAGGAGAACGGCGGAATCGCATCAATGCGTTGTTAATGCGTGCAAAAAGGAAACTTTCCCAGTTATGTACCGGAAATTTTCCGAACGAGGCTCGCCGTTCCGTGCCTCTGATCTAATTACCGATCTGAAGATATGGGCTTTTAAAAGCATTTTTATTTTCACCTTTTTATCTCTCTTTTTCTTTCTCCTACGCTCATCCTAGTAATTGAATCCAATTTGTTATTACATTCAGACAAAGTGAACATTTCTTTTCGCAATCGAGACCATCTCTATATTTTTTTCCGCCCACATTATATTTATTTGATGATACAAAGGGGATGTTAATCACATCAGGATTTATTTAATATAGTGTTTTTATATACTTTTTCAAATTCAAACGTTTAATATTTAAAAGAAAAGTTCATTAATATTCTATAAATAATATATATATAAAGCCAAAGAAAAGCTAATTTAAATGAATTATCTTCAAATTTCATTAATCTTAAAATTATTTATAAAAATACTATTTTAATACAAGTTTAATATACTTAATCTAGTTTAATAAATATAGTTAGAAAACTTGTATCTCTCTATTATTTCTAAATACTTTTAATGCTGTTTTAAAGTTCTTGATTAGTACGGTTTTAAACAGTCCGGGAATTTTCATTTGTTAACAGTTAAGTTTCAATAAATAAGGAAACGATTTTGAATGTACAGTAGATTAACTGTAACTAATGGATAAAAGAGCTTAACACTGGAAATCTATATGGGATCTGTTAGTAAATACAAAATAGATGGGATTTGGAGTGAATTTCCGAAAAGTGTACGTGACTCGTGTTTACAAAGTGCTCGGCATTATCACGAAATTACGGGAGAAAGAAGGCCCATCTATCAAAGCTCCGTGTTGCGGCTTCAATTGCCAATGCATCATTGTCAAGGGTTTAGCATTCTTAAGGTATAATCTTTTTGGATTAGCGATAATCCACACATGTATCTTTTTTTTTGTATTTCGAATTGTATAGAATTAGATCAGGTATCCAACAGATGAAAATTGTAAATACGTTTTCTTAATTATTGACCTATTTAAATCTAATCTATATCTATATATCTAATGTATACTAAATTGTATTAACTATCTTGATATATATTAATTTAGTAAACGTTTTAAATTATGTATTTTATGAATTACTGATTATTCCTCAAACAACTATTTGAAGAAGAAAAAAAAACAGTGTAAATAGAATTTGGGTAGATCTAGTTATATAATTGGTTAAAATATAAGGTTGGAAATAATGGAGGCAATTCTTTATGATCCCAATGGAACAGATCCCTTATTTGGTGCTCTTGGGACTTGTTATATCGATACCCGCCAGTGAGCGCGAAGCCAAGAATTACAGCCACCTCCACAACCACCTCCACAACCACCACCACCTTCACTACCACCCCTCGACGAACAGAGAGCCAGTAACTACAGTGGATATAGTCGCGAATATGCTTTATGTTCGATATCGAGTTTGGCTGCACCAGAAGAGGGAATTGATATCACAACCGAACGAAAGAACGGAGCAGAATGTTAATGGTCCTACGTATATTTGAATAGACCAGACCTTCGGCCCGTTCCCATATCAATAATTCAATGCAGGATCTCCGAATGAAAATAGTAATAAGATAAAAAAATATGATATAAAAATAGGAAATAAAATAAATAAGAAGGGAAAGAAATAAAATAAGTTTTCGAATTAAGAGCGGGGATTATTTGTGCGGATTCTATTAAAGGACTCGGGCAACTTCTCTGGCTGTTCGAGTCTTTGAATGTTATCATAGAAATTCACCATTGCAACTTGGGCCGAATTAATTCTCCCCCCGAAACTTTATCATAATATTAAAATCCGACCGTTAAGAACCTCATTAATTAATACTAAAGCGCGAATCGATAGCAGCGTTCGCTTAAACTACATCCTTGTAAACTTATACTAGATATTACGTTATAAATAACAACTTTATATAATCCGTTATAAGGTACAATTATCCGTATCAACGTACAATCGGTGGTTGTTAAAGACACATTAAAAGTATATATTTGACCTTCGTGTAAATTACTTTATCCAACTTATTTTAAGAACATAATAGACAATATTACAATTTATTAAGCGCAATCAAAGAAATATGCAATTACTTCGAATTAAATGTACGATAATTTCCAGTAGATAGAGTGTACGTACTTGTGAAAATCGTGTACGTTCTCCTGACCTAAATCTTGTACTAAATTTTAAGCTTTCATATGATAATTGAATACATAATTATAGACCTTAACATGATTCAATTTATCATTTTAAAAAGAAAAAGACAATTTAACTGATAAACAAATGAAAGATGTTAATATAGTGTACATTCTTATGAATATCACGTACGTTTAATTCAAAAATCAGATTAACATACATTCACTTAACGTACTCCAATTTAGTGTATTTGATATTTAGATAATCAACAATTTATATAGACGTATATAAGATGATTAACTATGTTAACATTTTTCAATTTTTGTAGCTATTATTGGAATTAATGAAATAGATTCACTTACGTACATCAATTTTTGTACGCAGTGAGTTTTATACATTTATCGAACGTAGAGTTAAAATAGACTCTATATAAGTCTATAAGTGTAGTATAAGTCTACATTAAAATAGATGTAGACTTATACTAATATGTATTTATATAGAATCATTAATCCGGTTAACGTACATTTGCTAAATTTTCAACAATTTCTTCATGAATTATGTACATTTATCATGTAAGAATTTAAATTTAAAAAAAAAACATGATTCGTCTAATGTACAAACGTTTAACGTATTTCAATTTCTCTATGCAGTAACTAACATAGATTATCAGAAAATAGAGTGTAAACTAATGTAGACCAGTACTAATATTTATGAATACGTATTTCTATACAAATCCCTAACGTATATTATCCTTAATTTCTACTCGAATTGTGTACAATTATCATACCTCGCTTTACGGCCTAGATACGTTCGACGCAACTTGGCCGCAAAGCGAAAAGCCGTATAAGGAATCAATTATTGCGCTTGCGCAAGATTGGCAACATGTAGATATATCGACATGGAAAAAAGTTTATTTGCCGTTATAGCGAAATACTTTAGGCCGTACATCGAAAACGTGTCTTAATGTCGAAAACGTGTCGTTAAAGCGAAATGCCGTACAAAGAGAGGTCCTATAGCGAGGTATGAGTGTACTTATATCTTTAAAAAAACATGATCCATCTACCGTACACTCGCATAACGTACACTCAATGTACGTTAATCGCACGTATTTCTATTTACTAATACAGTGAAAAGGTGTGCGTTATACAACCGAAGGACTGCAGATAATCCAGCTAGTGAATTTCGGCCGCTCATAGCACGAAAGCCACAATTTTCAATCAATGTTATTGCACATTTTCCAAATACCGCAAACGCCGGGCCCGGCGTTATTGCAAAATGACTTAGCTACGATAAATCCGCACATTCCCCTATCATTTTTTTTGCACCCTGCTAAATTACCGTCAACGGTGTGTTTGTTTAATTGCAATCAATTGGCTCTAATTAAATTTCACAAATGGAATTTATGCTGTTGTTCAACGAAAGTCCCACAGGACAATATACCTGGCGCATTAAGAATAGTTTATGCTTGAATGTTATAACTTGAGAACATTTTTTGGTATACTTTATCATAAACTGTGCTGGAACTTTTTAGTAGATTTTATATATATTTTTTGTGCATTTCGCAGTTACACAAGGACGGTTTAATACAAATTTTAATGTTCATATTTTAAAGTTTATCCTGCAGCAGAGGATGCGATGCACCGCATAGTTTGAGTAGAAATCCTGGTAAGGTAACCGCATTACACTACATGAACATTCACTCTCTCTTTGTCTCTCTCTCTCTCTATGTGTGTGTGTATGCATGGTTCTGTGACTTGGAATGCAGGCAGACGGCGTTGAAATGGTGGTTGGTAACTTGGATGGTGGATGTTTGCATCTCCCGCAGTCAGAATTCGGGGGTGGCGGCGCTTTTCGACAGTGTTCCTCGCACACGTTCGTACATTCCTAGGTGGTGGCCGATACCCTTGGGTCTTGTGCATCCGTAAAGCTGCGATCCAGGCACGTAGCTTAAACGACCAAGATTCTCTCGCCCAAAGCGCGCTCATCGCAGCAGGGGCGGTTTGGGGCCGTTGTCTTTCATTACGCCGTGACATGACAGCTCTAATTGGCGCTGCTCTGGGATTTGTATTCATTAGGCTATACCAATCGCAAACACCTTAGTTGCATATGAATTTTGTAATAATACTCGGGCAAGTTATGAACTTTACCTAATTCGCAAGCTGACACATCCACGTTCGCACGCAATAACGAATCTCCAAGTGAAAGCTTGAATTGCTCAACAGTGTTCGCATAATAATTCGTACTAATTATTTCAATAACTTAAAAATTAATAATAAAATAATGTATGTAAATGAAGTAAATAAGACAAGTTAAGCAATCTAACAAAATAAGAACTTACTTCATGAAAAAAATGTATGTATATTCGTTTTGGAGGTATTCTTTATTAACAACTTACACCTAAATAAGAGATAATTATCAATAGTGTAGAACAATATAGTTGTTACATAAAATACTAGCCTAAATATAAACTTAAACTTAACAATGAAAAAGCAACTCAATCATAGTAATTCTAAAAAATGAAAGGTTTATTTAACATAAATGGTAACTTATACGTTTTAATTGTACTTTTTTATAATAAACTACACCAAAATAAAAGAGATTTGTCAATTATATTATACAATATAGTTGTGACACAAATCTAACTGCAACTAACTTACAAACCGAAATCATAACATTAGATGTTAGAAGATAGATTTATAGAAGTTTTAAATGAGGCTGAAAAGATTGTTTCTGAAATATTAGTTAATTATGTTACCATAACATCTATTGTATCTTGCATTGAAATATATTTAAAAAATCTGCATTATTTTTTCTGTGTATCTTTTTTTTCTAATTTTAATGTTTTCGTAAAAACTTCAAATTGAATACAAATTATATAACTCATTTACTAAAAACAGATCTTTCAGTTATTCATGAACAAATTCGATTTTCTTTCATATTTTATTATAAAAAAAAACAAATCCAAATAGCATATGTTCTAATATAATTAAAAAAAATGGAAACAGATTTCTGACATCCAACAGCTGTTTTCAATTTAATTCACATTACTTTTCACGTTTTTTTTATGGAATGCATCTATATTTTTGTATAAACTATAAGAAAATGTATTAACTGTGAAACTGTAACAAAAGACTCAGCACTTTGGAAGTTTTAGTGACAAAGTATATTATTATAATCAACTCATTTTATTAAACAAGTACAGTAGTTTTCCATTTAATTCAAATTTCTTTTCACGTTTGTTTTGGAATGTATCCATTTTTTTTTGTATAAACTATAATAAAATGTATTAACTGTGACAAAAGACTTACCCTTTGGAAATTTTTGTGACTTGTAAAGTTTATTATTATAATCAACGCATTTCATTAAATAAGTTTGTGCAAATAATTAGTTTAGAATAAAATACTAATTATTTATTGAAGGAAATATCACTTTTTCGATCAATCCGAATTCACTGTACTCAGTAGTGTAGAAAATTACGAACTAAACGATTTTTTTTAATTCTCCAAATATAGTTCTAAAAGTTTTTATATATAAATTATTGAGTTCTTCTTTTATATTATAATTTGTTTTGTTATATTTTTGTTCCTTGATTAGTCCGGTTTCCAACAGTGCGGATTATTTGATGTAGATGGGGTATTCAGTTATCGAACACAATACGTTGGAAGATAATGTACGATAATAGAAACAAAACCCAACAAGAAATGTCACTACCGATTGACTTTTTAGTTCATTGATTAGTCCGGTTTCCAACAGTGCGGATTATTTGATGTAGAGCGGGTATTCAGTTAACGAACACAATACGTTGGAAGATAATGTGCGATAATAGAAACAAAACCCAACAAGAAACATCACTACCGATTGACGTTTCTCTTTGAGATGTTCGTTATACGAACTTGTATTTGTTATCCGAACATAAACTTCTTTAGTGCTACGAATTATTCAGATACTTAATTGTTCGTTAACCGATCATGAACTGTATGTACAAAAGTTGGAATAGTTCTATTTATGTGTTAATCGAAACAAAACTCAAAGTGAAACATCATTACCGATTGACGTTTCTTTATGAGATGTTCGTTGTCCGAACTTGTGTTTGTTGTCAGAATATAAACATATTTAGTTTCATTAAATAAGTTTGTGCAAATAATTAGTTTAGAACAAAGTCCTAATTATTCATTGAAGGAAATATCACTTTTTGTATAATTAATGTTCTCGAAAATTTGCATTGTAAAATCTGATGGGAAAACTAAAAAAATAGAAAAGAAAAATCATTTGAACAGGGGAAAAGGCGAAGGCGAAACCCAGAAGCGGCGGCGTCGGCGGAGGCATTCGTTGTTATCTGAGGTATTATATATCCGCGGATCGGATCCACCTACCTGGATTGTTTACTTTGCCTGGCTGCAGGGTTACGTATTTGATATTCAAGGGATGTTGAGGTTTTCTTTATATTACTGAATATAAACAGAGAGGGCGTGGGATGGCATTTGAATTTACAGACTTTGGGCATTGTTTGAAATCAGTTTATATTCGAATAACTCAAGATATCTATATGTATATATATATGATATATCTACTATATAGTATATAGCATATAAACTTATTCAAATACAAAGTGCAATATGCATGCAGTGTAAGTCGGGACATATTTCCATGGTTTTCTAACATCTTTTTGGTTGAATAACAATTAAATAAATATATGTTCATTCTCAAAGACTTATTATACTTATATTTAAATATTATAATCTAAGAAATAATGATAATTTTGGGCAGAAAGACCTATGGTCGATAGCCATTTGAAGCATTTTTTTTTCTGTGAATTTCGTTTTCTTAATTTTTACTGTATTATATTTTTTATTATTATGTAAATAGGTGTTATAATTATTTTTAAATAATAATTTATTAGCCAATCAATTGCGTTAATACCAAAAAAGGTATTAGTTTTAACAAAACCTCGTATAGTGCGTCTATATCTCAGACTATTGGAAACCGGAGTAATCGGGGACTTTAAAACAGAATACAAATAAAATGCTCAAAAAGATATTTGATTGTACAGTTGTAAAATGAACCAAAAGTTTATGTTTAAAAGACTATTTTTTTCTCAATTAAAATGTAGTTTGTTTTGAAATTTTCTATGTGAGAGGATATATTTGAATCTTTTGATAAATTTAAGAGAAAAGGAGAGGTATCTATCGAGGACTGGAACAATTTTGGTTTTGAATTGGTTCACCTCCTGTATGTAACATTTTGACGAAAAAAGCAATAGTTTTTCAACAAAATGTTATATCAAATATATCATTTTATTAATAACAAATCATGGTAATTATGCAATATTTCAAACAATTTCTTATATAAAAGTGTAAACACAAAATTAATTGTAAATTATCTACTTTATTTATAAGTTTATTTATATGTTGTAATTATTACTCTAATTCATGTTAGAAGCTATTCAATTTACATAAAATCAAATCATAATCTGGACTAAAAATGCATTCTTCTACAAATTTAAAAATTACATCTATATAATTTGAAATAAATCATAAATAAAATATATTCGTTTGACGACAAATTGATTCTATTTATTTTAATCATTTGAAGGCGAAGGCTATAAATTATTTATAATGGAATCGTTTATCTGATTTATATTGGACCCACGAGACTAGTAAAAACAATATATTTAACAAAGGATTATCATTGGCCCGGCAATCCTCGAATGTTACTTCAGGCAAATCTCCATAATTCACGGAATTAATCCATATAATATATTTACATTGATGTTTTCTCCAATAGACTATTAATGTTTTAGGGTTGATTTTCAGCAATACCTCGCATAGTACGGATTCAATCAATCCGAATTCATTGTACTAAGTAGTGCAGAAAATTACGAACTAATTGATTTTTTTAAATTCTCCAAAAATAGTTCTAAAAGTGTTTATATATAAATTATTGATTTCTTAGTTTGGATTAGTCCGGTTTCTGAGAGTGCGGAATATTTACCGTGGATATTCGGTTCACGAACACAATACGTTGGAAGATAATGATCGAGTTGTGCGTTAAACGAAACAAAACACAAAAATAAACGTCACTACCGACTGACGTTTCTTTTTAAGATGTTCGTTATACCAACTTGTGTTTGTTGTCCGAACATAAACTTCTTTAACTATTCGTTAACCGATCAGTAACTGTATACTCAAAAGTTGGAATAGTTCTAATTGTGTGTTAATCGAAACAATACCCAAAACGAAACGTCACTACCGATTGACGTTTCTCTTTGAGATGTTCGTTATAAGAACTTGTGTTTGTAGTCCGAACATAAACTTCTTTAGTGATACGATTTATTCACATACCTAACTGTTCATTAACCGATCATTAACTGTATACACAAAAGTTGGAATAGTTATAATTGCGTGTTAATCGAAACAAAACCTTAAAAGAAACGTCACTTCCGATTGACGTTTCTTTTTGAGATGTTCGTTATACGAACTTGTGTTTGTTGTCCGAACATAAACTTCTTTAGTGATACTATTTATTCACATACCTAACTGTTCGTTAACCGATCATTAATTGTATACACAAAAGTTGGAATAAATTAAGAATTTATTATATGATATTGTTTTTATAATGTAATTAAAGTTGAGTAAATATGTCTAAATTAATGATAAAATTAGAAATAATCGATATAATATACATTAAATCAAGAAAGCTTTAAAAACAATCACTGTTATTTAAATATCCATACAATAATGCAATTTTAATAATCAGGTAATTTCTTTAAAAAGCACAACTATATTGTAATTTTTTCATGAGAAAGTAATGCTTAAATTTCATCTAGTTTCAGGATAATCAATATCATTTATAAATCTATTTATAGGTATATTGTTTATAATTGAGAGCACTTATGCCGATCAATTGTAAATGGTTTAATTGTAAGTATTTCAATGGATTCGAGAATTGCATTAATTATTGATACTGTGTGGTGGTCCTCCAATAATCAGAGCGGTGGATATTGTTGAGCATTAGGTAATCATTGAATCGTGTCTAACACGGCACATGTTAGCACTAACATTGCTGTGCAAGCTAATGGCTTTATGTCTAAAGGTTTTCGGTATGGAGCTTTTGTGCTTATGACACGTGAATTCGAACGTGCGCTATTGCAATTACATATACATTTCATTTCATTTCATTTTTTTGCGTGTCCAAATGTTCGAACCTAATTCAATTAATTACGCACCGTATGTTCACAAATATCCACAATACAATTTAAAGTTGCAAATTTAACAGGAATAATACAAATTATACACAAAATTCGATTATTCTTTTATGGTACATATGAATAAAATAAATTTTGTGGAAAATTATATGTACCTCGCAGTTCT
The DNA here is from genome assembly GCA_018845635.1 of Nicrophorus orbicollis. Lineage (NCBI taxonomy): Eukaryota > Metazoa > Arthropoda > Insecta > Coleoptera > Silphidae > Nicrophorus > Nicrophorus orbicollis. The sequence continues at coordinate 1,279,739 of JAFMTC010000100.1, read as the reverse complement.
GCGAATATTTCGGATCTAAAAATGCTCTGAAATTTATTAAATTGCAAGAAAATTATGCTTGCTGCAAATCTAAATGTACTTGCATATTGAAGTCTGATTATCTGACTTTAATTAGAATATTGATAAATCAAATTAGCATGAGTAGTTTTCGAGTAATTCACCGAAATGTAGGGACACATCACTTTTTCCACGTTTAGTATTTTGATGAATTCAAATTTAGTATATTTTCAAACTTAATTATAATGAATCCGTACTAATCGAAACAGCGAGGTCTTTCTTTAAACAATTTTAAATTAATTAATCTGATTTGTTAATATTTACAATAATTATCACATGTTACTAGAATTTATAAATCCTTTATAAAATATATATTAATGGTATTGACTAATTATATAATATATTATAAGAATAGTGAATACATTCTGGAACTTTGTTGTGAAGTAATTTTCATGCGTATTTTATGGACCAATAAACTATAAGCAATTTGTAAGTTTCCTGTACGAAAAAAAACTTGTAAAAATACACATTTAAAGGCGCTTTTCTGATGATTATCGCATTAATTACATGTGAACCTTGGTCATTTCAGATCGTATATTTTCCTTAACGATAACGTAAATATGCTTGTAGCCAAGTCTCATTTAGGATAAACTTATTCAAATCTCGACTGTAAAAAGTACTTGTTATGCCACAGGGATGGAAATTATGATCACCGTGTAACTATTGCAAATTTTATGATAAATATGAATTTCAATGTTCTATTTGCATTTAAGGCAATATTTGTTAAATTTAATATTACAAATCTTGAAACCAACTATTGCTTCTAGTTTGGTATCATTATCATCTTAATTGTATGAATAATTTAATACTACTTCAAAACTTCAGGTGATTTAAGGCTAAGGACAAACTTTTAAACACTCTATATAACTCTATATAAGGCGTGAACACCTGCACTTGCAGCTGCGATTGTAAAGCCATTAAATCATCCATATAAGGAGTGAACTCTTGTACTTTGCAGTTACGATACAAAAGCAATAACACAATCCATATAAGGAGTGAACACCTGCACTTGCAGCTGCGATTCAAAAGCCATTAAATCATCCATATAAGGAGTGAACACTTGTACTTTGCAGTTACCATACAAAAGCAATAATACAATCCATATAAGGAGTGAACACCTGCACTTGCAGCTGCGATTCAAAAGCCATTAAATCATCCATAAAAGGAGTGAACACCTGCACTTTGCAGTTACGATACAAAAGCAATAAAAACAATCCATATAAGGAGTGAACACCTGCACTTGCAGCTGCGATTGTAAAGTTATTAAACAATCCTTATAATCCTGTAGATTCGCAATTGTATTTCTAATATATTCAATTTATATTTTTCTTGTAGTTGTTATTGCAATTAATGTTATTATTAATAAAAAATCATGAAATTAATTGAATTATTCAAAAACGTAATTAACTCGTTTATGTTTGTCATGGTGCAAACTTTTTTCATTTATTATTCGCAGCACGAAAACAAATCGCAAATACACAGAATAAGTACACATATCCTCCGCAAATAAACATGTGTACGATCGGAGGGGAATGCCCAATTCATGCTTCCTCCTCCGCTGAAACCGTCTTTTATTTGCAGAGAATCAGCGGGGATTTCCGACGGTTATTTATATTGAAGCTAAAGCGCAATCATGAATTTTCAGGAAGAAGAAAACAAAAACGGGTAGTTTTCGTTGACAAAAATTGACAAGCGTTTACAGTTTGAACGATTTCCTCGTAACAGCAGATTTGGGAAGTTTTTAACATTTTTTTTTATTAGCACGTGAGGTATCGTTTAGTGTACAAAATGCGTGACAAACTGAATAAAAACGTACACAGATATCGTGTGTATTTATATATTTACATTATATAACAGAATACATCAAAATTGATATATTACAAAGAAAGATTCAAGGCCAGTTTTAATAAAAGCAAAAAAATTACATGCAATTCAAAAACGTACATTTTAATAACGAAACATACATATTGATGTAAATGGAAACTATCAAACTTGCATATTTCAGCCATTTCAGAAAGGTCTTTTATACCAAAAAAAAAGTACAGGTACAGATGTGATTGATTCATGGAATTTTAAATAATTCCGCAGCTTTCCTCAAACAACTTTATGAATTGTATAGTGCGAATGTACAGAATCGCCTATTATGATCGGACATTCGGTGCAGCGATAAATAATCTATGTTCCAGTATGATTTGTGCATTCAGGTATAAAATCAATGTTACTCTTTGATGCTCAAATCTAGTCTGAAAACTACATGTGAAACTTATCCAGTTTTAATATAATCCTTTTAGCTTTACATTCAATTGTTTTTTGTTTGCGTTTATTTGGAAGCCGTATTTAACAAGCGCGAATTGGCTGAGGAGTGCTCTGTTGTGTAAACAGTCGATCGGTATAAACAGCACGATGTTTGTGTGTATATTGGTTACGAATTGTATTCCAGTTTGTTTAGATGCAGTTGCTGTATTTGCAAACAATTATGTGAATTGTATTGGCCGCAGCACTTGATTTAATGTTCGGCTTAAGTATTTTCAGGTGGTCTATCTATCGACATTCAAAATCCCAAACAATCCTTATACCGACAAATGATAAAATTCCGATAACCATAATCTTGTGATATTAAAATCCCGACTACCATTAACTCCATAGTATCAAAATAACGGCGACCATTATCACGGTACTATTAAAATCCCGACTGTATCAAAATACTTCATAGTATTAAAATCCCGACAACTATAAACTGGACTGGATTTAAATGTGGGTTACATAGTTTATTATCACTTTTTTGAAAAAATTAACATACCCCGACAAAAATATCGACAACAACTAATTCAAACAGTATAAAAATACCGCTGGCCATAATCTTGACAGTATTAAAATCGCTACAACAATAAACTCGACAGTATCAAAATGACGACAACAATAATCCCGAAAGTATTACAATTCCGACAGTACCAAACTCAGTCAACCATGATGTTGATATTATCAAATCCCGACAACCATTAATTCGACAGTATTCAAATTCCAACAGTTTGGGATTTCTATTTTCCGGATTTTAATCGAAACCGGTTTTTAGGTCATGCCTTTTACATAATGGATATGTTATAGTAAATTCAATAACATTGTATTTGATGCAATACTTCTTATGAACTATAATGAATTTATAATGTTAACACGAACTACGAACAAAATCGAGTGCTTAGGGTTGCACATAGATAATGTAATAGTTTCGGTTAATCCATAATCAATATAATGTGCTCGTAGCAAACGTAAGTAAATATATGCATATGCATCTTCAAATAGAATTCGCGAGCGCATGAACATACTAAGTCAATGTAAACATTGGGGATTTGGGGATGGGTCGCGGTTTCGGTTTTGAAATTGCAATATTCATATATTTAGAATACATGTGCACATAAAATGAATACTAATCGCCGTTCGAATTAAATTTTCTGGTGATAAATATGAGAGGAATTTACAATTTGTAATCATATTCGGAGATATTAATGAATGTGTGCATTATTTTGTAATATACGCGATTGTTTTTCTGCTTTACGATTTACACGAGAATTAACGATATGTTTGCCAGATTACGCAAGTAATTAATAAAGCTCAGTAATTATAAATGCGAGACGAAATATGGATGTGCGCTCGTCCTGCGCGTCACCAGATAATCGAACTCTCGGAAAACCCAATAAACTGCGTTGCGTAGCTCATTACGCAAAACGTACTTTTCGACATGATATTCAATAGACTCGTACAAAGTTTATTTTATCAACTCATAATAAATTGATTCAAAAAAGTACTGATAATTCGCAAAATCACACCAAAAATAGGAAACTATGATTATAGTTAAATTTCATTTACTATTAAAATTATCAATTGCTATCAAATTAACGAAAATAATGGAATTATAAGATTTTAACAAACAAACAAACACATTTAATATTTCAGGTATGTTCAGAAAAGTTTAATTGTAAAGGATTTATAAAAAATTGCATGAAATATGTATGCGACTCATAGGCAGTGTCGACTGTTTACATCCTGAGGTTGTCGGTTCAAGTTCCAGACACTGTTTTGTGGATTCTTTCAGAGCATGTTTCAGTGGTTCTGGACTGAGGCTATTGATTCCTAAAAAAACTGTCTCCATTGTATTAGTTATCAATTGGCAATGGTTCCAAAAAGGGGTCTACTTCAATTGCCCGACGCTCATTAGCTCGACATCCGTTAGCCCGGCTGTATTGAAGTCCCGACATTCGTTTTCCCGACTGTATCGAATTCCCGACACCCGTTAGCCCGACTGATGGGAATTTGATACAGTCGGGCTAATGGATGTCGGGCTAATGAGCGTCGGACAAATGATTGAGCGGAACCGCCAAAAAAGACTTATAATAGAATGAAATGAAATATAGGAAGTAGTAATTAGCAAGACATAATGAAACTATAAATTTCGTTTTAATTTTTTATTTAAATTTTTTAGAGACTCTAATGGAAAACAGAACTTAACATTAAAATTTGTTTTCAAGCTAGGAGCATATTAGGATCTTTTCATTAGAAGGAGTACTTTGGGCCATAACGGAAAATAATTTGTGTTTCATCCACGAGATTAATTAAATTAGAACTCCGCTTGAAAGGACTTTATTTTGCAATAATCTGCGAATAATGGAGACACGCCCAAGTTTGGAAACAAGGGCGGAAAAATTAGAAAGGAAACTATCCGGTAGAAGATTCAATATAAATTCCAGCGACTTAAGGATATCTCTCAATTTTCCAGAAGCCCTTTGCAGTTAACTACGTTCGCATCAAACTTATTCACTTACTTGTCTTATTACTTGCTTTCGATCTTTGTGGCCGACATGTGTGTGTGTGATCGGGAAACTTTGATAGTTATCGATTTTTTGCAGTTCCTGTTTTCTTTGCCTCGGTTTGCTTTCGCGAAACTTTTCCACGTTTGATCTTCGTGCGAGAGGACTGTTGTCTTGCAAGTAATTAGATGATGGTTTCTATATAGTAAAAGTTTGAAATTCCTTTCTACGAAGAGAAAGAATTGGAAATATATATATACAACAGTAGCAGCAGCAGCAGCAGGAAGAATTGGGGGAAAATCGTTAAAACTTTAGCTTCCCAGTATTTACTTTTAATTTCGCACAATTTGGGTGGAGGGTTTTTTTTCTTTTGTAATAATTAGGTAAATATTTTACGGCGGCAGATTGAATTTGTACGGTCATTACGGGTCCGAATTAAACAGTTAGACGATCGAAATCGTTTCCACTTGGCGATTAAGAAGTAAGGAAACTAGAGACATCTGCTTTCCGGATGTAACATGTGTTTTATAATTTTATTTTATATATTTCTTTCTTTTTTTCACTCTGAATGTATGTGGGGGATGTCTTCTTGGCGAGATAGAAAAAATAATTTATTATTTAATTTCATTCGAGAGCCGTTTTAATAAGTTTCTTCATTTCGCCTCTTTCCTTCCGTTTTAATTCCGCAAGCCCAGCCATATCACTGGGTCACGTTTCGAATTTAAAACGGGAACGTCTATGAAAAATTTGTTTAATTAAAGCCGAGTCTCCGTTTCGCAAGAATTCGAGCTCAATTTACTTGAAATTGGCTTCGATGGTTGAATTTTTATTTCAAACCGGATAATCATTTGATCCGATTCTGTTTATTTTATCAATCAATTTTCTTATAACGTAAATACCATCAGTATAATGAACTTCTATATTCATTACGTATAAGTATTCAATATTAATATCAAATTTATTGCAACAAAAAATATAAACCAAAATAATACAAATTTACTTGAAAAGAAAACACAATGATTACCATTGCTGCAAAGATCTAATGCAATGACCAACATTTCTGTGCATTTTGTAGAGTTTTTTCATGTTATGAGAGAAAAAATGGAGCCAGAAATGTTGAATCTTTGTGTTAAAATCTAATGTGTCAGATAAGAACTTCTGGAATATAGTTTTTTTCCCTCACACCTCTCTCTTCATTTGGCGTGTACTATGAGCGATCCCGTCTTGCTGTTGTCATGGTCTAAGTCTATATTATCGGTCTGCAGTGGGATTTACACCAGCACCTTTCGCACCAGATTTTGGTGATGCAGGGCTCCTAACCACACGGCTAAGGGAGCCTCTTGTAATATAGTTGATACAAATATATTTTTATACGAAGAAGAAAAAAAATCATCATTTGGATCAAATATGTCATTGCTACAAAGATCTAATGCAAATACCTAAATTTCTGTGTTTTTTTTAAGTTATGAGAGAAAATAAGCCAGAAATGTTGGAATTTTGTCTTAAAATCTAATGTACGCATTTAGATTTGGAATATAGTTGATACAAATAAATTTCTATTCTTTGAATAAAAAAAATATCATTTCGATCAAAGTAAATATCTCGAATTATTTAACATCTTGATCAAACTATCATTCAGAATTAATTAACATATAATAGTTCAATTAAATCTATGTGGTAAGTCCAGTAAATTAAGCTTTTAAGTCTGCATTTTTGCATTTGATTTACTAATAGATTTGCAGCTAGTGTATTGCTACCTTTCACTAAAGTTTCTAATTACACTTTTTAATCTTTCTATTTTAATTCTAAATGAAAATAAAATCAACAAATATACTTTTGAAATCTATACCACATTCTTATAAGCAAACATTCATCAATACATCAATACTCTAATAATTTAACTTCCAATATAATATTTAAGGATCAATTAACTGATTTTCAAAATATGTATTAAGTTAAAAAGAGAATATTGAAACAAAATTAATTTTGAAATTTTATTGCAAAATTTTTGTTACTGCAAATTTTACAATTATATTTCTTTACTATCTATCCTTTCAATAGTTTCTATTTAGAAGTCACTCTATGTTTTTTGGGAATTTAGATTTCTAAAATAGAATCCTAGAGGCACCATGTAATAAGGGAAGTACTTGAGAAATGTAGATTGTTTCAGCAAGTACCTGCATTTCTTCGCGAAGAATAAGGATAACAAATGTTTGTATTGTGAGGAGGCTCATAGCTCTGAGTGCTTTTGATGCCACAAATGGGCTAAGATGAATCACATGCTGAACTAGAACTAAAAATATGTTGGTGAAATAGTAAAGAGTACAGACAATTGTGTGACTACATAGTCACATATGTATTATATGTGATATTTCCTGAAGAAGACGAGTGGTGGCTGCAAAAAGCCAACAGCAATAGACAAGGAAAAGTCGGTGAACTAAGGGAAGTGCTATTCAGACAAACAGCGTTGAACATAGATTCGAAAACTGGACGTTAACAAAGATAGGGAGATGCTTAGTGCTTAGTTCCTTTGGGCCACATACATATATTTGCCAAGTTACACAAGCTGCAACATTTTTGGGTGATGACCAATGAAAATATGTAATTTCCTCTTAGAAACCCATAGTTCCAGAAGCACCTTCCTAATAACAGTACTTTGGGCCGCTCATAAAAGCTTAGAGGGCCACAGAATGAGTATGGTTGCTTTAGTGGGTCAGAATCTCATAGTAGTACGACAAACGACAAAAATCTTCGATTTACATTCCCAGCATTAAGAAGTATTGAAAAATAGATCATTAAACTAGTAGACTTCTCATTGCGTTGAGACATTTGATGGTAGCAGCAATCGGATATGGAATTTCTACAGAAATGCTTGATGGGTAGGGTAGGTAGGGCAGATAAAATGAAAAAAAATAATTATGTTTTCTCGGGGGGTTGGTCGGAGCGGTTGGCACGATGGTGATGTTGGCGGCTTCGGCGTCGGTGGAGGCGGTAGTTTGAATGCAATTAGTGTGAGTACAGGGCGCTAAGAGTGGGACCAGCACGATTAAATCGGCCACCGCGGCGCGTCCCTTTTTGCCTATTAAATGTAATCGCGTAATGTAATCGTTTTGCCATTAAGATTGTGTATCTAAATCGAAATCGAAGTAACGGCTAATATCCACGCTGAGCGCTTTAAATTATAATTTGCACTTGACAATAAATGACCGACCTTTTTTCAGGGCACTTTTCCCTCTCATCGTACTTATTTTTTACAACGTACACATCCTGCACAACCATTTATTACAAAAAAATGTGGACTGGAACATATTCGTTTCATTGCTTTCGATTATATCAGTGGTAATGACGTAAATTTACGATGATACTAATCGTACTTTTACTTCTTTATTTTTTAATTACACTTAACATGAGACTTAAATGATAGTCAAGTGTACTAAATTAGTTTAATTATCATGACATATCTGGTGATATGCTGTAACACAAATCCAATAAACACAGAAGAAATAGAAAGGTAACAAACTAGGTTTGCAAGAATCATGTTTGGTTGTCGCAGCGTTTTGGATGTTAGTAGATGCAATTCAAACATCCATAAGTGTTGAAACACATTCATACTATACAATTAACAGAATCATCTATAGTACAGAGAAAAGTAGAACTTATACAATGAACAACAGCAAATTAACGAATTGGATAAAAGTTTAAAATATGTTGTTCAGCGAAATAAAAGTAGAGACAACAATGAGAATATTCCATAAGAAACTATAAGAATAGTATGAAGTATAAATTAAACTCAAAGACCTCATTTTCTATAACAATTTTTGGAGTTCCAAAGAACTTCAGCTGGTAGAGCAAAATTGAAATTATTTTTTTTAATAATCAATGATAAATGGAATGTATTTGATTTGAAAAATGATGATGATGAAAAATGTTTAAAAATATGTGTTCTTTTTTGCAATTTGTAACATCAGGTATACCAATGTAAATAGTAATACAAAATATATATTGAAATTTGCGATGAATGTAAGAAATTCGTCAGCAAAGGAAAACTTCTGTTTTTTTTTGTATTAGGTAATATAAATCAATATACATTAGAAATTTAAACGGAAAACATTTGATGAATTAAAAAGCCTTATTTTATGGGTTAAACAACAACTGTTTTTAATGAATGTTGAAATTATGCACTTGATGAATACAAAGTAGAATATAATACACCCATACCTCGCTTTGTGGCCTAGATACGTTCCAAGAAACTTGACTGCAAAGCGAAAAGCTGTATAACGAATCAATTATTGCGTTGGCAACATGTAGATATACCGTTATAGCGAAACATTTTAGGCCGTAAATCTGGGAATGTGCCTTAATTGAAGAGGGCCGTTATAGCGAAAAGCCGTATAGCGAGGTATGGGTGTATTGTTTACCTATATAAAGTAAAGTTAACAGAATTATGACAAGAAATTATATCAACTTGACGCAAGATTTGTCATATATTATAGGTTGCAATGTTGCAAAAATAGTTAACATTATAGAGACTTGCATATACGGGATGTTACATTTATATAAGTCGAATTACATAAGTTGTACTATAAAAACAATAAATACTTTAGTCATAAAAATAGACAAAATAAAATAATAGTTCTAAATTCTTAACGAATTGAACGTCTATTTTGTATAATAACACTCATTAATTGTTGCGAAATCAAATTGTGAGTGTGTGATGCATGCAGTATTAAACAATGTTACTTAACGTGGGTAATTTAGATGGTGGACTCGATGAAATAGATGCCGCTGGTTGCGCAATTCAATTTGGCAAAGTTAATTGAATGCTCCTATTTAATCGGAATAATTGCTTCTATCAAAACATATTATATTGCCGGAGTGGAACAAGGCTGACATCAAATGTTGCTCACAATAACCGTGATGCATTGTTGTATGGATTAATGCTGTCGTAATTTGGATCAAACCGGTGCATGGATTTTACTGATTCCAATGTAATTACACCGTGAAATAATCTTAAACCTTTTGGGGAATTAAGGAAATTTGAAAATTTTGTAAATATATTATAAAATAGGATAAAAATACGTAGAAAGACGTTAGTCCCAATTTGATCTAATAAAGATGTTGAAATAATATCCATCAATTTGTTGCTAAAGATGTTGATTGCTAAAGATATTGATTAGTGCAACTCGTATCCGAATGGTTAAGAATCCCTGCATAACAAAAATCCGATGCGAAAGGTGCTGGTTCAAATATGACCCAAAAAGTTGACTGAGGTTTTCCAGCATTAACAAAGACGCACATTACATCTATTTATAAATTTAAACTTGGGTTTTTTCATGCAGTGTTTACACAAAGCAAATGTTGTTATCTTGATATGTTGAATGGATTAGAAGTACAGTTTGACTTTTGTATGTAATTTATTTATTTTAATAGCAACACTTTTATTTTTCCTAATTATTGTAATTATTAGTATACAAGTTATAAGTGTAAACAATTACAAACTTTTATTGATAGACAACTATAATTTAATTATGAAAAATAACAATTTGTAAGTACATGCTGTAAGATTTAGTTACAAAATATTTCATATAATCGTAAAATAAACAAAATATAATCCAATGCAACACATGTACAATTCATTAAACGAACAAACATCGAGTTAGTAACATCCTTGTAATCTACGAACAAAGACTCATTTAAAGTATTTCGATTTTATTTACAGATTTTGGTACTAGGAATAACTATGAACAAAGAAACCGAACCTCAACCCCTACCTTTTTTGATTGCTCATCAATGTAAGTAAACATAATTTAACAGTTACTAATATTTTTAATTACAATTTAATAATTTATCACAATCTTATGTAAAAATGATTCCTTTTTCTTCCAATATTTGCGCAAAAATGTTTAATTTTTTTTTCAAATATTTCAGCACAACAAATATTGTTTCCAAATTTTGGACCATCTCCTCAAAGATGCGTTTGTCCATACTGTAATGCATTAGTGTTAACAGACATGAAGACAAAGGCCACATCGAGAACGCATATGGCGGCTTGCTTTTTATGCATGTTTCTGTATGTATCAGCAAAATTAATCTGCAAAAACGTGTTTTTACTAAGTTTTGATATTATTTCAGCTGTCTTCCGTGTGTTTGTGTTCCGTACTGCATGGATTCATGCCAAAACCGAAATCACTACTGTCCGAACTGTCATGAATACTTGGGAAAATACGATAGTTGAATATTCAGAGATTCGTTTAATATTTGCTTCGTATATGTTCACATTTTCATCTCCTATTCTCAAATATACTTTTCTTAGTCTTTAATACAGCTTAATTTGACTACTAATATAACCTATACATTATGACTTGTATTAAACAAATATTTGTCTTAAACTCAGATATTTTTATATATATTTATTTGCGTTTATTGATGGGTAGAAATCTTGAATACAACTTAATTACTAATCTAATCCAGTAATCCAGTAAAACCAAGAGTATCAAAGATATACTTTAACTAATATCCAATGTAATTGACTAATTTATAGATAACTAATCTGGCAAATATATATGAAGACATATGCCTTTAATTACTAATGGAAATAAAGATATATAATTATATTTAGAATCCTTATTCTATATAATACAAACCTTAAATAGTATCTAATGCATCTGAATCTAGCTAATAGTTAACTGAGTAAAATAATGGTAACTAATTCACTCTAACTGATATGTCTTTTCCAATTTGAATAACTAACGAATCTTCATATTTACAGAAATATATAAATTAGTAATGTTTCAAAATCTCTATTTTAATTTAAATAATAAATTGTTTAATTTGATTATATTCTCAAATATACTTTAATCTAAATTTTACTTAATCATCAATGTTACTTAATATCATTATATGCATCTAGTTTAAATGTAGTTGTTTACAGGCAAATCTATCTTAAAATAGCATATTTGTAACCAATAGATTTATTTACAAAACTAATCTTAAATGGATTATGTCATGTTTAGCTCAACTAAAGAAGTGTTGAATCCCAATTACTTATTTATGTTAACCACAACTATAATCTACATTAAATATATTTATGATAAGAACTATTGATTAAATCAACAAGTTAACTATGTATCAAAGCTATCCAACCTACCTTATTGATCTATTGATGATTCTAATGAATTTTGTATATTTTTTTTAAGATTATTTAGTTATTGACAATTATACTTAATGGTGAAGTAGATATTATTATGTTTAATGTAATACAGTCACGTGGAAAAGGAATTATTTAATGTTTAGTTAATGAGGTATAGAAGTAGAAGACGGTGTAATTCCGTTAATTTAAATATTAAAGAAAATGGTAGCAGAGATCCATGTACTCGGGTGGTATGCTATATGCACTTAGGAGATACAACTAGGTACTTTGTCTTTCATGAATTATCCATACGCTTCCTTCGCAGCACACCTATGTTTGAGCCGTCTTTGTGGGATGCTTTCCTCCGTCTCCACATTTTCATCCTCCTAACTGAAACCGAGATACAACTACGTTCATCTTCTTACACATTCATACGCACTTATAAACGCAATCTCTCATTCGTACGCTCTGCACATTACCAACGGCATTCCCTGAAAATTACCTCACCGAAATACCAAAAGACTCTCTCTCTCTCTCCCTCACTTCTCCTGTGAACATGCATATACTCGCAGATTATAAATATGAAATCCGACGAATCGAATAAAGTTTGCCTCCTCTTTCCTTCCCTTCGAAGGAGATGTAAGTGTTTTCCGCTCAAATCTTTTTAGTCTACGAACGTTTTATGTGGGCTCACTCAACATTTCGGGTGCATTCATCTGGACTGATTGGGCCCGACTTTGAAGTTATTCGGCTTCCCTTCTTTTTTTTTTCAACTACTTATACACACATGCATACTCGAATGCAACTTGTTCTACTTGTTACTCCGAGCAAATCGAATAGAAAAATATTCCGTTTCATAAATCAATTGCGACTGGGCGAGAGGAACTCTACTAGTTTCAAGGATAAATATTTTTCTACCCAAAAAGTCAAAGACGAAAAATATAATCAAGAATTGCATGAAAAGACACAAAGTTTATATAATTTATTATTAACAAATTTGTGAATTTTTGTATAACTCAGTACTTTGTATAGAAACGAATACGTTTTATAGGTCTTATATAGTATAATAGAGCTGAAAGATGTTTATGAAACGTTTGGCTGTCGCTGTCACTGTCAAAGTTGAAAAAAAAAGAAAAATTAACGTGCGAAAAAGCAGTGTCTTCACATTTTAGCGAATTTCTCGGAGACTATAATAGATAGAGTTGATCTGAAAGATGCTTATGAAACTTGGATAGTTGGGGAATGTAATGCATGTTAATTTATTGGTGTACCTTGAGCCGTTTAGCCCTAATTCACAGTCAAAGTTGAAAAAATGAAAAATTAACGTGCGATAAAGCAGTGTCTTCACATTTTAGCGATTTTTTCGGAGATTATAATAGATAGAGTTGATCTGAAAGATGTTTATGAAACTAGGATAGTTGGGCTCTAATTCTGTAGTTTTTTGTAATATACAAAATTTTGTAATTATTATGGGAATAAATAAAATTATTTATATTAAATTCAATCAATTTATTTAGATTAATTTAGTGCTGTCAGCATGGAGAAATAATGAACGAAATTAATATAAATTATGTTTAAATATTTATATATTAATATTATACCAAGCGTAATTACTTTCATAAATTACATCCGTTGAAATATTGCGTTGTTAATATTTCACATATTTTCCTGTTCGTTTCTTTTTTTTTTTTGGTATTCATATAGAATTTTGTGGGTCATCTCAAGAAGAGGAAAAATAGAGGTTGAAAACGCCGATCAAGATTAGAGAAATATTGACGCGTGTGCTTTTAGCAGCGAACTGAATGCTCGCATTACGGTGACAAGCATGTTTGATACAAACTCTCCAAATTGGATCCATGTCTTGTGGGACTAAGTCTACCGACGCACACAAACAAGACTTTCACCTTCTTTGAACGCAAGCAAACTTGTTATGAAAATAGAAGAGAAGAGAGGAAAGAGAAAATACAAAGATGTTAGCATAGGAGAAAAAGTCTGAGGGGAGTAAAAAAAAAGAAACTGGTCTGTTACATTTTTGAAAGAAGTACAGCGAGAATTCAATTTTAGTAAAGGAAAATATTGTTACAGTTTACGTAAAGCTTTGATTTATTTTCATTTACCATGGTATTTTTATTGAGTTTATATTTGTGCTAAATATCATTTCAGTTTTGTAATGAGAAGAAAATTTACGAACTTTAGATATTATCGCGGCAACTCTTGACGGAGTGGTTAAGAGTCCATGCATCACAAAATCTGCTGTGAAATGGTGCTGGTTCGAATCCCACCTGACCGATTTTTTCTGCATTTACCTTTCAGCTAAATAAGGCTGATAAGGATTAAAAGTTATAGGACCGTAACCGTAACATTCTAATTTATCTGATGACCTATTGAAATTGGAAGATTTCTTAATTACTTGGTCATAGTACTTCATCTTATTGAAAAAAAGTAAATTTCAGAAAATAAACAATCATTTAATGATGTAATTTGAATATATAAAGTGGAGTTAATATTTCATACTTTCTGATCAGTAATTCTGACTCTACCATAAATCTGTTGATCTATCAAAATTTTATATTATTATAGAAAATGTACAATAAAATGAATTATTATCAAACGATGTAATTCAAGTAACATTTAAAGTTGTTATTAAACAGTGAACCAAAGATCATTTTGATTTTATAACTAATTTTCTAAGATTATAAACATTGAAATGCAAGCATAACTAAATTGAAGAATTAATTTATGAATCATCATAAAGAATTTTTTAATTGCAATTAAAATAAATATTATTTAATGACAGTATAATTATGATCGTGATTTTATTACAAATGTTCTAATTAAATGAAACGACGTTTCTTTGTTGTAAACAATCTAAATACTCAAATTTTGCGAAGCGAATTCATAGAATGATGAAGTTCTAAATTTTGTGATTTACCATGCAAATAATGTTTCATCGAACGGCGGTGTTATTAAATATGAAAACTGAATTTGAACGGCAGCTACCAATGTTCAGGTCGTGACAACATACATCGATGTAAACGAAACTAATAACGATTCTGATCCGACGGGCATTGTATTATTAACGGTGCAACGTTTCGGCCTGCGGCTGATTTTCTTGCAGTTAACTATAAACGTTCAGGTACAAACTATCCACGTATATGTGCATACATGGGAGGAACAGGTACAGGTACAAAGTTTGTTCACAGCTTCAATCAGGGCAGGCGGATGCGCCGGGTAATGGCATAACGCAACGCAACTGCTACGTAACGTAACGTAACGTCGCATCGAGCGTACGTACATGCACGTCGTAAGCCAGCAGATATTATTGAATATGCGAAATACCCCCGAATTGAGACATATTTGCAATTCCCATAAGCACTTCATATTCTACGGATGGCATTTCCAATACATCGATGCAGTTGGGGGCCTCGCCACGCCACGCCGAATGCACTTTTCGGAAACGGAAGCGGATGGAGGAGCAGCACACAACAGAGAAAAGGAAAATGATGAAAGGATAGAACGAATACGGAAAACGGACGCGGATGCATATTGCATTACCTAGTGGCCTTGTCTTCTCCGTGGGTCGAGGGAGCGAACCCCGAATCGCATTTGATCCAATTTTCCGGCCGTAATGAAGCAATCGATACCCGGATTACGGTTTGGCCTTTCCACTGCCTTGCTTTTTCTAAAACTAAATATCGTGTACTAATGAAACGCATCATAGACAATTATAATATCCAATAAAAGCTCAATTTACTTGGAACAAACAACTATAAAAAAATTTACTTAATTACTGGAAAACTAATGAATTTATAACAATAACTCACTCAATAAGTTTGATGAAATATATATGGTGCATCTAATGACAAATCTATATAGTTTTTAGGAAGTACCAACATTCAGCCTCCCCAAATTTCATATCAATCTGACGTAAAGTTCACAAGTTACACTGGTTTTACTGATGATACTTTTGTAATTTCAAAACAATAGAAAAATCTGATTTTCGTGTGTTAATAAAATATAGCTTTTCAATGGGAAAAAATACTGTTCATGCAAAGCAATGGCTTGATAAGTATTATAGAGACTCTTTTAAGTTGAGAAAAATGGTAGAGAAATGCTTCAAATTGCTTCCACAGTCACATTACTCTCCAGATCAAATCCCATGCTACTACTGGCTCAAAAAGCTGTTCCATTTAAAGAAATTTGATTTAAATGAAGAAGTTATTGCCTATTTTAAGAGAAAAGAGAGTAAAGTTTAGAGAAGCGTTGGAATGAATGTATCAATCTTGAGACTATGTTGATGAATAAAGTCGAATATTGCCCAAAAGTTGTTGTTTTATTAGTCATCCTATGAACTTATTGATTGAGGTGTTATGTAATGATTATGGAGTTTCTCGGAGATTATAATAGATAGAGTTGATCTAAAAGATGCTTATTAAACTTGGATAGTTATGGAATGTAGTGCATATTAATTTATTGTTATACCTTGAACCGTTTTATCGTAATTCACTGTCAAAGTTGAACAAATGAAAAATGAAGATGCGACAAAAGCAGCATCTTTACATTTTAACGATTTTCTCGTAAACTATAACAAATAAAATTGATCTGAAAGATGTTTATGATACTAAGATTTATTGGTGTTGTTGTTTTATTAGTCATCTTATGAACTTATTGATTGAGGTGTTATATAATGATTATGGATTTTCTCGGAGATTATAATAGTTAGAGTTGATCTAAAAGATGCTTATTAAACTTGGATGGTTAGAGAATGTAATGCATATTAATTTATTATTATACCTTGAGCCGTTTTGTCGTAATTCACTGTTAAATTTGAACAAATGAAGATGCGACAAAAGCAGCATCTTTACATTTTAACGATTTTCTCGTAAACTATAATACATAAAATTGATCTGAAAGATGTCTATGAAACTAGGATAGTTGGGGAATGTAACGCATATCGATTTATTGGTGTTGTTGTTTTATTTATCATCTAATGAACTTATTAATTGAGGTGTTATATAATGATTATGGATACTAAAAAATATACTACGTAGAATGAAATTATTTTGTAGTATTATATATTTTCACGTAATAAGCATCTAAATCTAATTAATTTTTTACACCAAATAAGTTACTTTAAGTTTTATTTAATTAAAGAAAAATTGTTAATTTTAGAATTTACATGAAAGATGGATATTAAGGAATAAAATGATCTATCACTCAAATTCATTAGAAGACTGAAAAACTGATAAATTTTAAATAAATGGATTTACACACAGTATTTTTCGTATTATTTTCTATTTTCAGCGTAATAAGATTCCAAATTTCAACAAATTGATTTTACACCTAGAAAAAGTATACAAGATTTAAAGTATACATTAAAAGTATACAGATTTTGATGAAACGCATAATTTTGAAACAAAAAAACGAATTTATTTGTAGATCAATTAAATTTCACTCAAACGTGCATAGTTTATGAATTAATTACGGCACTAAGTAATTCAATGGAAGTAGTGAAAATGTAATAAACTACGTACAAATAAAACTGGGAAATACAGACACACTGCACGGTAGAAACGAGCAGGGAATAATTGAATCAAAACTCATTGTTGCGTTCTAATTAGAAAAATGAAAAATAATTTCGGATGCGAAATGCGAATTTAAAAACGAAAACATAAATAAATAGAGCAAAAAACAAAAACAAAAGCGAAACGGAATCGAAACAAAAATCGAACGAACAACAAAAACATCGACGGAACAAAAAAAAACATATACATATTTCTGAGCGGAATTTTCATGTTCGTGTATGAGTTTATATGTATGTGTATGGATATGTGTATGTGTGTGTGTATTACGGTATGTGTGTGCATATGTGTCTATTAGAATTAATTGGAAGCGCGGCGTCCCGGATTTTAATTACACATCGGAATAACAATTATATTACATGCGATGTTGCGGATCGAATTAATACGAACGATATTGAAACTGATGCGCATTCTTCTCGTCGACTTTCGTCCTGCAGGCTCGACAGGGCGGTCCCGTTTCGTCCTGCGGCTTCCGCAGGATTGACGGTGCTTTAGGCTTTCGATAAATTAGTTAATCGGAATTTAAATATCCTATTAGCAAATCATTTGTGAGCGGCGGATCAATTTGCAGGGAATACATGAATATGAATCACAGTTTACGAATTACTGCATGTTGTTGTTATTAACCCATTAACGTTCAAAATGAAACTATAATAGTTATTCTAAACTAACTAGGGTCTTAAGGTTGCTAAAGTTGTAAGTCGAACATCACTCAAGAAATAACAACACAATAAGTCGTTTTTTTAAAATTAAATATAAGATCCATGATTGCTTAGGAAACGTAATTTGATTACGTTAAAATTCGTAAAAATGTTAATAGAAAATTGTTAGTTAATTAGAATTGTATAAAGACCCTTTTGAGATTGTTTCAGGGGGGTTATAAATTTACGTGTTCGGAGTACATAATCTGGGCGGTAGTTTAATTGTCGCGTTCGGTTGGAGTCCTCGTTCCGTATGTATCGCAAATTCTAATAAATTTATACAAGTACCATTTGGAAGTCTTAAAAGTTTCAAAGCTTGTGGAATAATAAATCGGTGGTCGACGTCGGCCTGCCACCACAAATCACAATAACTGTGTCTCTCCTTACCAGCCAGAGTTTTCGGCGATTTCCCCCCAGGAGCACGAGAAGACGGCGAAGGAATTGTTAGTTCGCTCGTCGAGGTACGCGCTTATTTTCGAGCCCTTCTCGCAGGAAACACACCCCATTCCACCTCAAACCATTCTTGTTCTCCTCCACCCTCCTTCTTCACCCCACTCGGTCCGAGATTTCGCTCCACCGCAAATACCTTGACATATTGCCATTCACTTTGAGAGCATTTAGAGCTCGTAATGTACTCAGGGAAGAAAGGAAAGTCACAAAAAGAATACAAGGAGTGGGAACGAGGATGGATGCTGCGCTATTCATTTGCACCGCTTTTCAAATGGAATTCAATTCTTCCAATTGCGAATCAAACGCTGATAACATATAAAGTAAATACAGTTAAAAACTAATTTAACAATGCCCAATTCTATATATACTTCCGCACGAACGTACAATTACAATAGTAAGGTCACTAACAACATATGTTAGTAATGATGTTACATATTTTCATAGGTACAAATAAGTTTAAAAGTATACAAATTCTACTATAACGAGTTTTATTTTATCTTTTTTTAATTGCTACAATTCTTACAACTATTACAAAGCGTTATTGACCAAAATTTTCCCGAACTTAAATTCAATATAAAATTAATAATATTATGGTTTTGTCTTTAACAAAATAACAGAAATTTCTAATCCAATTATAAATTCAGTAATCTTTTAACATATGATCATCGAAAAAGTACAAACTTATTAAGATACTTTACGCAAAATTGGTATTTATTGTATAAAACTATAAAATCGATTAATATAAGAATTAATCAACTAATTACTACATATTTGCTTAATGCACGTTCATTTGTGAAATTTCGGGTCGGTTAAAAAGTGTACGTTCGTATGAACATTGGGTTCGTTCCTATGAATTAAAGTTTCCATAAAATTAGTATAAACTATATTGTAATTACATATGGGAAATTACAGTCTAATTAATTACATTCACAAAACGTACATCAATTTACGAATAAATTATGTACGTTAAGCGAATTCTTTCATTCAAATGTATTATACATTCAATAATCTATACTTGAACAGACTATTAATCTTTTCCGTGTGAAAACGTACGATATTTTAATATGTTTTTTTTTGTATGTAAAGCACTCTAAAGTGATATATTCATCGGCTCAAAAAGGGCTATACACTTACGACATAAAGATGTAACGTGTGTGAACTGCTCTCCTCCTTGTGTAAACTTTCAATTGAACATTGTAGTATTTGTGGTTATTTCCTCCAAAACGTACACTTGAATGCACTCACCGCAGTATATCGCATTCTCCCAAAGTTCCTTACCAGAAGTGCACACAACATTACTCTTAGATTTATTGTAAAATTCTATACATTATCCAAACCATATGTGCATACAATTCAATAGAAATTATTTAAAATTATAAAAAAATGAAAATACAAACTCATTACTTATAAACAAATTAATCTTTATTGTAATTTAATATTGAGTATAAATACTGTGTTTTATTGAATTGCTTTATATTAAACTTTATTTTATACATGTGACTTTCATTTATGATTTAAAATTTACTGAATTATTAATTTTTATTCAGCATTTGCATATAAACATATGAGATTATATATAATTAAACTCTTTTCTTTTTTTCAAAGTGATAATCTGTTTTTATTATGTACTTAAATATACATAAAAAGTGCATATAAGTTTTATTTAATTCCATTTCTACATGTAAATAAATATGTGGATTTGTTGAATAATGGATGAAGGTTATTGAGTGGGTGGAGAGTATGATTATTAGCTATTATTAGGTCCTCTGTGCCTTCCTCCATTTACTGTTTGATGCATAAGTATTAGTTATTATTATCTACGTTTCTACGTTAAAATTTTGAAATAGTAATGTTGTTTTCCATTTTTTTTAAATCTTTTGAATCCAAAATTGACATATGTTCGATTATACGTACATCCGCACGAACGTACAATTAGGTCAGTACGATTACTTCAACGTGTGGACACATATAATACTTCTACTATAAGTTATCCATCATGTTTGCCAACATTATATGAAAAGTTTCATGGAAAATGATATTTAATTTTACAATAAATATTACTAGGTTCATTTCTAATACATTTTAACTTAAATAATTTAGAGAATTATAATTTA
The DNA here is from genome assembly GCA_018845635.1 of Nicrophorus orbicollis. Taxonomy (NCBI): domain Eukaryota; kingdom Metazoa; phylum Arthropoda; class Insecta; order Coleoptera; family Silphidae; genus Nicrophorus; species Nicrophorus orbicollis. The sequence continues at coordinate 1,258,904 of JAFMTC010000100.1, read as the reverse complement.
GTAAATTATGAAATTATTAATTAGAAAATGAAAACGTTTATTTCAAAAACTTTTACAAGCATAACAAAGTTTATAAATAAACAATTACTTCATAATTCATGTTAAACTAATTATTTGCTAAATACTATTCATTTTATTAAAAAATAACATACGTATCAAAGTTTATAAAGTTGATTAAATCTATTTTTTTTCTAATACTTATAATAGTTACATGTTCTTCAATTTATTAAAAAAATCAACTTAAACGTTTAATTAACATGCACATCAAACTTTATAAATTACTAAGTAGTTCATTTGGCTTGTGAGGTTTTTTTGTATTTCTTTTCGTAGAACGACAAAGCTTAATTGGTAACTTTTGTTCCTTTCCATGTGAGTAATGGCAGTGCCATCAGGGTAAACTCTCTGTCCGAAAGAGGGTTACGATAGGGAACAAACGGGGATTCCACACGATTAGTCCCATAGTACATATCCAGACAACATTGCTCCAATTCGGGCTTCAGTATTGGAACAGCGTTAGCCTTAATCGCCCCAAATTTATTCAATACTTGACAGAACGTATTGCCTCCGAACACAAAACAAATTCTTTGTTTGTTTTGTCCACGCACAATTGATTTAACTCACATCGACATATAAAGAAAACATGTACATTTTTAGAATTAAATTTGCAAATTACAAATTACATTTAGCTTCTATTAATAATAATATCTTAAATCTTAAAAATCTTCATAAATCTTCAAAATTCCAAACCAGGAAATCATTGCATACTTTTATTACTTTTTTTAAACATATTTTGCGTTTCATAACAAAATTCCTTAAAAATGCATGCATCAACAAAATTTAATACCAATTGATATTTTGTTCAATATTTCTCTTTATGGGTCTGTGTTGTTAAAATTTTTCATTTTTTAGAATTTAGTTGTTTTTTAAAAAAATGGGAAATATATTTTTATTTTAAATTTATAAGTCAAAAATGACTATTACCTTTTATTTATTTTTTTCAACAAATGAATAATAATTGAATCAATTGTTCTTAATTTACCTTTATTATAATATATTACTAATTCCAATTTGGATAGCAATTTCAATTCTGAATAAAATTTAGTTTTGTTACATTCTAATAAAGTTTTCATCAAATTTTGAATTCGTTTTCAGTTTCCAATTGATAATTCCTGTTATAATGAAATACAATTAATAAACTATAAAAAAAAATGTTTGAAACATACCTATAAATTACAACTTTCTGACTTTCAACTTAAATGGTTAATCTAATAGTATGTTTATTTTGCTGTAGTTTACTTTAGTTTTTATCAAATTAAAATTTCCAATTTCGATTTCGTTTACAATTTTCAATTCATTATTCCTGTTACAATGAAATAGAATTATAAACTAAAAGTTTTTGCTTTGAAACAACACCTGGAAATTACACCTTTCTAAACTTTCTGCATAACTAAAACCGTCAATATAATAACAGGGCATTATTGACGTATATTTAATGTCACCGGAATTTACAATGAATTTTCAAGTGTGCAAAGTGCACGTTCCAGATGTGGGTCAGCTTGTATTTATTTACGAGTTGCTGGCTTATTCACAACCAAAACATGGGCTCTTCCAGTTATTACTTTGAGTGATGTTGAGTGCTGTACGTGAACTTAAATATGAACTAAAACTGATGATTAATAAAGTTTGTGAACATTCATAAGTTAATACATTTGTTAATTAATAAGAATGTTGTATGATTTAATGAACAACTAAATAAACATATTTGTAATTATCTTTTTTTTCGGTAAAAACATGATTTATTAAACAATTTGAATAGATAACTTATAGAATATAAAAAATGATAATTTCAAGTTTAATTGCACTTTCAGGAGAATGTTAAATGATAAATAAATAATCAAAACAAATTAAATTTTCTCAAAATTTTAGAAGAAAAAAAGATATCTTTTACATGTTAAACATTGTCAAGAAATGTCTAGTTCAATTTATAATTATGTATATTTATTTAATTTCAATATATTCTACAGAGGTATTTCTGCCTTGTTAGTTTAGATTGCTCGAAATTCACTGGAGACAACAAAGTTTGTAAATAATACAATTATAAATAAAGTGGATAATAGCAAAACTGTTATTATTTCGAATTGCAATTAGTTTTAGTTTGTAAACAAGTAAAGTACACTTCTCAATATAAATAGCAAATCACTAATGAGGGTTTGCAGATGTAAAGGAAAAGGCGAAACGAAAACAATAACAATCATACATTAAACATAATTAATTTATTCGGTGGACGGTAATTACGACCGTCCCTCGTTATTAAAGAACTTCGGTCCATTCAGTCGGAGACAGACACAGGGAATTCCATGCAACGACCTAAAACATAATACGGGATTTGTATGCTGCCCTTTAATGAAAACGCACGTCCGAAACTAATTCAATTCGCTCACTCTCCTCGTCCGACCACCCCAAATATTTTCATTGCTCGACCACCTAAGCTTAACACTACACCAACAATGATTCCGGCTCAATCCAAACCGGAAGTAGAACGAAGTGAAGAAGAAAGGGAGGTGAAAAAATAAATAAAACTATGAAGTTTTCCTTCGCTTAAATATTTTTTTTTATCGCTCGTTTCTGTTTCTTTTTTCGCTCCTCATCCTGCCACTTTTTTTTTCTTCTCCTGTTCTCTTCCGACTTCCTTTTTCTTCTTCCTCTTCGACGCCGTAAATTTCCCGATTAGCGGCAGCCGGCGAAGACGCGCCGTGGTGCACTGGTGGAGATAATATTCAATTGACTTAATTTTATGTCCGAATGGTAATCGCGTTCGAATTTTGCAGCTTTGTCGCACTCTCCAGTTTGTTTTCCGCTTCGAGAAAGTCGTTAATTAGTAGGAGGCAAACCTTCGAGCAGCCGACACCCCAACCCCCGTTGCGTCCTCCTCTTCCTCCTCGTCATTACAGAATTGATGCGTTTTAATTGCCGATCGGGCGGGAATTAATTAATTGACACGCTGATCATTTATTGCCGAACGTCTGGCCGATCAATTCTGCGAAAACGCCGGATTGTCACTCTTTCGATTATCATCATATTTGGGTCGGTATAATCACCATCATTAATGATACGGCCCGTTTTTTATTATTCGAAAATTCAAATAAATAAGGGTAACTCTTATAGGAATGCAAAAGGACTGTAGTAGGAGAGTACAAAACAAAGTAATTATAAGCAAATTTGTAAAATATAATGATAATAACATTTATTGCAACAACCTCAAAAACTAAATTTAATACAAAAAAACATACTATTTCTGGTACTTATTCGGTCCTTATCAGTTTCACTACTTTTATTGCTGACCGGTAAATGTCGTTGGGGTTCGAACAAGAACCTTTTGCACCAGATTTTTGAGATGCAGAGACTCTTAATCATTCGGCTATTTGTTTTGGGGCAACATTGAAAAATACTAATTATAATTAATAAATAAAATACATTCAATTTTTAGGCAACCGGATAACTAATAATATGTAAAGACAGAATTACATCAAAGCGGAACAGTGGCAAAACAGAACATATGGTCTACAGCTAGTTTATTATGTTTGCTCATCTTAAATTTTCTTATGATTGTTGATCAAAGGTATTTTCCTAATACATGGTTTTCGTTTCGTTTTATCATGTCATGATATATCACTGTTCTGTTCTTTTACTATTCTGGACTAATATATTCATTTTTTGTTGGTATTTAATGTATATTCTGCAACAGATTAATTAAAGTACGGGTTGTAAATTTCAAAATAAACTGAATGAACTGTAAAAAACTAGTACTCAAAATTAAATGTTATCAATAAATGAACATTTTTTTCTATTTACAAAAGCCTCTTATTGATCTAAGGTTCTGTTCCTTCACTTTCTGGTCTGTTACGTTCTGCTTTTGTGGGTTTCGTTTTGTCATGTCATGATTTATCATTGTTCTGTTTTTTTTACTATTTTCTACTAATGTATTCAGTTTTATGGGCATTCATTATTCAATTGCCATTGTATATTCTGCATAACGGCTTCGATTAGTACGGATTGTAAATTTCAAAATAAATTGAACAAAATGTAAAAAACTAGTACTCAAAATTATATGTTATAAATAAATGATTAGATTTTCTATTTAGAAAAATCTCTTGTTTTTATACTGTTCTGTTCCTTTAATGTTCTGGTCTGATACGTTCTATTTTTGTGGGTATACAATATTCAATTATGATAGTGTATTTATTTATAATATAAATCCGGTTTCAATAATGAATTAGTTGTATTTTTACATAAATTGAATAAATATACATTTTAAATAACTAGTGAACAAAATCAATTCTTAAAACACCAATGATCGTTTTTACTTAATGTTCCTTTTTATGATATTATTCCGTTCTGGCCTATGATGTTCTGTATTTTGGGTATCCAATATTCAACTTCTATCTACATTTCGTTTGGATTAGTTTATTATAATATTAGTTATAAATTTTCATATAAATTGAATAAATATAAATATTAAATAATTGAAAACACTACGATTTGTATATAAGCAATTAATTATGTGAACATTAATTGTTTATATATAAATGATCGTTTTGTTTATCTATATTTAGTAAAGCATTATTTTGTGATCTTCATTTTTGAGCGTTTTTTAATAACCCGCACTATGAGAGGTGTTTCGTTGTAAATTCTTTAGATCGTTAAAATCCATATGAAAGAAAATGAACTAAAAGACATTAATTTGTAAGATGTTTAAGAAAAATTAATAAGAATGTCTTGAAAGTCATTTTTTATGACAATTAATTATTCGTATATTAATTGTATATATATATAAATAATTGTTTTGTGCGTTTTTTTTTTAAATAAATCCGCACTATGCGATGTATGTTGTTTTAAATTCATTAGATCTACAAAAATCATGAACTAAAAGACATTAATAATGCACTATGTTGACTAAAAATTAACAAAAATGTATTGAAAGTCAATTATAATGAATTCAATAACATGAAACTATGGTATAGCTCTATACAATATAGGAAAAAAGTGGATACGGCTCTCATAAAGTACGTATGAGTGCTCGCCCTAGGTATATTCTAACTTTAGTATTTAACATTTTAAAATTAATTCAGAATTGTAAGATTTACTAACTTAACTATTCAATCCAAAAGTTTTACGTAATTTTTCGGTAAACTAAGTGATGTAAATGCACAGTTTACTAACTTAATTCAAAAGTTTTACGTGTTTTTTCAGTTTACCAAGTGAAGTAAATGTACAATCTACAAACTTCATTTAAAAAACTTTATTTTTCAGTATATTAAGTGAGTATTTTCTCTAGTTTCAATTGAATTGTTTTACATACTTTATTTTATTTAAACATATATCTTTCTATTAATGTTACGGATCTATTTCTGGCACTTTTTCGGTCCTTATCAACCTTATCACTACTGTTGATTCCTGACGGATAAATGCCGGAAAAATCGATCAGCCGTGGGATATGAACCAGCACCTTTCGCACTAGATTTTGTGATACAGGGACTCCTAACCTATAAATGGGATAATTTATTTACTTTATTATAATGATTATTATTATTTCCGTTCATAAATTGTTCTCGTTCCTGAAAGAGTTCAACGTTTGCGAAATAATTGCGAGAATATTGAACGTACGTGAAGGTCTTCATAATGGCGTTGGTACATATTTCGGTAGGTTCAAGACTCGGTGGTTTCCATAGGGATATTATACACGTTAGGATGATTTTATTAAACAGTAACTAGACGGGAACGGCGTTTGGAGCCGAATGCGACAAAAATACAAAGCGCCACATTATGCCAGACGTTCCCAGGATTATACAGACTCCGGCAAATACATTTATACCTTCTTCTCATCCTACTCCTCCACCTACTAACCAACCGTTACGTACAAAGATGTTTACAAATCTCGGTGTATTATTAATATATACAAATGTATTCAATACAACATTTTTAGTAAAATATAATTCTTTATATCTGTTTCTTATATAAGCAATAAAATTTAGTTATTTACAAAATTGGTATATTTCATGTAATTTTATATAGATTTGAACTATTTCATTCTATAATATCATATTGTTACATGTTTATTTCAGTGAATGATTACATTATATGTAAGTTATTCAACAAAGATTGGTTATTATTACAAAAACTAATTGTTTCGTTTGCATTTATGTATTTCTATAAACATTTTTATATTATTTCATCCTATAATATTATATTATTATACATGTTTATTTTAGTGTATTAATACATTATATTATTACATATTATATTGGTAATTCCACAATGTGTTGCAATACAGTTTAGTTATTATTACAAAAATATATTGTTGCATGTTCATTTTATTGTATTATAAATGTTTGTAATTCCACAAATTACTGCCACAACAATAAAATACATGATCAGTTTTCGATGGAATACATAATATTATTAATTATGATTGATATGATTCGAAAAAAACATCCAATTTATAAAATTTAAAAAAAAACAGCTTGAATAAAATAAATAAAATGAATCAATCATCAATTGTGGTTGTGTGTATGTTTGTCGGCGCTCGACGCACGCAAAGAGACAACAATAAATAACATTTGCACGTATTAAAATACACTTAACAAATTTTAATAATCTATTTGTCATGTCGGCACTCTGCGGCGTTTCCGTAACCGCCTGTTGATTTGCCGTCAGTTTGATTGATAAAAGCGTTTTGTACTGTTTCGTTCCTCTCTCTCTCTCTCTCTCTTTTTGCCTGTTATATTTTTACCAACGTCTGTCACCGAAAAAAAAACACCGGATAACACTAAACGCGCTCGTTATTGTTAAAAATACATCATATAATGCACGTCTCTAATAAATTGAATTTGTGTTATGTTATGTTTGTTGTTGTTGTTGTAAGATTTTATATTGTATTTGGTGCCTATTATTACATATTGATTATTTGTAGATAATTTATAATGTTAATTATACGAGGAAAAGACGTATGGTCAAAGGACTTTTATAATTAATTTGTTATAATTTTTTTATGTAAACTCTCAAACCTGTTTTTTTTTTCAATGTAGATTTTCTCTTTTTGTCTAAAGAATTGATATAAAACAAAATAATTCCTGTATTAACGATTTGGATGTGTAGTACGAAAATAATTCGTTGAATAAAACTTTGTTTTCAGAGGTAACTTAAAAGTATAGTAGTTCACAAACGAAATGAAAAACTATTTTTTGAACATTTGTTTTATTAATAAATGAAATCAATGTTTAAAATATGTACCTAAAGTTCATTGTTTGTGCTTTTTTCTTTGTCATTCCATAACAATTGCCTACACAAATTAATTATTTGTTTCAAAACTTTGTTTTCAGAGGTAACTTAACAAACGAAATGAAAAACTATTTTTTAAACATTTGTTTTTTAAATAAATGAAATCAATGTTAAAAATATGTGCCTAAAGTTCATTGTTTGTGCCTTTTTGTCAATTCATAACAATTGCCTACAGAAATTAATTCGTTGAACAAAACTTTGTTTTCATAGGTAACTCATCAAACGAAATGACTATTTTTTGAACATTTGTTTTTTTAATAATTGCAATCAATGTTTAAAATATATGCATAAAGTTCATTGTTTGTGATTTTTTTTCTGTCATTTCATAATAATTGCTTACACAAATTAATTCGTTGAACAAATCTTTGTTTTCAGAGGTAACTAAACAAACGAAATGAAAAACTAGTTTTTGAACATTTATTTTTTTAATAAATGAAATCAATGTTAAAAATATATGCCTAAAGTTCATTGTTTGTGCCTTTTTGTCAATTCATAACAATTGCCTATACAAATTAATTCGTTGTACAAATCTTTGTTTTCAGAGGTAATTTAACAAACGAAACGAAAAACTATTTTTTGAACATTTGTGTTTTTAATAAATGAAATCAATCTTTAAAATATATGCCTAAAGTTCATTGTTTCAGCTTTTTTCTTTTTCATTTCATAATAATTACCTACAGACATTAATTCGTTGAACAAAACTTTGTTTTCCAAGTTAACTTAACAAACAAAATAAAAAACTATTGTTTTAACATTTGTTTCTTTTTTAAATAAATGGAATCAATGTTTAAAATATGTGTCCAAAGATTATTGTTTGTGCTTTTTTCTCTGTCATTTCATAACAATAGCCTACATAAATGAATTAGTTAAGTGAAACTTCGTTTTCAGAGGTTACAAAATATGATGAAAAACTGTTTTTCGATATAAATAAATGTAATCAATGTTAAAATATTCGTCAAAAGATGATTTCTGTTTGTGGTTTATTTCATTAAACAATTAGCTATATGAATTCGTTGAACTAAACTTCGTTGTCAGAGGTAAATGAAGAGTATCACAAACGAAATGAAATTAATGTTATAATTTGAACCTAAAGTTGATTCTATATACTTTTTTCTCTTTCATGTAACAGTTGTACAAATATTCATTGTCATAGGTAAATAAACTGTTTTTCGAACAATTTTTAAATTTATGAAATAAATATCGAAATATATATCCAATGTTAAATGTTTGTACTTTTTTCTCTCTTTCATTTAACAATTTCCTAAACCAAGTCATCAATACGTATTTGTTGAACAAAATTATTGTTGAACAAAAAATTTGTTGAACAAAATTAAATAAAAATTTTCACATATAAAATGAAATGTTTTTCGAATAACATTTGTTTTAATAAACTAAATCTGTATTAAAATATGTATTTAAAGTTGATTTTTGTTTATTATTTGTTTCTATTTCATTTAACAATTGTTAAGCAATGCACAGTTATTGTATTTTCTACACTTAACACTTCTTTTTAAATCATGACCCAATTCACTAAAACAGTATTTTTTTAATATAATTTAAGTATCATTTTAAAATCTTTGTTTCTATTTTTTTCAGCAAGAACTTCTTTAATATAACTTTCTGGCTTCCTTGATTACAATACTTTCCAAATCTTCGACTAAATACCTCCAACATCCTTTGGATGTAACAAATTGCTAACATCGACATTTTGAGCCACCCTTTTGTGTAAGTGTTTTAAGAAATAAATATATTTTAATTTACCGAAGTAATATTCATATTTATAATAATAGTGAACAACTATTTCATTAATTTAGTCTTAATGTTCTTTGATAATGAAATTTTTCTTATATTCAACTGAAAACCTGAACGTCTTCTGCATTCAACTACTTGACAACATCTTATTGTGCCACTCATTTCGTTAGATAATTACTCTTAGTAATTAACCTAAACTAATGTTTTATGAAAGCGTTCCATTGTATTTAATAGCGTATTTAAAAGAAGTATTTGTGGAGTTTTTAAACGACTAAACACATAAATCGTGTATAATGCATTGCAGTGAATGTTTAATTTCGCGTTGAATGACCATGTTATGCAAATGCGATACACGGTGTTTGAATTGCAGAAAGCTCGAGGGTGGCGCGCGCGTCAATTATAAATATTATATTTTAAGTGAGCTTACGGCCCGGGGCGCTGCGACAATGACAATATGGACAGGACAATGTGCAGGACCTTTGCAGGAGGCGCGCAGGAAGGACGTTCCCGGCGCGAGGAGGCATTGTTAAACTTTTAAACTTTCGCATGTTCAGGGCTCGATAAAACTCTCATAATTTCCTCTCGCAGCATCCATTCCAGCAGCTCGCCTTCTCCTCCTCCACCACCACCCTTCGTGCTCATTTTTATTTCACCGTTTCCATCCTTCCCACTTTCCGGATGATGCTGCCTGGATGGAGGTGGTCGGAATGCGAGGATTTGGACGATGTTTCGCATTGTGGAAGAGTGGAAATGCAGCGGACGATTCGTTGCAAAATTAAACCATTTCGTAATTACGTTACGTAGTCACGATCGAAAAGGTTGTTTGTTAATAATGCGAGTATTAGTAATGCATATATATATATATACATAACTACGGTCATCAATTGTGCGGAATAATTAATTTCCACCGCACAATATTATGGAAGTTCAAACTCAACCCATTCCCAAACCAAAAACGGTTTATTAAATAATGCATGTGCAAAAGCCCTTCGAAGTAAATTAAACTGTTTACATGTGCGATTAACGTTTGGCTGTATTAAACTTGAATTTCCATTGTTACGTTCAAATTTGTTGTAATTAGAAGACATTCCAGAATAATATTAATTATGATTACAATTAATTACAAATATTAGTGAATTTACTGAAATAATTTACATTTTACAGTGATTAATCAAAGGTTATTATTAAGAACAATTTATTGGTTTTGAAATAAATGAAGTTACAGCTGGTAAGTGATGTTACAACGTGTAATTAATAAGTTTATTGTTCTCTCCTTTGTTGAAGCTAAGAACCGTAACACGCTTCCACCGACGTCTCGGCTATTAATCACGAAATTCAATTAAAAATCGTTCGAAATGAATTAACCTGCCCCTACATTCGAGATCTATAATAAATCGCTTCCGAAAAATATCGAAGGAGGAAAAATTACTTTCCCATTGTTTCATACCCCCCATTCATGCCACGTTGCACTTTGTTTTCAAATCAGTTGATAGGAAAGTAATCAGAAAAAAGATATAACGAAGTTTTTGAATCGGAATAGTTGAGTTTCAATCGAATATTAATTATACCTTACTTAGTCCGATTAATTAAATATGGCTAAAAACATGAGGCTTTATTTATCATGTTTTACTGTTTGATTTTTTACACATTTTACTTGTAAAGTTTATATTCCCTATTCTTTGCGTATATTCTGAACTTACCAACTTTCCTTACTAATTTCTACGTAAATTGAACTTGTTTAATCAGGATTATAGAAGATGGTTTAACCCTTAAATGAGAGAGAAATTTGACCTTTACTGTCAGAACCTGAACGCCTATATACACCTTTTTTTGGACAGTTTAGAAACCTTCAATGGGGACCACGCCTGGAGCAGGAATCGTGGTACTGTGCGATTTCAATGCACTAAAACCACTCCCCCCGCAAACAAGCATGCAGGACCCGGAGTTATCTATTGTCTTTCTGACCATGCTGTTTGTATTCGAGCAAGTTGCTCCGTACTCTTTGTTGTCTCTTTGCTAGTCATCTGTCATCTAGCTAGTCATCTCTGCACTATGTTCTTCGAGCTGAGCCTTTCTGTCATCTTGCTCCTTTCTGCTTATAATATCTGTGATATACCCAGCTATAATGTTCCAGCTGTCTTCGCTTCTAAGCATGTTGTTGACCAGGTTCTCTGGTTCCAGTGTCTCTCCTAGCTTTGCCTCAGCCTCGTGCTTCAGTGCCGCCCACCTATGGCATATAAAGATGGTGTGCTCTGAATCGTCCTCCTCCTCGTAATACCAACACTTTGGGGAGTTGTGCTTCGTTATAAAGTGAAGATACTTCCCAAAGCAACCGTGTCCGGACAGGGCCTGTATTATGTGGAAGGTTACTTCAGCATGGCTTCTTCCTACCTATTTGCCCACATTTGGTATCAGTCTTCTGGCCAATGCTCCTTTCGTTGACGCATGCCACCCTTCCTGCCATCTTAAGACTTTATGTTCTCGTACGCTGTTCCTGGTAATTCCATCTTTTCTGCCCCTGTATTGCTTCGCTCTTTCCTTGACCAGAAGTTCGATAGGTAGAATTCCTGCAATTACCTGGATCGCGTCTTTAGACGTACTTTGCCATATGCATGGCTTTCTCCCAGATTAGCGCTGCATACAGCATCAGAGACTGCACAACGGTGCTCAGCAGCTTTCTTTTTCTAGGTTTTGGTCCTCCCATGTTCGATCTATATACACCTATAGAAATAATGTAAGATCTTAATCAAAAATAAGGATCATAATTTAGTTACAGCTATGTTTGAAAAGTCGAGTGTTCCCTTGCTAAGAAACATATTTGATCTATAAATCGATGATTGTGCCACTAAGGAGCCACACAAAACATTTTTACAAGCAAGTTTGGACGAATATATAAATAGTATTTAAAACTTTGATTAAGATTCGTCAATTTCTCTCTTTCTTTACCTACTACTTTCACTGACTTTCCTTACTTATCTTTCATACTTAATGCTAAGTCTGATGGGATAAACGTAACTTATATTTAAGGTACGTGCTCGTCAAATAAGAGTTAGTGACCAGTGTCCTTTTGGCAGCGTAATGGGCGCAGATACAATTTAGATAGTAGATTATCTTATCGGCGTCCCCACAGACAGAGAGAGAGAGAGAGAGGGCGAGAAGAGATAGAGAAAGCCAAAATTTATCGGCAAAACTGGTAACGTAATTTTGCTCTTCGGAGTGGCCCACTTGCGGGTCGTTGGGGCTATTTATTCATAAGTTGCGCAACATTCGTGGCATCTCGGAAACGGTTCTTAATAGTTATCGTCTGGTCGGGCAGTTTTGGATTGTGCCAATTCGTTATCGGATTAACCGGAGGAGCACGAGTTTCGTTGCGTGGATTATCTCACAAACGCCGATGTGCAACCCAGCAAAACACCGATTTCTGCATATTACACCGGAGGATACTCCTTTCCCCGCAAATGCACATTATCCAAAGCAACCGTTCTCCAGGTTTTAATTACTGACTATTGCTATTACTAACCACCTACCAATTGTAAAATAATTCCAGTCTTAATGAAAATCATCTAAGATGAAGTAATAAGACTAATTGTATAAGTTCATATTTATCTATTAGTTTAACTGAAGTTCTAGTATTTCGATTTTTGTAACAAGACTTAAAGTTTCTCCGAAACTTTACGAATCTTTACGAAAGCCTATAAAACAATCAGAAATGCAACGAAACGTTATGATACTTTACGAAACTCTATATATCCAAAAAATTATCGAAATTTTGATAACAACGAAGTTTATATATCAATTTTAACTCCCTACGAACACATTTTGGTAACATTTGAACTTTGATTAACATTTGGTGTGTTTACGAAATTCTATGAAAATCATAAACTCTACGAAAATCTGAACTCTAAGAAACTCTACGAAAGTCAAATAAACTGTAAGAAAGTCTACGAAACTAAGAAAATGTATGAAAGTATCGAAATCAATTTACAATAATTAACAAATAAATTATTGAAATTAGGTAAATTTTCATGTTAATTCCCTTAATATTATAAAATAATATATTTAAAATTATAAAATAATATATAAAAATTATCAATTAAAATTGAAAATTAACAAAGTGCAAAATGAACGTTTAATAATTATTTAATATTTGCCGAATTAAATGTCAATAAATGTGCTGTAATATTTACATTAATGTTATTATTACAATTTAAAAACTGTCTAAAATTATGCATTAAAATATAATAAAATAGGTCAGTATTAAAAACCGATAAAGGCAATATAATTTCATCGTTATTTGCTGCTGATTTTCTGAATTAACAAATAACAATTAACGGAACAAAATCCTAAATTACAGCCATTCGACGGAGTATTGTGTGTTTTTTTCCCGTTGTTGCAAATCTACGTATTGCATAATCAGCGAAAATTACTGTTAAAATGTGGGTTGCGGTGCGCGCAGTGTAATTGCGGAATATAATAAAATCGGAATATGCGAAATGATGCTATTTTTGGTCCAATTAACTGCAAATAAACTCGCCTCCTCCCCGCAAAATTTTGTCACCCACATGCACGAATGTAGAGCCAAAGTTTTAGTTTGAACTGAACAAAAAAAAGGAGAGAGTACCGAACATACACACACACTAAATTGGATTTTCTATAATGCTGTTTCGCTTCGCATAAAAGTGATAATCGTTAATTGCTTCAATTGTTCGCAGCGATAAATGGAATTACCGTCGGCCGTGGCGCGCTTCAGCATTCCGAATTAATTATTAATTAATTGTGAGCATCCGAAAAATACACAAACGAACGCAAACACGCGCTCACGCACGGTTATTTTCACGCATCGAAGCTGAATAAATACTTAATTGGGATCGGTTTTCGGTGGGGTGGTTGATGGATGTTTGCAAGGACGGAATGGTAACGTGCAACGAACGAAACTCACACCCCAGCTTCGCCGCAAAATCCACCCGCCGTACTCACCACGAGCAAACAGGATGGGCCGAAGACATTCTCGTGTTTGAATAAGAGGGGGCCTCAATAATTCATCTGCAGTTCCTCCGAACGCCCACGCAAACTATACCACACCAATCACGCTATATTTCAAAGTGTGCCGTGACGGGCGAGAAATTAAAATCAGAACCACCCCAATCGATATTAAATCCCTATCTACTATATATATATATATATATATATACATATACATGTGGTTTATTATATCCGGTTCTGTTGTGCGCTTTTACAGACTTTTTTCTTGTTTATTGCATGCAATGCATTCCGATTTTTTGAAGTGAATGTTACCAAGCAGCAACGGATAACATCTAAACGTATAAATATACACTTTTATAAGAAATATTGTTTAATACATTGTTTGATTAAACTAAGTTTAATGAGTTAAAAATTATTCTGTTAAACGCCAATTACTAAGAAACTCTACGAAACGTAATAAAACTCTTCTACATGTAATATAAATTACAACAAAGGTACAATTAATAACGAATTGCTATGTAAATTATAATCAAATTATATTTGAATATATCAAATATAAAAATAAGTCAATTAAAATTGAATATGTTCAAGAAAATGGCATGAAACTGTAAGAAGTCTAGTAAAATCTAAGGATTGCCATCAAATTCCACAAAATTCTACGAAAATCCATAAAACTCTAAGAAATTCTAACAAATTACTATACTCTAAGAAAGTGTAATGAACTCTGAGAAATTATAAGTAACTCTACAAAACTCTACGAAACTCTATGAGAGTGTAATATAGTCTTTTTTTGTAGATGAGTGGAAACCTTACATAGGGACCACATGTGGAGTCGTGGTACTGTGGGATTCTTACCCACTAAAACCTCTCCCCTTCTTCCTCAACATCCAGGTCCACTATCTTTGCATTCCGCTGCAATGTTGATTGTCTTTGCTCACTCACTGGCAGTTCCATTCTTTGCATCAGTGCTGGCCTCCACTGCCACTGTCTTAGTTGACTCTTTGTAGTCTCCGCTCATCTTCCTCTTTTGTTGAGAGCACCTCCGACACATATTCAGATACGGTCGCCCAACTCTCTCCGCTCTTCGACATTTCACCAACGACTCCCTTTGGTTCCAGCAAGGCACCCAGTTTGGACTCTGCCTCGTGCTTCGTCCGTGCCCATCTATTGCACCTAAAGAGTGTGTGCTCTGGGCTATCGTTCTCCTCGCAGTACCAACACATTTCATCCTCCTTCTTCGCGATGAAATGCAGGTACATGCCGAAGCATCCATGTCCAGGGAGAGCCTGGCCTTTTTATCCAGGGCTGTGTTTTTGGAATTAGGCGTCGAGTCCAGGCTCCCTATGCCATTTTTCCTGCCACTTTTGCAGTAATCTGGCTCTGGCATCTTCCTTATTCGCCCCGCTATGCCTCTCACATCTTTCCCTAACCAGGAGTTCTATTGGTGGCACACCAGCTAATACTTGTACAGCATCCCGGGAAATTGTTCTGCGATTAAGTATATCTTGAGATTTAAGCCGCTTTAGTCTTCGCTGATGGAATACAATACACGTCAACTCAGTAGCAAGTTGGTTTGAATGGTCCTCCAGCTGGAGATGGTATTTGGTACTGGCTTTTGATATCTCTTCCTTTACAAAGCTGATGGCCGTGTATATTGTAGTTCATACAGAACAAAGGATTATTGGTAATTTGTATTGGCGTTTTCGACTAAAATCTTTGGATGATGTCTTTACATGTGTTGCAGGGAAATCTCCATAGTGTCGGTCTAAAATCGTTTAATGACTGTCTTATATAAAAGCACTATGTTATGAACTGATACGCTTAATATAATTTATTTTTAACTGTTAATCCTAGTTGTGATATGATTTTGGAAGCAAACCAAGATACTATTAACATCATCTTAAGACAATTCGGTATTTTTTTTTCATATGCACTTCTAGAGATATGATATTTTCTTTTTTCGGAGGAGTGAAAACCTTCAAAAGGGACCACGTCTGGAGCAGGAATCGTGGTATTGTGCGATTTTTACGCACTAAAACCACTCCCCATCAAATATGCATGCAGGACTCGGTGTTTACCATTGTCTTTCTGACCATGCTGTTTGTATTAGTGCAAGTTGCTTCACACCATTTGCTAGTCAGCTCGTTGCATTTCTGCACTCTGTTCTTTGAGCTGTACTTTTCTTTCATCTTGCTCCTTTCTGCACATGATGCCTTTAATATACCCAGCTATTACATTCTAGCTATCTTTGTTTCACAGCATGATGTTAACCAGGTTCTCTGGTTCCATCGTTTCTCCCAGCTTTGCCTCAGCCACGTGCTTCAGTGCCGCCCACCTATGGAATCTAAAGATAGTGTGCTCTCGATCGTCCTCCTCCTCGCAATAGTAGAGATATGACTAGAAGATGCATAGTAGATAAATTGCAACAACCACAGATTTGCGTTAACGAATTATTTTTTATCCCTGTGTGACACGCTTGATCAATATCTTAATAGTAATGAACTTACTTTAAATCTTTATTTTATATTCGTAATAAGTATTTTATAATTCGTCTTTGTACCTAACGAACAACAGTTTTAAGTCTTAACTGAAAAATAGTTAAAAGTTTATTGTTAAATCTCCATATAGTTTACTTTACAACTACCAAGACTCAACGATGACATCAGCAGACATTATTCCACTATGTACAGAATTCCATCCCTGGGACACAACAGTGCTTAGCATCATCTGCTTGTGGTAGTGTGTAGTTATTTAGTGTAACGGTTGGACAAGTTCGTCGACGCATTGTAAATGTTACATGTACCGACTTCACTTCATTAGCATCAATTCTCCATTCTATGAAGTAACATTCAAAGTAACACTTCCCAATCCACTATATTTTACTACTACAGAGAACAAAGTGACTTTATTTTTGAGTAAGCTCTAAATATGTTGTATTTTTGTATAGCAATCCGCAATAACATAATCGTCTGTAATATGAGAAAAGTGTTGGACAAGTACCTCAACTCATACATAATAGGAAAATATCAATTTTCTTAAAACTTATTGCAAATTTATTCAAAATAAAGAGCTCAATGTTACATTGTTCATTCCAAATTTCTATTTTGAACAAAACAACTTTATTTTTAATATAATGCTATGTATAAAATAGATAATAAATCATGAATTGAAATAAATTAACCATAAATTATTCAGTTCCAATAATTATAATAATTAGAATTGTTTCGTGTTCAAACAAATATCGTAAAGCTGATTAGCTCTCACACTGATCGATGATCAAATAAATCTCCCCTGATTAATGTCCATATAAAATCGAACGCAATGTTAACCAAACATTTCGTCCCAACGAATTTCTGTTAATAATATCACTGTATTCATATTAAAGTTGATTGCAGCAGAATGCTTTCGCTATTAGCTTATTACATGGATTGATTCAATAAACCACAACCATTACACGATGCAAATGAACCCAAACAAAAAAAAGAAATCGTCAATACGCAATTACGCAAATGGAAAACGTATAATTTTAGCAACGTTTTTAGGAAAAGTACAAGTACATGTTTTCAGCAGAATGAAGAGAAAAAGGTGCGTTTGTGTTTTCTGAATGTAAGAATGAGAAGGAGAGATAGAGAGTTACTAAGTATCATAAGTTAGGACAAAAATCCTGCAGGCTATATATGTTGATGAAAGTTGTTTTGAATCGGATACGTAAGTGTGTGCTGTAGCTGCTGCTGCTGTTGGTGGTTCTTCTTCACGGCGTCGCGACGCCTCGCGCCTGCGTCCCTCCACCTGTCTGGCCTCATGTGCTTACGGTGCAGACACCAGTGCGCTTTCACTTGACGCGAGGAAAGCTCGACGAGGAAAGCTCTCCGAAAACCCCGTGAAAAACACACTTTGAAAGTGTTTTTCCCACACAAGAGAAAAAAAAATAAATCAAATACGCAACACGTAAATCAAAGTTGGAAATCACAAGGAAAGTTCTTTAAACAATTTAAATCGTTTGTGTGTTGTTGTTTTTTTTTAATATTTCGAGTGCCAAACAATAAAACTTTATGTAATGACAATTGGACGTTAGTTAATAAAAAGGATTTTAAATTTCCAATCTTCTAGCATATTTGTAAGTCTTTAGCGGTAGATTAAATAGCTGATTAAACAAAATCTTCAAAATGGAATCTTACAGTTTAAGATATTTCTTATTCAGAGCCATAAAATTCCTTGAGAATTTTCGTCTGAACAAAATTCCTGCTTCCTTTTGGCAAACAGCTTGCAGTATTTTAATGCTTGATTCCCAACGAACCGGAAATTTATTTAAACGTTCTAAAGATTTCCTTTTTCCTCCTGCGTTATTCCTTAAATTAAACACAAATCCGCATTATGTGTTCTCCCGTTTTATATTTCATTTTCCCTCTCCTTTTGGCGCTAAATAAAAGTACATAAAGGACTCAAAGTTAACCGCGCACTTTATATTAACTGTGAATAGACTGTTCTTCACTTTACTGAAAACATTACTTTTAACTTCGTAGATCCCTATTTTTTCTTCAAATTTTCACCAGTTTTAGCGTCTATACCTCGACCATATCTATAATTTGTTGATTTAGTTCATATTTTTTATAAAATTGCATAAAAGTTATTCGATATTAACAAGAATTTAAACTCCACTTTAATCTATTTTCCTTAGTTTACTTTACTCTGCGAAATTAATTACGTTTAACTTCAAATTAATCCACCGGCTTCGCGATTTTTAATTAAGCAATTTTGAATTACAATATTATTAATTCATTAACGTCTAGCACTTTCTTAGCGTTTTCTCAGAGCTTTTCGCCTTCGCAAGTTTACGGAAAAGAAACTAATTGGATTTGATTGCATTAAGAAATTTAAATTGACTTAGTTGAACACAAATAAAACTTTCATGTGTAAACGTATGTTGTAATAAAATTACAAATAGTAAATGGTTAGTTTTCAACTTCAATTAAATTTGTTTTCAACTTCAATTCAACTCAACTATTCTTACAACTTATTAATACAACAATTGTATAAAAAAATGTTTATTTACTATTTAAAATAAATACTTTTTTCTATCATTTTGTACGTGAAATATACAAAAAAAAATGTGAGTCAAAGATTCAACATAAGTTTACTTTAAGTAAATATTATTATTCTATTAATATTAATAATAAAATACAAAACAATATGCTATTGCTTCAAAGGGCTATAGACTATAGATCTTTTTGCCTTATTTCTTTTAATATTCATACAATTCTCTAACTTTTTGCATATTTTTCTTACATTTTTTTTTCATTTTAATGCTTTATAAATTACCAAGTAAAGCAAATACATCTATAGTTTATATTTTTTTGATTAACTACAATTTCCAATCATCCCGTTCTATTTTCATGTTAATGTCAACAATTCCTGATTTTCTTTGAAACTTTAATTAAGCTCTTTTAGATTACAATGTTGTTCATTCATTAGCACTGAGTACTTTCTCAACGTTTTTAAATTCGCAGTTTACAGCCAAGAAACTAATTGGATTTAAACATAAATAAAACTCTCGTAATTAACGTCTGAAAAAAGTAATAGTATTCAAAATATTATATCTAATTATACAAATAATGCACAGAAAGTTTGTACTGATTTTCTGTAAGAATTATGAAAAATATATGAAATGTGGGTGTATTTTAATATTTCAAATTTAATAACTTTATTTATTTGACATTTGATAATCAACACGAAATAATCTATTTTGACATTATAAATTTCATATCTGTAAAAAATTGACATCATTATATAAATTGACATGTACTATTTTGACAATGTAAATGTCACATCTGAAGAAATTTGACATCTTTAGAAAAAAATGACGTGTATATGCATATTGAAATTAGACATATTATAACTTAACATATTAAATATTGGAAATCATTTGACATCTTTAGTAAATAATTGACGTATGTATATATTTAGATAAATGATGTATTTATACATTTGACATTTACTATCACTTAATTATCTATTTTGCAAATATTAATTGTTACACCTATATAAATTTGTCATATTTAGTATAAATGACGTGTATATATGTTTGATATTTGACATTTAACAACTTTACACATTAGATATTTAATAATCATTAGTCATTTGGAAATTTGACATCTTTAGAAAATAATTGACGTTTGTATATATTTAGATATTTAACATCTTTACATATTTGACATTAACATATTAGAACTAAATAAAGCATTTCAATACACCCATACCTCGCTTTACGGCCTAGATACGATCCACGAAACTTGGCCGCAAAGCGAAAAGCCGTATAAGGAATGAATTATTGCGCTTGCGCAAGATTGGCAACATGTAGATATATCGAAATGGAAAAAGTGTTTTTTGCCGTTATAGCGAAACATTTTAGGCCGTAAATCTGAAACGTGCCTCAATTGAAGAGGGCTGTTATAGGGAAATGCCGTGTAAGGAACGGTCTTTTAGCGAGATATGGGTGTATTAGACATTTAAATTCTTTAGAAAATAATTGAC
Source organism: Nicrophorus orbicollis (assembly GCA_018845635.1). Lineage (NCBI taxonomy): Eukaryota > Metazoa > Arthropoda > Insecta > Coleoptera > Silphidae > Nicrophorus > Nicrophorus orbicollis. The sequence continues at coordinate 1,238,300 of JAFMTC010000100.1, read as the reverse complement.
GTGTAAACTGACATTTAACATCTTTACGCATTTGACATTTAATAATCAATACTAAATAATGTACATTGCATTAGACAATGGATAACCAATACTAAATTATGTATTTTGACATTAGAAATTTAACATAAACAGAAATGATATATCTTGAAAAAAAAAACAGTAATAAATAACAATAATCTGTATTAAAGCAAAACAAACTATATTTATTGAACATATATAGTACTTTTTCCATAAAAACCCTAATGACTTAAAGATGTCGTAAATATCTAATTAACTTTATTGCGTCGTAATGTGATGTAACTTCTTTTTTTATGTAACTTTAATTGTTCTATTCCGTATTATTGCCGACATCGTTTCGAACACAAATAAAACAAAAACTCTCCTTTTTTACGAACAGAATTAGACGCATGTACTTCGCAAATTTCCATTCATAATTTAGTTCGCGTTTCATGAATTATCAATGCTAAAGTATAGAGCACTTTCTCCGGATAAAATAAAAAAAAACTAGCCTAAAACATTTTCGTGTTGGAAACTTTCTCATTTTATTTGATTTTTTTCCATTCATTACTATTTTAGTGTGGAAAAAGTGTCTGGACTTATAATTTATTGAGGTATTTAATGTATTCATATATACGCGTGGCTTTTGTATTATTTGATTAGGTAATATCCTATACTTTTATTTAGTTCTTTATGAAAAAAAAGTAAACTTTTCGATATTATATTGTAACTAAGTCATGGGAGAGGTGTTATTAAGGATTCTCGTTTATGAAAAGCGTTGTGTTAAGGGGACGTTATTAATATTTCGTTATTTTTTGCTCTTGCTTCATTTCAATTATTATAGCAGACTTTAATTTACTTGAGACTCGTGGAAAACAAACACGAGAAAGTTTCGTTTTATTAATAACATATTTACATTTTATATAAGATTTTTTTTTCTTTCAGATTTATTAATTATTTATGGTTTTTTGCATTTGCAAATTTTAATTATTAAGTCTAAGTATAATATAAATATGAACATATTTTGTTCACGTAATCAAAACATCTTTTAATAAATTTTCATTACAAATTTCATAATTTATCATATGTTATTAAAGGAAAGTAATCAAACATTAATTAACAAACTTCTATTCATATAAATCAAAAGGATTGAAAAATGATTTCAGAACCTACAATTTAACTATTTTTTTAATAAAAACAACAATTTGATTCTTTTTTTTTCTGTAAACTCATTTGGATTAGATATTATATATCGAAAAATTATGTTTGATTGCAAATATTTCAAGAAAATAAACTATGAAAATTTTGAAAAAATCAATATTTTTTTCGTATAAACTCATTTGGAGTATGTATTATATATATTAAGATATTAATAATTCAAGAAAGAAGCGGATAAAAACAAATGAAAGTTCTGAAAAGAATGGTTAGTAAATATCAAAGGTAAGTTTAAGGTCACTTGATGTGTTAGTGTTCTAAATGTTTTTCTTGAATGTTAACTATTTAGACGAAACATCTGATTTTGTAGAAGCAGAAAGTACATAAAATTCTGCACGACGAAATCAATCTTACATTGTTGTTCTTCAACTGGTAATTATAACGAAAGAAATATCACCAAGATCGCTCCCTTTGTTTCCTCGTCGTATGCCGGTCAATGAATGAAAACAGGCCAATTACTGAATATATCTTTGGGAATCTTTATTGTGAAATGGCAATCAATAATAAGCTCGACGACGCAGAAAATTAACTTAGGAAACAATGGTCCCAAATCGACATAGATTGAAGAGATATCCACCTTGTTGGACCCTTCGTTAATCGACTTTTCCATTTGAAAACTAAACCTTCTTTTTTATATTTCCTCCCTTAAAAAAAGGAGCACGGAAAATTACGAAGATAATACAGATTAGTGTAATATAAAGTGTAATAAAAACAAATCAAATAAATCAATCGAACGTGTATTTACACCTTAAATCATCGTTTTAATTCGCGTTTCACTCGCTTTTACTGAAAATAATGCAGATAAAATAAATCAAGTTCTTTGCACGTATCAAAGTGTTAGATGCGGTCGATTAAACTACTTGAAATAAGAAAGTCCTGGAATAATTAATTAACACGCTTCGGCTTTTACTTGCACGCAATAATATCAGTTTATACAATAATTTACAAATGACATTTATAAATTTATTAAGAATTGTTATTTTGACCTCTAAACTCAACATTATTGAATAACAGTTAATGCCTTTATTGCGTAATTTCTTGTTGATTTTAGTTTGTATTTACATGAGAAAGTTATATGTAAACTTGATGGATGTATATGAAGGTTTTAGGAACAAGTTATTATACTATTTTCATATTTAGTAAGTGGGACTACTCAAAGCCAATTGTTAGAGTTGTCTTTCTTCTCAAACCTGAAAAAATTGAACGAATCCCAGTAAAGTCAAGTTTTTTGTATAAATCAATATTCATTCGAAAGATGTAATTGCAGTGTTAATGAAAGCAGCAGGTATAAATAGAAGAAAACTAGGTGAATCGTAATCAATATACGACATACCAAAATAATGTATAAGAATTAATATGATGTAAAAATTATAAAATTTTCATTGGGAACGTTTTTTTTTTGTTCTGAGAAGAGAAAAACCTTGCAAAAGGATTACGGTGGAATCGTGATACTGTATTTATTTATAAACATGAAATATCAAATAAACGATATAACAAAAAAAATCGTAACTAAAAACAAACACCCTTATATCTTATATTTTCATTTACAAAATAATATTTTCCATATAATTTATCATTTCCTTATGTATTTTCTTTTATATTTATATAATTATATAATTAAATTTATTATTAACATTATGTTCAGTTTCTTAAATTCAAATGGTATTTAATAACTATAATATATAGCAATACCTCGCATAGTCCGGATATTATATTCTCCCTTTATCACGTACTATTTGAAACCGGACTAATAGAAAACATAAAATAAACTGCACTAAAGTAAACATGAATGCATAGAAAGATATAAAAATATTTTTTAAATATAATAATTTAAGTTTTTTTTTACATTTTCAAGCAGGACTGGAATGAATCAGGACTTATCTTAGCTTGTCTAATATAATTCTTAATAATTCTAATAGAAATCGATTAAGTATATTTTGAATGAGAATAGTTATAATCTTGTAATTTCTTAATCAGTTTCCGAGCTGAAAATCACGTTCGAATTAATCCGTATGAAATGATATTCGAAAGAACGTTTCATTCCGAGCCAGATTTATATGCAAATTGTTGCGATTACTTTAATGTCCTTCCTTAATTTTGTTAAACATTAAATACGCTAATCTCGAATCTCACGAAAACGTATAATGTTGCGAATAACAGCATATAAAGTTTAATATATTCGAAATTAATAATATAATTACGTTTCATTATAAATTTATACAATATTTTGGTGTTTGTTGAAATATTATTATACTTGTAACATTGTATATAGTTTCATATAACAAATAAGAAATAAAGTGTACACTTATACTTTTTTTCGTTTTATTAATATAATTACGTTCCAATACAATGTAAAAAACGGCAGGTATAAATAAATTTCTTAATTCCATACTTAAATCGATATAATTAAAATCTAATAAAAAAAGTATAATATATTATTTTTATACTTTTACATAATCTACACTCAAATTCATATGTTTTTGAAAACACGTAATAAAAATACAATTATATTATTTAAGTATCATCTAACAATTGCAAAAATCATAATGGATTAAAATGTAGCAACTATTTTCATTAGATAAATCAATTGTTTACTTTAGTATTTTTTAGAATCACTTGATCAAAATTATTTGTACATCAATAAATTGAAAATTCAAACAAACTTATTACATTTCATGTATAAGTAAACTTTATCTACTGTATCACACAATTTAACACGTCAGAATCAATATCATGTAACAATAGCAAAAATAAGAATGGACTAAACTATAGCAACTATTTTTCGAAAATAAATTACTTGTTTGATTTTAGCATCTTTTTGACTCAAATGATGAAAATCATCTTTAGAAATTTGTACATCAATAAATTGAAAATTCAGACAAACTTTTTATATTTCATATACAAGTAAGTAAACTTTATACACTGTATCACACACGTCAGAAGCTGTAAAAAGGTTGAAAAACCTGAATTAATGACTATTCTCTGAAAAATATTTAGTTAACTAATAATAGTGATTCTATTTAGATGCCAGTTCAAATATGGTTTATTTGTATTATTTTTTGTATTATTATTTAAGAAAACTTATTTACATTTTTACAATTATTATTTTATTACTATGTATTTGATGTTCCTCCTCTACAGTCCGTTTGGGCAATCCTAGGAACTGGGAGCGAAGTATGTTGACTCATTTTTCATTCCTCAAGTGCTCATATAATACTTGCTTGATTTTTTAATGTTCTATTTCATTCGAATATTTTCTGGAATACTATAGTGGTACAAGGTATTAGCGAATATACTAATACCTTGTACCACTATGCTCCTATTTAGAAAGTTGTTCTGTTCTTTTCCGTTCTCAAGTTATGTCTGTTTCTTTCGTTGTTTGCGTGAATAACACTACTTGCATGTAGATCTTTGTTTTCACTTGTGTAATTCTTTGTATGTATAACTGACCTTTGCACTTTCCTCAGTGTCTCCACATTTGGTAGGTAAACTTCTAATTTATCCTTAAATAATATTCGTCTTAATTTATTTTGTTGTCTTTGTAGTGCGTTTATATTCTTCTTTGTAGTATTTCCCCATACCTCTAGATCATAACACATAACAGATGTAAACACACTATGGTATAGGCTACTTTATATTTCTTTGGTAGGAACCTTACTATTCTTTTTATTGCTCCTATTGATGATGCATTTTTACTTTTGATTGTGTTAATTTGTTTGTCCCAGCTCAATTTTTCGTTAATGGTTATCCCTAGATATTTCTCCTGTTACACTCGTTCCACCCTAGCGCCATCTATCTTTATGTCCCGAGATACGTGTTTTTGAATCATTTATTGTTAATAAGTTTTCATCGATTATGTATTTGAAAATTGATAATTCATTCAATGTAATCATATTTATTTAGAATAGTGACATCAAAATAACGTATTTTTATTGTATCAGTGACTAGTTGAACCTTCTAACAGTTATATGTATCAACATTCGTGAAACTCACTGTAACGAACGTTATTGTACGTATGTTATGTTGCTTGCATTAAGAGTAATTTAAAAGTGTACGTAGGATTCAAATGTAATTTCATAGTGAAGTTCATTTTTGCAAACTGAAAATAAAATAAGACGAAAAAAACGAAACTCGGTCCAATGTAACATATAAATTATTTATGGTGGATGCGCCGGGTCACGCGACGCTCCAGCGACGGCGTCCTAAATCAAGTAAATTCGCGCGAGAGTCTCGCTTCAGCAGGCGAAAAAAAAAAGCGAAAAACTAAACGTTTTTCACAGGGAAATCTAGCTCCGTAATAGCAATTTAACTTAATAGAAAATTCACAGATGCAAGACAAAAAAAAATAATATGAAGCAAACGAATTCGTTCCTGTTTCTATTTCAGTTTCAGTTTGAAGCACCTAAAAACATCCAATTGAAACAAAACAGAAAAAAAAATATTGCAATTAGACGTGAATAATTCTCCATCCGTTCCAAAATTGAAACAAAGCGCAATTGAAAAATGAATTTAATAATACAACGGGGGGGAAAAAAACTTCTTGGACGTTCCCCGACTCTGTCAAGGCAATTTATAACAATTTCCGCATTAATCATCGTTTCCTGCTTGCAGCGTCTCCCTTTTCGGCCTTTCCCCAAGATTTTTTTTCATTCTAGTTTTTTTTTGTATTCTTTTGTCGCTTCTTTTTCTTTTATCTTTTTGTACACGATAAAGTCTTTACCGCCCTCCCTGTTTCTTTTTTATTGTTATTCTTTTTATCATTTATATTTATTTGAGGTCGGAGTAATGGAAAATCGGATAGAGACCAAAAAATAGGGGATGGCAGTGTCAATATGGAAAGCACTCTCCTCTCTCTCTCTCGCTGCATGCGCCGAAATCGAATACATTATTAAATATCGTTCGATGCATTCACCTCATATTCATGCTTTTTTGTTGTTGTTGTTGTTGTATGTGCTTCCTCTCTATATTTATTCAAATATTGCATAACCATTTCGCTGTTTGTATCGTCCGGCTTTTCGATATCCACTCGACGATAATTGAGTTGAAACTTTAAAATCGTACTCCACTTTTAATTCGGCCATGAATTAATGATTAGTTTCGGAGACAGAAGTTAATAAAAAAAAAACGGCTTCAGCACTCCGATTCAAGTGTGTCACGGTTATTGAATTAATACAGCATTTACTACTTCACGTATGAATATACTAATTTCAATACCCAAGAAATTAACAAAAAAAAATGGTATGAATCCAGTATCTGAAAAAGTAATTAATTATTATATAATTAATATTTAATCATTGTATAATCAACAGATGTATATACCTTTTTTAATGGTTACGATCCTATTTCTGAACTTTTTCGAACTGTTTTTGGTTGTGAGAAGAGAAAACCTTGCATAGGGACCACGGTGGAAACGTGGTACTGTGGGATTCTTACACTCTAAAAACCTTTCATCTCCTTCATCTGCATCCTGTTCAGGGTTACTGCTCTGAAATGTTGATTTCACTGCCATTTTCTTCGTTCGCTCTCTCCATCCTTCACTGGTCATCTTCCTTGATATAGAGTACGTCTGTCACATAGCTTGTTATTATCTACCAGCTGTCGTTGCTTTTAAGCAGTTTGCTGACAAAATTCTGCTGTGTAAGTACAGCCCCTAGATTTGCTTCAGTTAGGTAGTTCTTTGCAGCACACCTACGGCACCTGAATAACGTGTGTTCCGGGCCGTCATTTTCCTCAAGTACCAACACTTTTCATCCTCCTTCTTCTGGTGGAAATGCAGGTACTTACCAAAAGCTCCATGCCCAAAAAGCGGCTGAGTCAGATGGAAGGTTGCTTCACCATGCTTTCTATTCATCCAAGGAACAATTTCTCGAATATGTCTTCTGGTCCAGGCTTCATTCTCTGTATGTTGCCATTTCTCCTACCACCTTTGCATTAATCTGTCTCTTGCATCGGTTTTCCTAAGCCCCGATAGTCTCTCTTTTCTCTCTGTAGTAAGCAGCTCTATAGGTGGTATTCCTGCTATTACTTGCTCAGCATCTCTTGCGATTGTTCGGTATGCACTGCATATCCTGATTGAACATTTCCGCTGGACCGTTTCAAACAATCTCGTGTAGCTTTTCACCGTCATCGCTTCTTCGTATGCGGGTACTATATACAGCATTGCCCCTAACACTCTTTTCTTACTCAATTTTGGTCCTCCGTTATTTAACTTCAGTCTGCAAATAGCTGTAGTAGTCCCGAACCTTATCTTGCTGACTGGTAAATGCCGGACAAATCGGTCAGCGGTGGAATTCGAACCACCACCATTTAGCACCAAATTTTTATGATTTACACACTTTAATTATAACTTATTAAAAAAACTGCAAATATTTATATATATTTTTTTGCATTTTATACATCAGTAAAATGAAAATATAAATATTATTTACCTGCATAACTAAATTTTTGAATTTCATTACATAAAATATGAAATTATTAAGCGTTTACTTTTAATTAAAAATGGAAAAGATCAAAATCATAGCATTTTTAATATTTGATGCTGCTCATCGATTTAGAAATTACTTATAATAAAACTGGCTTCTGGGTTGAACAGCAACTGCATGGATCCTAATTAGATAAATTTCATTATTATATAAGTAAAAACTAACTTAATGAACTTTCATTTACAATAATATTTCCATGGTTAGTTTCAGAGACAGAAGATAATCAAAACTACCCATGTTAATGGCTTTAGTATACGGATTTAAGTGTATCAGATTATTTAAATTAATACATATTATATGTGCATTTATTATTCCAATTATGAATATATTCATTTAATTTCCTATGAAACTGAAAACTTTTTTTGTATAATTTCAATATTTTCGTTCAGTTTTAATGAATATTTATGTAATTACTACTTATGATACTAAAATGATACTAATATGATACTAAAATGAAGAAACAAGAAATGAAACATTCATAATCAATGTTAATTTATATAATTAATGTTCATCCTCTTATATAATAATTTTACAATTACTTTCCTGTCTTCTCAATACAACAAAAATACAATAAAAAAAGTTCATTCATTAATTTTTATAATTTAATTTACCTTGCATTGGACGGGTATAGGTTTTTGTCAAGATCCAAGAGCACTATTTGAAACTCAAACAACTCAAATAAATGTGCAATCTACGTAGTTTAAAATGCATACTGAATACATGTGTTTTGAAAGAGTTAATCAATATTTTATACGAAATATTGAAATTTATGAAGTGGTACCTCGACATACGAGTTTAATTTCGTAACATGGCTAGTATGTCAAATTGCTCGTATCTCAAAGCAATGTTTTGTAAATGTACAAAAAGTTAAAAACGCGAACCCAATTTATCAAAAATGCTTCGAAAACGAGGGAAACAAGCACACAGACTGAAGTCTGAGGTGGGAGAAACTGTTGGTGTCGTGTGCGATTCCTCGTATCTCAAATCTTGCTCTCATCTCAAAGCAAAATATCGCTCGCTCGGCGGCTCGTATCTCAAAACACTCGTATATTAGGGCACTCGTATATTGAGGTACCACTGTACTTACTTTTTATCATTTATTTATCTAATGTTCATTCAAAATTTCGCATATTTTGAAAACTTCAATTTGTTCTACAATGAAAGAGGTTACTCTTTCCATAATAATAATACATTTTTTTGTTGTTTAATCACCATAGAACTGAACAAATATATACAATGAACAATATAATAATAATGATATTCTTAGTTCAATAATGTTACCAATTGCAAGCAAAAAAAATGTGTTCATACATGTTAAATGCACTCAATTACATTCACATATTATTATAATATGAATATGTTATGAAAACAAAATGAAAAATTAACGTGATTAATTGTTTTGAGATATTCTTAATCGTGGGCAAAAATCAAAGAGTCATAATTATGTAATACATATTTCTTGGGTCGGCTGGAACTGCCCACCGACTGATAAAAAGCACGGGTCATTTCATTTACGCATATTATGTGCATTATTTTTTTGCCTTACTTTTATTTGCGATTGAAAAGAAATGCATGCTCATGGAAATAAATCAAACGCAGATCGCAGATTGTCGGCGTGCGGATTTATTTTATAATTTAAATGCCACTGAATACCGTTGATATCCATAATCCAAACAAGTTCAAAATGAAAGTAGATTTGAATATGTTTAAGAAATGACAAATGTTTGCTTTATTAGATTAGTCAATTAATGACTTATTAGTTGTAACAGTAAGTAAAACATGTTTTTTCTTTATTTTCATAAGAAAACTTATATTAAATAACATAAAATTACATGAGTTAATTATTTTCACTATTTCATTAATCAATTATTGAATTATTAGTTGAAGCATTAAGTAAAATTTTTGTTCTGTTTTCTTCAGAAAACAT
>JAFMTC010000100.1:1166457-1225279 GCA_018845635.1 Nicrophorus orbicollis | reverse complement strand
ACCTAACCATACAAAAAATCGAAATTTTCGATAAAAATTATTAACCTAACCATACACAAAAATCGAAATTTTCGATAAAAATTATTAACCTAACCATACACAAAAATCGAAATTTTCGGTAAAAATTATTAACCAACCATACAAAAAATAAAATAAAAATGTGAAATATCGAAATTTTCAGTAAAAATTATTAACCTAACCATACAAACATTACATTCCTCAACTATCCTAGTTTCATAAACATCTTCTGGATAAGTTCTATCGATTCTAGTTTTTGAGAAACTCGCTAAAATGTGAGGAGACTGCTTTTTTCGGCTGTTATTTTTTTAATTTTTTACCAAACGGCTCAAGACACAACAATAAATAGATATGCGTTACATTCCTCGACTATCCTAGTTTTATAAATATCTTTTGAATCAATTCTCTCTATTATACTTTTCGAGAAAATCGCTAAAATGTGAAGACGCTGCTTTTTCGCACGTTATTTTTTTTTCTTCAACTTTGACAGTAAATGGCAGGCAAATGGCTCTAGATACAGACATAAATTAATATGCGTTACTTTTCGCAACTATCCAATTTTCAAACGCATCTTTCAAATCAACTCTATCTATTATAGCAGTGCTCCCCAAACTTTTTGTCGCAGCTTTTATCCCCATCTATTTTATCTATTACAAAATTCTATTAATTGCAGTCTTTTCATCCTTGCATAGACATTATTGCATTAATTAGACTTTGAAATAAGTATTACATTCATTTTTTGTATACTGTATATCAATATTGTATGCGTCATTATATTTTTAATATAATGCGAATGTAATTTAAACCAATGTTTTATGACAAAGTAAAATACTGTACGTTCTGATTCCAGTACTTTACTTCGTTTAATCTTCATAAAGAACTCTGCGTAAGCTAGTGTTCACGCGTAATCGTTTTATTATGCAACGAAGATTATAAAGTAAACACCTTCATGCACAGTAAATTGTAATTCTGACCGTTTCCATGTGCTGTTGAGAAACCCTGCTGCGATATCTGACTGAAAGAATATTTTTCATCCAATAAATTTATGAAAATGTACAGAAATGAATATGAAAGAAACATGTTTTAGAATCTTTTGTATAGTAAATTTATTAATTTAAATTTTAAAATTGTAGTGGATAATAATATTATAAGTTGCTATTTTAGTCCATTTACCGAAAAAAATAATTATATAATTATATTTATGATTACAATATAACTTTTTTATTTATAATAATTGTAAATTACAATACAAATGGACTTTTAGCTATAGCCTTTCTACTTTACAACAGTGATTTAGGAATAATTAAGAATAAGTATAAACAAGTATACAAGTATTTTTTCATTATTTATAAATTAAAGTAAATTGAAAGTTTTTGCTTATTTGATTTGTTAGATGACATAGTTCAAGACTTACTTTAGAAGTTTACTTACATTGAAATAATTTACAAAAAATAACATCTTTCTGAGAAGTAAAACTTTTTGAAATTTTATTAAATATTAAGGTATTTAAGATAAAACTAGAAATAACTTCAAGAACTCGTAAAAAATATGTATGTATTCCTCTTAAAAGCGTTAAAATGCAAACGGCGCTTCAAAGTAGTCCAACTTTCAGGACATAAAATATGTATTATGGTCTAAAGTTGTGATCAATAAACATTACAGTAACGACAGAAGTTTTATGTAAGCAGTTATGGTACTAGTGATTGCAGAATCTTGAATATTACATCAAATTCAATGTACAAATTAATCCAAAAAAAAGTATATGATTTATAAACATAATACAATAAAAGTGAAGTGAAAGAAATAGAAAGATTGATTCATGTAGTTTGTAAACTCTTTATCTGGAGTACCTCAATTTTTCATAATTTGTAAAGTTTTGCGAAAATCAATTATTTTCTTGTTTTCGTTTCAAAAATAAGTTTTAAGCAATGAATGAAATTGAACCTTTTCATTGAACAACTTGATTATTTTTTCAGTGAGCTCTGGAAACAATTTCCAATCTGAGAGTTTGTTAACACGTTATTGTGATCAGCGCTCGCAGGAATCACACAATACACCCTATTTTTTTTCTGTATCCAGTCTTTTCATTTATTTATTTTTGTCATTATATATATATATATTTTCTTTTACATTCATTCGAAGGCAATCTACGTATTGATTTTGATTGTGCGATTACGTGAACATTTTTAGTTACTTTAAGAGCGGCAATTGATTCGAGTGTATTCAGGGCGCGTTTCACTCCTGCCCTCCCTTAAAATCCTCGCCCCTTCTCGCGCGCGAACTTTTTTCTCCAGCAGGACCTCTCTCCTTCAGAATCCCCTTCCTTCTTTCAGCCACCCCAATCGCGAACAAATCCTATTGTTAGGGAGTCTAGATTCCTATATTGTTATCGTGTCACTCATTCGGAGTCTCCTTTTCAATGGGCCGTCGCGAATTTATGAGGGCCATGCAACACTGGATTTTCAGCTAATAAAAAAATCGTACACTATATACACTCTATATATATATAGATATATTTATATTAGAGACTAGATTTGAATATATATGGCATAGATGAAATATTATACGACTTCTTTACTACGGTCGTAAAGATGGATATATGTATTTTACATATACATCACCTAGCTTCTCTCTTTTTTCTTATATTGCGCCTTTTCATTCTGCTCTATCTGACGCGATGCTTAATGCCAACGCGAAGATAAAATGTGATTGTCCTTTTGATACCTGGACCTGTGTCTCCTTTTTTCACCTCTCTATACTCGCTGCTCTGCTGCTGCTTCCCTCGGTGCATTCGCAATTTATTATAGTTTCGGGACATTCCATAAACTAGCGTTTATTACGCAATAAATATTCAATATGGAATGCAATATATATATATGTGTGGGTACTAAAGCTGCACTCCTATAAATATAGTCAAGCTTCCTTGTAACGGTTCAGACCGGACTGTTTATGACATGAGGAGATTTCTTGACTGTGACCATTGCTTCAAGTATTATTGATAGTTACATCTACTGAAAATCAAATTATAGTATCAATAAAAGATGATAGTTATGAAATTAAGTAATAATAGATGTTACAGAAGAGAAGCTTTACTTATTATCATATTGTTACAAATATTACAAATATTTAAAGTTAGTTATGTAATCTGAATATAACTAAATAGAAGCTTTACTTTATGAGAATTGAAAGGATTACCAAATAAAATATACATGATCTTTTCAATTATTTGTTTGTTTTGTAGTTTGTAATGAGATAATACCTAATATAACAAAAGTTTTATCAGAAAATGTCAATTAATATAAGTAGTATTAATAGGATTATCAACTATAACATGATTTTGTCAATTATAAGCATTTGATAGTTTGTTATGTAATCTGAATATAACTACATAGAAGTTTTACTAATTATGATACTAAACTGCTAAAAATATAATGGAAATATTGTATTTAGTATATATATTGCATATAGTAAATATAGTATAAATAGTATACAATAATCAAACAAAGTTTTAAAAAATTGCTACATCTGTTACAAAGGGCTATTGACTACTAAATTCTTTTCATAATTGAAATATTTTTGTTAATAATAATACATTTATAAATTTTTGTTAGATAATACTTATTAGCTAATAAAAAAGGTAATAGAGCAAATCCTATATGAACTTCCTTAATTAATACGAAATTGAACTTAACGTTTCTTTTCTAATAGATTGTTAAAAAAATGTCTTGTGTTAGTTCAAAGCAAAACATTGTAGTTAAATAACATAACAGTAAGTATTTATTATTTACATTTAAATTGAAAGTAATCAATTCCTTGCTATATTTTTTTTTCTAATTGTTAGCTAATGAAAACGAAAATTGTATATATCTTCATGAATTCAACAAACTCTTTGTATTTTTAATTATATTTCTATAAAATTAAACAACTTTAACTGCTTACAACAATGCAAAATGTTGCAGTTGTTAATTAAATGAATGAAAGGTATTTGTATTTAAATTAAACTGAAACAGTTCATTACCGAATTGCACAAATAACGATTTAACGGGATCAAGTTTTATTTACTTTAGTGTGTTTGCTGTATATAAAAGGAACGAGAAAGAGAGAGCGAAGGCGGCGAAAGAGGCGTCGGTAATAAGTTAATGCTTTTAAAAGGAGATCACCAAATAAATACGCGATTTCGGTTAAATACTACGAAGGGCCGGTGCAGAAAATACAGAACGACGTTGTTTGGGAATTCGTTTGAGAGCGACGTAGGCGGGGGGATGAAAAAGGTGAAGGTTGGAGCGGGATTAAGGGAGTTTGAAATATTCGTGTAAAACGAGGGGGGAATATTTAAAGCTGGGCCGTTCCTACTCCTCCTCCTTCTACTTCTGCACGGTCCTTTCGTCCTCCACCCTGATATATCGTCCGTCCATTGTTGTCCAATTTATGTCCTCTGTTTGCATTTAATATTTATCTCAAGACGCAAAATACATACGAATGTTTTTATATGTTGTATCCCTTTTTGTGCACATCAAGGTTACGTTCCTTATTTCAAGGACAGTCGTATATAACACCTGTTTATAGTGTAGAATGTATCATGAAAATATGTGAGTAAACATATATTAACAATATAAAGTGACGTAAAAGTACCATTACACATTTATTTAACTGCCATTTCTTCTTTATTAGAGTTATGTAAGTCTTGAATTCTCGGATATTATTCAAATTATTTACATTTTTTATTGGAACTAAGAAATATACTATTTATTTCCAAAATACTTAACCAAATCCGTAACCTTGCTCGTATGTCTAATTGCTCGTATCTCAAAGCGATTAGTCTGTAGTGGGACAAACTGTTGGTGTCGTGTGTAGCGGCGTAGTATGCGATTCCTCGTATCTCAAATCTTGCTCTCATCTCATTCGTTCAGTAACATTGCTCGTATATCAAAGCAATTGGTGTATTTCAAAGAAACTGTTGGTGTCGTGTGTAGCGGTGTAGTGTGCGATTCCTCGTATCTCAAATCTTGCTCTCATCTCATTCGTTCAGTAAGCTTGCTCGTATCTCGAAGCAATTGGTGCATCTCAAAGAAACTGTTGGTGTCGTGTGCAGCGATGTAGTGTGTGATTCCTCGTATCTCAAATCTTGCTCTCATCTCAAAGCAAAATATGGCTCGTATCTCAAAACACTCGTATGTCGAGGTACCACTGTTTACAAATTAATCTAAATAATTATCCACACAATAAAATACATGAGATTACTTATTATTATCAATAGAATCACAATTGTTTTCATGCTTCACTCAACATTTTTTTTCGTATTTCTATTTTGCCAACATGTTTCCTACAGAATCTTCATTTTCCTTCACATTCTCTATGTATTTCTTTTAAATTTTCTCATCAGGAATCTCATTTACATAATAATTCTCAGTGATATTGTTAATTAATATGGACGTCCAATATCCTGGTCGGAATTCAATTAACTCTTCGGATTTGTTTTTCCCAACCGAGCCGGGGAGAGAAAACTTTATGGAGCCGTTCCATATTAAAAAGTTCCACCGTAATTGAGTAGTTTTACGAGATGAGAGCGCTGGGGAAGATGAAGGGAACCGAAATTCGCTGGGAAAATGATACGGAAACAGTAAACGTTTTTACAACTGACCGTCGATCCGGACGGACGGTTGGTGGAAGAGGAGGATGAGGAAAAACCCTTTGTCCGGTCGTGTGTTTACATTATCTGGGCGAGATGGGACGTCCTTAAAGAACTATCCGAAATCCATTTCACTCAATTAGTTATTTATAGTCACAAGAGTGGTAGTAGAAGGAGGACACTCAAGCCCAGACACCGTAAATGCCCCGAACGTTTTTCATTTCCTCTTCCATACATATTGCAATCCCAACAAAGGATAAAAGGCGCAGCCCCACTATTCCCATCTCAACTTTCCATATTATATAATGCAAGAAAGTCCATCGATTTCGGCCGGGATTTTCCGGTGTACCCAATAAATTAAAAGATAATTCGCGACTGAATTGCTTCTCCCTTTTCTCTCTCCAGATTTTAAAAGGGATCGTGGGGCGTTTTAAAAATTATTTATAGCTCCCCGTTTACGAAGATTTATTAATTGGTTCGGTGACTTCGAAGGAACGAGAGACCAAAAAAAAACGCAGAGAGGGAGACCATCAGTAATGCCCATAATTTCCAGATTAAATTCCCGTATAATCGCGGATTTTAAATGATTCTTTAATTTACGAGCTCGAAATGTGAACTCGCAATTTTTCGCCTCTACATTTTTGAAATTATGTATATATTGCATAATTCAGACGGAAATGTATTCAATCTTCTCCCAGGTTTTACATTACCGAGTCAATTGATTTTTTGTAAAGCTATTATCTCATAAGTTTTAGTCACGTGTTTTATGGCAGAAACAAGGCGGAATCTAAATAAAAACGTATCATTTTACAGACCATTACCTTGATTTGATTCAAATAGTGATCCATCAATCTCACGTCAGATAAATACCAATATTAAAATGTATTATAGAATTATATATGAAGCCATTACTCATAAAATATTTATATTTCAGTACTGTTTAGTTAGTGAAAATTATCTATCATCCGATTTACACTCAAGGTAGATCAATCAGAAAATCGTGTAAATGGAAATCGTGCAAATTACATGAACAGAATTGAATTTTCTATACAAAATCCGTTATTTTCAAAATCGTGTAAAAGCGAAATATTACCTTGGAATATTTCAATATCTAAATTAAGCCAAAGGTCTATTGACCAAAGTCTTTCAGCCTTTTTTCTTATAATTTATTGATTATTAACATATACATAATTGATGAGTAAATTTGGTTTTAAAATGTCAATAATCTTTTGTAACATTTTGATTTCTTTCATTTTTTTTTCTCTCTAATTATTCTCAAAGTGTCCAAGTTAAATAATGCAAGTTGTTTATATAATAAAATAAACTTTGAGAATTTTGCATTGTGAATTTCAGTTGGAACTGTTTTAAAACCAGATCCTGAAACATGAACAGAAAGAAGATAAATGTGAAATTTAAAAATTAAATTTAAAAAAAAACGGTGACACAGATACGGATAATGTAAATTGCTCAAACATGAAAATGAATGCGTCGTCATGGCTCCACTATTAATATATACGAACAGAGACGTACATTTTTTTTCAATTTGCAAATTACCAATTAAAATTGTCCTCGAGATGTTCCATTTCTATTCGGAGGCGAAGTTGTGCGCACACATACACACACAGTCGTGGTTAGTTTTATCTTCGGGTTAATTAAATTTACCGATGGCTCATTCTGGGAGAGTGAGAGAGCTGGGGACCGCAAACGGGCGTGCGTTTGAAGCAATTAAAATACACACAAAACATCTTTCGCCTTAATGAAGAAATTCAATTAATTTGAAGTTCCCAAATTACACATGAAGCTCTCTCTCTCTATTCATCATTATACCTTCACGTAGCTATTCCTGGAATAAATATGAGTGTCTTGAAAGGAAAGTATCAGAATTTAGATCAGAGGCTAGATGGGACTCGATTTGTATAGGAAATTTGTAACGTCATCAAATTGAACATGGAACTCTTTTCATAGTTATGTATTCATGAAGCTTATTCCAAAAATGAACAGAGTGGAGAGTTGAGATATTTGAATAGACGCCTAGGTTGGACCACTATTGTAACTTGATTTATATAGGAAATTTGTTTCATCTCAATTATTGCCATCAAGATATGGAGTGCATACCGAACAATCTCTAGAGATGCTGTGCAAGTAATAGCAGGAGTACCACCTATAGAGCTGCTTGCAACAGAGAGAATAGAGAGAATGTCGGGGCTCAACAAAACCGAAGCAAGAGACAAACTAATGCTAAGATGGCAGGAGAAATGGCAAAACTCAGAGAAAGGAGCCTGGACCAGAAGACTCATCCCTGTAATCGACCCCTGGATAAATCGAAAGCATGGAGCAACAACTTTACATCTGACTTAGGCGCTTTCTGGGCATGAATGTTTCGGAAAGTACTTGCTTCTCATACAGAAGAAGGAAGATGAAAAGTGCTTGTACTGCGAGGAGAATGATAGCCCGAAGCACACGTTATTCAGCTGCCGCAGGTGGGCTGCAAAGAAGCACGTAGCTGAAGCATATCTAGGGGTGGTCTTAACGCCATGCAATTTGGTCAGCGAAATGCTTAAGAGCGGTGACAACTGGCAGATAATAACAGGCTATGCGTGAGACATACTCTCTACCAAGGAAGAAGACCAGAGGAGGATGGAGAGAGCTAATGAAGAAAATGGCAGTGGAAGCCAACACTGAACAAATCTAATAGATAAGACAATCAACATTACAGAGAATTCACATTAAACAGGACCTGGATGCTGATGAAGAAGAGGAGAGGTTTTTAGTGGGCAAAAATCCCACAGTATCACGATTCCACCGTGGTCTCTTTGGAAGGGACAGTAGACATCCTTCATAGGTGTCTTTACTTAGCAAATCCAATAATAAAATCTGGTATTAAGAAAAGAGTTGGATCACTATTTTTTCTTGACGTGTATAAACAGTTGGCTTAATAAGTTACCTTAATATAAAGTTGACTAAAACAATCATTTTGGTAATGAAGTTTATGAGCATTTAAGATTATTTTACTATAAGACTTACAGTTTTTGAAATCTTCTTAAGTAGATATCTTACTATAATTATATCATTTCGGTGTAGTATAAAAGTTGTATTCGTGAAATTGGTAAAATTATAATATTCTTTGGTTATGAAGTGGTCAATCATAGGAAAATATTTGCTTTGATTGGATTTAATGATGCCTAAATTTAGTTTGGTTTTTCCAATTAATGATAGTAGTTTTTTAATAGTAACTTACATCATTTTGAACTTGATTTCCTCAAGTATTGTTATAAAAAATCAGTTTTCAATTAAAAACTGCTTACCTTGTCCAAATTGAGAAACTATTGCCTCTATAAGCAATGATCTAATAGCATAATATCAATAAACTACAGTCTATATCCGATTTGCTTTGCTGAGTTTGCTGGGATGCGAAATCCTGCAAGTAGTTACGTTAAGCAGATGTTGCAGCTCCTCGGGTTCGGCGGCATCGTCGAACTTATTGATTCCTCCCCTTTTACAAAGCAATAAAGGCGCATTTATGCGCTTCCCCCCATATAAGCCCTTCCCAATACTTTTTATAATTATTCGATAAATCCCTTCCTTGGGATTTCCCTTTTCGATCTCATTGTCGCCGCTCGAATCCGTAACAACCAATCAAAAGAAGAAGTTAACAGCTCGCTATTGAATATAACTATCTTCGCGCAGATACCAAGATTTCCCCGTGCCTTATTCCCAGACAAAAACGTCTTGATATATGCTCAGATTTATTTATTTTTCATTTTATTTGATTTTTTTCGATTCGTTTCGTACAGTATCGGGAATAGGAAAATGGGATTGCTTTGGTGCGGTGAACACTCGCACTCGGAAACTATAACCAGACCATGCGAGCAATATATTTAGATTTACAGGGGGGGCAGAATGGAAAAAGCGTTTTCCAATAACCGTGCCATCTTTCTGCCCTCGAAACTGCCTTCTCTCTCTCTCTCCTCTCTTTCTTCGGAACCGCGTGGTTCCGCTCTTTTGTTTATTTTATAGGCAACCAACAGGAAAACCGTCGACTTTACGAGTATTGCGTTGCGATTCACTAAAGGGTGGATAAATGCAAAGAGGAAAGACACTCACATATAGACAATCAGGGGTGAAGAGCAGAACATAGTTGCTACTTGATTAAAGTAATTGAAACCTCCCTCCTTTTTTTCCCGCTAAAAGAATAAACGTTGTATTCGTTTTTTTCTGCATTAATCTATTAAAGTACATTAGGGATAACCCTTTCAGCCCATCCTATTTACCACCACAAACACTTGATACACCTCTTGAAAATACACAATAGTATTTGCTTTTGTTTTGTTAATAAAATAGCAAAATAATAATTATTTATTTTTCTTAATTTATACTAACTAAACAATTTCTTTTTGACAACTTATAATTGAGAGAATCAATGTTTTCACTTCAAAGAAATATAACAAAACTAATAAAAAACTACTATTAAATTTAAACAATAATTATAAAAGTATAGTAGCTATATAAGTCCATTCAAAGCAACTAGTTTCTTAAAATGGACCACTTGATATTTTTATTATCTTAGTTAAGGAAAAATTCACAGTTCATTTCAATTTCATACAAGAAATGTTCTTTATGTTAACTTCGTTTATTTTCTTCAAATTAATTATATCTTTACGAATAAATTTGGTACAGTTAATATAGTTGTTCCCATTAAACTAACGTTGTTGATATTAATGTAAAATTCACGAAGTCTTATATTTTGTTAGCTGATCGTCTTAATACCCTTTACATTAAATTATGTATGTTAATTCAATATTTATATGCTGAATTGGTTAAAAATAAATGGGGTGTAGATTAGGATGTGCTAGTGAAAATTACATGATGTTTGTCGTCCGTTGAAATCGCAAAGGGATTTGAAATTGCGAAATGGATGAGAGTAGAGTTTTGTCAAAGTAGTAAGAAGTACTTTTGCTGACATCAATGTGGGATGTTTGGCCAATATATTATACATAGCATCCACTTCCACCCAAATGGACTTACTTGAAGCATTCTAAAGCAATGCTAACTCAGAAACAGGAAACTTGGCTTACATAGTAAGCTTTGTTATCCTTCGAGACAAGTATATGTATATGCATTGTTATTACAATTATGTTTACTTATGTATACATTTTAATGTTAATGTTAACATATGCAAATTTATACAATATATTTTTATTACTCAATTATATTATCTACAAATTTAACGTTAAGTCACAAACAGACCGAAATCTATATTTACTATATAATAATTAAATAAACTTTACAAAATCTACTATTATAAAGTTCTACAAATGTTATTATTTCTTCTAAAAGATATTTTCAGAAAACTAAAGACAAGACAAAATACTTTCTTCTTTTCCCAGTTTATCAAAATTATTATGTAATGCAATTTCCATATTACTTTTCAAGCTTTAAATTGCTTCACCTACAAATAATTATTAATATAGTAACACATTTCTATACATGTAAAATTACATAAAATCAAAACGTGTATCATTTATTTCAAGGCAATTCTTTATTTCCAATGTCATCATACAACAACTTTATTTTTTCTTAAAATTGTGGTAACCTTTCACTGATCTAATCTCTAGAAGCTCTGCAAATTACTTCACCCACAACTCAATATTGATATTGTGCAACAAGTACAACACTTCTTTATAAATTTAGATTATCACTATACAATTCCTTCAAAAAATACTTATATAAACTTACAATAAGGCTTTCAACAAAAAAGATACAATTTTTCATCATATCATCATTTTCAAAATCCTTTCAATCCAATCATAAATATTTTCTGGTAATTTCAAATTTAATTGCACAATTTGTTGCTTTAAGTTCTTCTAAATTTATTCTTAAAATGTTAATCACTCCACCCACAAATCAACATTGACATTAGTTAATAATCAAACCGTTAATTTATTTGTTAAAAAAATGTTGGGTTATTTAAAATGTACTATGACATTTTGAAATTTACATTTTTTATTAAACTAACCTTAATTGTAATAATAACTGTCAATATTTTTGGATATTGCTACCAACGTTAAAATTAAAATACTCTAAATATTTTCGATTATAATTCTAAAACTACTATTATTTATTACAACAATTAAGGAAAAATAAATAAAATAATTGATTACAGGTAAAATTTCTGAGTTATTAGAAAATAGTTCAAATTGAAAATGTATCAAGTCACTTGTAAATAATAAAAGAAATGAGAAGCGAGCTGTGGAAAAAAAACATAACTGTCAGTTTGAAGTTTGTGAAAGTGGCGTCGGTCGAATTTACAAAACTTCGTCCAATAATTCGCGTTTTTCGTCTCCTTTTTTTTTCATTACGTGCAATCGCGTAAGTTCTTGTGTGCCGAGAGGAATGTCAAGTTCGATCTTCCGAAATGAAGGTAATGAATTGGAAAAGTTGAACGGGAAAAAAAGCAAACAGAAATGAAAAAAATATGTCTGGGAAGTGCAATGATTTCCATTCAATTTGGTGCCTGCTGATTCAAATGTGCTTCACAAAAGAAAACGGGAAAAAATATCTATAAAGCGTTTTCCAACCTCCCTCTGCCCTCCCCCCCTTGTTCTGGTCGGAGAGGGGGTTTACTCGAAACATTGAAAATTGTTCCAATAAAACAAACGTTTATTTGAATGGAAATAAAGTTTTTCCTTTGTTTCCTTCCTCCTCCAAAGCACATTAGAATCCGCTTCTTACCGTACACCGTCGTGGAAAAATGCCGACGACGCTTTCAAAGTTTCCCTTCGGCATTAATGTGTGTTCCTTACTTTTTTATTATTGCTTCCACTTGTTTTATTTTTTCTGTTCTTGCTTAGTTCCCATTTCTTGTTGTTCATTTTCTTCTTCTTGATATTTCAGACGCAGCGGAACTACAACGACAATGGGCCTAGGAATGGTCGGATGAGTTTCGTTTCGTCACCGAGCAGCGTTTCATTTTAGGTATGTCGTGCAAATTTTCAGATACCGAAAACAGCAAGACTAAAAAAAAGGAACAAAACAAAAACGGTTCGGTATTATTTTCGTTTCAACCCTCATTTTTTTTTCCCACCTAAAGCAATTTGATGTTATGAATGTTCCTCAACAACAAAAAATAACAACGGTATGCATAATTTTCAATGGAAATTCCGTATTGATATGACGGACCAACGTAACTGTACTGCTATTGTTCCTTTTTTGTTTGTCTTATTGCCGTCCTTTTTTTCTCTTTCGCTACGTTTTTGCGAAATTGCCGAAGCATTTCGGGGTGGGAAGGTTAATTTTCCGCGTTAACGTATAACCGATGGCCCCGGGGTCCGACGGTCCGATTTGCATATGGATTTTCATAAATTTTCATTATGCGGTTCGGTTCTGCAGGGGGTTATTACTTGCGGGCGCAATTAAATCATTTCGATTCAGCAATGTCTGAATTTCCACTTTATTTTTTTGTTGTTTCTCTAGTCTTCTGCAAAAAGACGAATAAGTGCGGAAAATGCAATCACCTTGTTGCGTAGATTTAACACACACACGAAAACAATACAAAATTGTAATTGGATTTTCAATTTGCCAATCGGTTTGCGCCCTCGAAATTGTTTTCCGAACGGAAAATTTGACTTAAGGGAGGAATCGAAATTACGTCCTCCCATTCGAATTACCATCGGTGTGAATATTTTGCGGAATAACAAGGGGATTATTGATTGCGGGGCTTCTCTCTTCGCATTTTTTTTCTTCTTTCCGAAACATCGCATATTTTATTTTCACTTGTTACTCGTTTGGCTTTTTTTTGTAACTTCTGAATCAATTTGCATTGGCAAAAATCAAACTGAAGAAGGAAACGTTCACAACTTTTTTTCACACATAACGTTTATATTATAAACATTATCATATTTATTAAAAAAATCTGACATCGCTTATCCCCGTATTTCATTAGAAAGATTAACTTCAAAGTGCTTCAAATTTTGTGTTACAAATTTATAGTTTCATTACTAGGAAAATAACAAATTGGATTTTCAGAAAATTGCTTTAATTACATAATAATACATTATACAAATGAATGTAATAATAATTTCATTAACATTTGATGTTCTGATTTAATTTTAATACAACAAATTTTTGAGGTATTGAACTCAATTTTACAAAAATACATCTTGTTTCTAAAATTTACATTATTTTTATTTACTAGTAAGAAATTTTCAGTTAATCTGTACAATTTAATGATTGCATTCAAAATTAGTATAAAACTCATCAATTATCTTTAAAGTTTTAGTTCAATTTTTTATATTTTTTATTGCATTTTTTTGGAAACGAATTTTCAACTTTTTATTTTCACAAAGTTTTTGCGAAGTTTTCATGTAACAAATCACAAAGTTTCTTCAACACAATTTAAAGTTACTTGTTTACAACTCGATTTTCCCTTTTAAAAATTAAATGAGAAATTAATAAATTACAATAAATTAATTATTTTCATATAACTGTGCAATAGTTCCTTATTTAAATTCTTAGTTCAGTTTTCAAAACTTTTGATCCAACGTATCCTAAATATAATTTAAATGTATAATTATAATGTGGCTTTTGCTAGTTAATCAGAATTTAACAAGTAACTATTCAAATATATAGTTGATGCTATGTTCCTTGTAATTACATTTGCGACTGATTATAAATGGAATTTATTACTGTGCAATTACAGATCAACATTTACATTATTCACTCAGTTTCTAATTAAAAGGCGACATATAGATACAGAGGCTCAACATAATATAACCACATGTAATTTAATTAAATAAATTATATAACAATTATACATTCATAAATATTAAGTGTTTACACTTTCAACTTTGTCCTTCTAATGTTTCTTTATCAATTACTTTCTTCAAAGATTTCAAAGTAAAATTTTGTAGGTACACCCATACCTCGCGATACGTTCCACGAAATTTGGCCGTAAAGCGAAAAGCCGTACAAGGAATCAATTATTGCGCTTGCGCAAGATTGGCACCATGTACATGTACCGACATCGAAAAAAAGTTTTTTGCCGTTATAGCGAAACATTTTAGGCCGTAAATCGAAAACGTGCCGTATAAAGAACGGCCGTATAGCGAGGTATGGGTGCATTGTAAATAAATAAAATTATTTTAAATTAGCAATTTCGTAATATAAAATATGTTAAATTATTAAGTACATAATCAAAATAATCGTCCCACGTTTCTTTAACGCTTAACTAGTAAATACTTTGAAGTATTTTCGCAATTTACAACTTTTTAAGTAAAATGAAACGAAAACTCACGTTGGTATTAATTAATTTTAAGAACCTTTTCATCGCTGCACCTCTCTGTACTTTAAATTGCAGTAGCAGCAGCAAACAGAAGCGTTTTTTAAGTGTCAATAGCAATTAGCACATCCCTTCAACGGAAAGGGACACAAACTTAGTAGTCGAGTCGAAGAGCTCCGTGGAAGATGCGTTTGGCTTGTTTTATTCAAACACTAATTTAAAGTCTCCAAACTCCTGCGCTAATAACAAATACCTGTTTCCAAATAAAGTGCTATCGACGTGACGTTCTGTCCGTTCGAAGTCCGAAACCCTTGGAATCATCCACATACCTATGTGTCTACTCCAACAATCCCAGACAATTGTTTGTTAAACCCACAACTACTTAAAATTTTAAAGGACCAACTTACACCTTTATTCAATTAATATATTACTTATTTACATTACGTTTGTACAGATTATCCTATAAATTCAAATATTTTAATACCTTAAAATTTTATATCTTATATGACAATATTACGTTTTGGCTCTAATATTTTATCATCACACAATTTTTTATATTATTTACATGTTATTAATTATTTCATTATACGTT
The DNA here is from genome assembly GCA_018845635.1 of Nicrophorus orbicollis. NCBI lineage: Eukaryota > Metazoa > Arthropoda > Insecta > Coleoptera > Silphidae > Nicrophorus > Nicrophorus orbicollis. The sequence continues at coordinate 1,209,763 of JAFMTC010000100.1, read as the reverse complement.
TAATTCAAAATTCTTGTCAATTTTAGATTACAATTTTATGGAAATTCTTTCTTTATATTTTATATATGTTTTGAAATTTGTTATCATATTTGATATTTCAAGTTATTCTCAATTCCAGATTCAAATAATTAATTGTTTTTTATATATTATTTCGTATTACATCATCATTTAATTAATGTTATTTCCTTTAGTTTCTTGAACGTTTTTAATTTCTTTGAATCAATTGAATACTGTATTCATTCATTTGAAAGAGGCCACAACGCCCACCATCATAAATTGCTCTCTTTGAAAACCAACCATATGTTTTACATACAAGAGTTCGTTGAGCAGTAATTACTGCATTTGCTTTTTTTATTAACAGCAATTATTCAAACATTTTTCAGAGGACTAATTAAAATAAATGCGATGATAAATATGTCTTCATATCAAATGATACTGGTGAGAAATTTTCAGTTCATCTGGTCAATTAGTTTACTTGTTAAATTATTTTTTTTATCACAAATTCGCATGTACTAAATAATTGGGACATAATAACAAGAATTTGATATAATAATACTATGTTAAATTAATATTATATATAACATGTATTAAATATAATATTAAAATTAAGATATTTTAATTGTTAGTATAAAAAATTGCAATAATACAAATACTTATAAATAAGTAAGAATTTATAATTAGTTTAAATGTTGGATTTAATGTAATAATGTAGAAATACGGTTAATAACTTCTTATAATTGTGAATGGGAATGGATTCATGGACGTTTAATTTGCTGTGTTTGTTATCATCCCTTCCAAAGTAATAATATATAGGGTGTTAAGGGATTAAGTACTTCCAAAGTAGTAAGCTCAATATGGCCGTGGAGAAGACCTTTTCTGAGGGATTAAAAGATGGAAAAGGGCGAGGCAAGCGGTGGTATTAAATTAAAAAGCGACAATAAAAGCGACCCAGTTCATACGAAAATAAAGTCGCAAGAAAAGTGTACTCTTTTCCATCTTTCTGTGACATTTTTTTTTCGTTTTCTACAACTTCTTCTGCGCTTCCGGTTAGGTAATATATAAGCGTGCGACCGTGAAAAATGTCGGTTTACGAGGGTGTGCAATTTCATCCATATCTTACGTAAGAGGACGCGATTACAACTTTATTACGAGTGCTTGGCCCTCAGCGCGGCGTACACAAATCTCGGGCCAAAGAATCCGGAGCTTTCCTGAAAAACTTCTACATCCCTATATCCTATGTGTATGTGTATGTATCTATATACGTGTATACTACATAAGGATGTAAGGGTTGTATGTGTTTGAGTGTACGAGTATGTGTACATGTACGCCGTGTGGCGAAGTTATAATGACGAGGGCCAAACTGCCCAGCAGGACTTCTATCTAATCTGCAGGAGTAATTTACTATATCTCAAGTATGACATGTCATATGAAAGTGGGCACCAGATGCCTCTGGCATTGAATCTGATTTATGGTGGTGGTATATAATATATATATATATAGAAGTACCGAGACATGAAAAAAAATGCTTATAGGAAGTTATGTGAGGATCTTATTAATGGTTAATATCGTTACTCTTCAATATTTGAACGCCACTGAAATGCTTCCGTCCAATTAGATGGGAGACCTAATTATGCAGGACTTCGTGTAGAGGAGTACAAGATGTTCGTTAAGATTGCTCCCCCAAATAAACGGCCGACACACAATTCCTTTTTCGTGCATTTTCATAATCGTAAATTCACTGAAATCTGTAGTTTATTATGAAATTTGTAATATATATATAGTTTTTGTTGAAGTTTGTTGATAATTTGGTAAACATATTTTTAAATGTATTAAAAAACAAAAAGACTGAAACATTTTTGAAAACTCATTTTTAAGTTTATTTTGTATAAAAATATTAAATTATTATGAAATTTACTTTTTCAATTCATTACTTACGTTTTGAAGAAGCTGAAACATTTTTTTTGAAAAGTTGCTTATTAGTAGTTTATTTTGTACGAAAGTAGCTGAAATATTTTCAAAAGGCTGAAACACTATTTGGAAACTTACTTTCTCAGTTTGTTGGGTACTAAAAGAATAAACATGTACGAAAACCTTAAACATTTTCTGGAAATTTACTTTTCTGTTCAATACGTAAAATGCTGAATAATTTTGAAAATGCTGAAACACTTCTTGGAAACATACACCCTCGGTTTATTACATACAAAGATAGTGAAATCTATGTGAAAAATTGACACATATTGGAAATTTACTTTCCAATTTATTAGATACAATATTGCTATAATGTTGAAACATTTTATTAGAAAAATTTTGCTTAAGTAACTAAAATAACTAAAATATTACATACGAAAAGAATGAAAGATTTAGAAGATACTGAAATATTTTTTTGGAAACTTACTTCCTAGTTTATTACGTACTAAAAGACTGAAATATTTGGAAAAAGCTGTTTTTTTTCTTTTACGTTTTTTTTTTTGATATATTCTAATTAGTGACACGTGTGTGAGAAAATATGCGAACAAAAAAGAGACAGAAAAGCGAATGTACTCATAATCCGGTGAAATATTTAATGGCTTTGGGAACTAGGACGTACAAATTGGATAATGCCAGTTCGAAATGATAGAGGTGCTGTGGGAGGGGGTGCATATTTCATGTAGGTGCGAGTGGATTCCATCTCTTGCGGGATGCACTTTTATTTGAAACGCTGCACGAACGATGCCGAATTATATTTCGCACAATGTTGTCAACCTCTCCCTGAAAAACTTTGTCAATCGCAGCTCTAGCTTTGGAATTTTGTACCCGAAAATGTGCTTTTAATAAAATTTGATAACGAAAAACAAAACCATGGATCCGGCGAACTGTAATTAAATTACGCCCAACGCGCGTATTTATCGCGCCCTTTTATCATACGTTTCGCGGTGGAACGAATACATAATTCCTTGCTCGTAAATCCCTTCCTGCAGCAACTGAACCGAGATTAATGCGGGCGTTAATGCGACTGATGTTTATTCGATTTATTCCTGCAAGAAGTATGATGCAAGAAGATGGATGGGAATGATGTAGAAGTTGGAATGGAATTAATAGAAGAGGAAGTACAAGAAGTAAATGAATGAACACATGTAATACGTGTGATATAAGTAGATTGGGTAGAGATGAGATAGAGGTAGGAAAGAAAAATGATATAATTAGTATGAGAAAGAAATGATGAATTGGTGATCAAAGATTTTAATTGGTATAGGTTTAAAAAATGGAAGGTATAAGTATGAAATTAATGGATAGATGTTCAAGGCTATAGAACGAATGACCTGACGAGGAAGTATAAGAAGGTAAGGAATGAAATGTAAAGGAGATATACCGAGGAATGAAATGACCTGACAATCAAAGCTATGATTTGGAGTGAAGAAATGAATGGAGATGACGCATATGAAGATAAGTAATGATCAGATGGAGAAGTAAAAGTAGGAATTGATGATTTAAAGATGATTCAAGCTATAAATTAGTGTAGGTATACAATAATGGATTTTGATGTGTAAGAACAAATAGAATTAATACATGTTCAGGTATTAGAGAGGGTAAGCATTTGTTGTTATACCTCAGGAATGAAGTCAAGGCAAGCAACTGAAGTTATAGTCAAGATGGATACATATGAGTTATATTAACTAAAAATGGATGATCCACGTTGCGAATCGGTATGTAATGCGATTGCGAAGGTTTGTCGGAGTCGGGTAATTGTTACCGCGAATAGTTAGTGGTAGTTACCGAGATGGTAATGTGCGATTGCCGTTGGAACTATTCCCAAACACTTTTGTTATCAATTAAAGCAATTACGTTTGGTTGATGGCTTCGTTGAAAGTTAGGGAGGAGCTGCCTCGGCCGGCTGCCACCCCCGCATGTGAAGGACGATAGGAGAGGAGAGAATCTGGGCACGACGACGATGACGACGGGGGGTGGCGGTGGATGTTGAAAGAGGTGGAGGGATGTCCTGGCCACGTGCGCTAATTTCGTTTTTGGACTTAATAAAACATGAAATGGGTATGTCGGCTGGAGACCGCATGGAAATATTATACACATCCTAATAACGCTTAATTACCCGTCTTCTCCGCAATTGATCATCATCCGAGTGCTTCAACGTAAAGCATTAATAACCTTCCAATGGAAAGATAAAAATACCCTTACCCTAGATGAGACTCATCTCATCTGTAAATGGATTAAAACTAGTCAGTAAATTGTATAAGTTCAGTTCATGTCAATTACAACTGCAAACGTAAAATTACATTTTCTACTGTAAATTTACATTCAATAATTGATATATTCATATTATTTAGGGTAAAAAGTCAATAGCGCAATAGATTTCATCCCTTAATTATATAATATTTATTCTCTTGATCATCAAATTCTTAACTATAGAAAAACTATAGTTAAAATATTCCATTATAATTCATTGAAATAATTGTAACTATGCATTTCATAAACTTTCCTAAGATTTTTTATTTTGTCATTTAGAAAACTGTTTTACTTGCAATTATAAGTAATTAAGTAACTTTGAAGTAATTTGCAAATAAAATCAGAATATTGATAGAAAAAAATCATGTTTTCATCTTTCATTTAGGGAAATCTTCAGCAATTCAATTCGAAATTTGGTAAAAATAATATTCATATGTAAGATAAATATTTACATGCATTCATTGTGTACAGTTTTTCCCCTGCCCTTTCATCCATTGGAAGTGAGGCTCTCTCGAAACCCTTTATGGGTGAAGAGCCGGTTTCCACTGGAATTAATTGTTTTATAGCTGTTATAGCTGGGTTGGAGTGGTCGTGTGGGGTTGGTGTACGTTCGAAGTGTTCTCCAATAGATACATTGTAATTTTAATCAATTTTATTTGCATTTTAATGGCGAACTGAAAATAAATACTGCGCAAATTGCTATTCGCAGTTTGCCATATTCCTACAACCAGCTTACAATTCGATTCTCTCCTCCATACTATGAATGCATTTATGTATATTCTTTATGACTTCAAACAGTTATTGCAAAATTGTTAAGATTGTTTATTTACACATTGTTTAAATTGTGTTGTGCCTTGAAGAAATAGGATGAATTTAATGCTAACTTCAAGGATGATTACTTAACAATCTTAAATCCTCTATATACAGTGAAATAGCAGTTAATCCAAACTCATTTTTCTTGGGTAAAATATAGATGAAACTTGTACTAAGGTCAATATTTATTGGCCATACTTATATCAACTATCTAAAAGTGAACTTAAAATAATAGTTAGTTACATAAAATTAAGTTTTAGTTAGATTTTCGTTATAATATCATCTATATATCATCTGTATATCATCTGTATATCATCTGTATATCATCTGTATATCATCTGTATATCATCTGTATATCATCTGTATATCATCTGTATATCATCTTATATCATTTGTATAAACGTTAACTTTTTAAGTAGTATTTTGATGAAATATTTCATCTCATTTTATCAAAGCACTACCTAAAAACTTTCTGCAAAGCAAACTTGCAGTTAATCAAAATTGTGTTTTGAGTTATACCTTATTTGATGAGATGTGATGAAATTTAGTGCAAAGGTTTGGGATAATATTTTTTGATGATTCATACAAATACGTGTGAAGAGTTGATGGGAATTGGGAGAGGGCGGATTCGTCGCTGACCCGTTGCACGGATGAGATTAATTGTCGTAATAACAGTTCGGCTGAGGATTATGTGTACCACGTAAGGGTTGTTTAAGTTACAAGCCCTAAAACAATATTATCGCAAATCCAGGCCGACGGCAACTCGCTACGCACCATATTTACATTTCGCCCTAATTTGTTTCCACTTTTCCTCCTCACCGCGCCTCCTGCCCTTCGATATTACTGACACTTACGTAAGCTTATCCTCTGCAAATATTATAAACGCCAGTGTAATCTCTTAGCTGTACGATTTTTTTATTATCAAATCTCTCGAAATTTTACCCCTCTTCCTTTTCACTGAAGCCTTTTTATTTACTTAATATTTATATTTGATGTTAGATATAGTCTCTTGTAGATATTGTAAATAAAATGTTGATGTAACAAAAGAAAATTAGAAAAGAAATATAGATTTCAAACATTTACGTCGTATTTATACTAATTTATATATTTTTTCATTTAAAACTTCAGGACTTTTTTAAATTATAATTATTAATATTGAAAATTAAATTAATTTCATTAAAAAATGTCATAAAACTTTCTTACGTTCCTTATTTTATTTTTCCTTTGAAAAGTTTTGTAAAAATCTGAATATCAATTATTTTGTTTATACAAAACTTGAATAACAATTAAATTGTCTGTACAATTTAACTACTTTCAAAATGAATGTTTTTTTTTCATTTGATCTTCCAATTTTTCAATCTTCATACTTGTAATTATCTTTAAACTTTGTCTTTCAGAATTTGAATAACGATTTCTCATTTACCTTTTACCAAAGAATTTCATTCAAGTTTTCATGTGCTTTAAGAAGTTTATTTACAATAATGAGTAAGACTGAAGATTCATTATGTATTTTTGCTGTAAGTTTCTTCTATATCTCAAAATTGGAAAATGTAAATATTTTCTATATCATAATGATTTTGCAACGAATACAATGTATACATCATTTGTATTTAATGTCATTGTGATGCTTTCTACTCGAAAATGATCGTACGTATTTGGAGCTCCATGCATGTGGGTATAAATTGAATTATATTTATTGTTGCCAACAAAAATGTTATATCCACAGAAACACTGCATGGAATTTAAATTAGCAATTAATATTTGGTGTTTCAATTAAATTCCCACCTCGCTCTCGCATCCTGTGCAGAAACGCGCGGCCCTTTTGTAAACCATAAATAAATTAACGATTTACCGAAATAATCACACAAATTACAAATACCGCCAAATTGTATATCAGTTAACTAATATTATAGAATTTTCTAAAAATATCATCATATTGATATTTGTGCAAATATTATCTTTCCAACTATTTAATCAGAAATATTTATTTACAATTTATTAGAAAGTAATCTAATTAAGAAATTAAAGGGACGAAACAACCTCAGTCAATAGCTTTTTGACACTACGTGTGGTCAATAAATTTATATAATAATAATAAATTATGTAAAACAAAAATTTTAATATTGTAGATTTTTTTCACAATAAATTTTGGTACAAAATGTATTGAATTTTCAACAAAGAGAATTGCGTTTGTTTTTTGTCTAAATCAATTTTGTCCTATCAGGATGAAATTTATTAAGGAACATGCGTTTGAAGCGTTCCTTGTAAATCAATCTCGAATGGAGGAAAGAACGAGGCAAAAAATAACGAGAACAAAATAAATCCTGCCGAACAAACTCTGCAAAATTGCAGTAGTATTAAGCCATAAATTAAGTGAGCATGCATTAGTGTATGAAACTTGCTGAAATATTAGTCGTATTTTTACAGCGTATGAAAAATAGTTAGATAAAAATGTGAATTATCGAGCTGCCTTGATGATAAACCGAAGCAGAATTATGATGACTTATTTCCCATCTATAAATATTGGAATTCTCGAGTATACGGAGATATCGATTAATTAATGATCGAATATCTGGTATTTATTTCGATCAGTGTTGTAAATTAGGTCGGGGTTGGACGTATTATGAGGAGAGAAAAATGACAACACTAAAATATTCAATGTGAATAAAGCGAGTAATAAATTATGAACGGAAACGCGGCTAGACTCACGACATACATAAATAGGTATGAAGTTGTCACTTGTTTGTTTGTATAGTTTATGAGGAAACGCGAAAAATTGAGTTCTTTCACTCTATAATTCAATCCACGAGATTGATTGGATTAACTTTACTATTATTAATGCCGTTTCGACAGTGATTGACACTTTTTAATACTGCAATGGACATACCGTTTTAATACGTTATAAAGACTAAAAAACTATATTTTGTAAATTTTATACTATGATGAATATTCAAATTTTTCTAGAAATATTTGCAGTTACTTTTTAAAACACTGCAAATGTCTACTCCATTAATTTAAAATTTTCGGCGGGACGAATACAACGTCTAGGTGAGCCACAACGCTTGAATACGGATCGGCAAGCGGAGCCGCACACAACACTTTCAACTGAGGCTAAATCTAGCGAAAATTCATTTACGAATATATGTGACTTTTTGCTAGAAAATGGTTGGTTTAAGAGATGTAAATGTATAAATCAACGGTTAAAAATCGTATTAATAATAGAGAACACGAATGTTCCTGGTTCGAATCGGAGCGTAGATGAAAATAAAAATCCGACAAGAGTGAAGTCACGAAAGGACGAAATCCCTGGGATCATACATCTCGCTAAGTGCTAGGGTCGATAAGCTCAGAAGGGAGGCGGCAATAGGGCCGTAAAAGAATAATAAAAAATCAAATTGCAGACTACACTCAAAAATAGTACAGACAGACGTAAACATGTGTTATTAAATAGATTGACATCATCAAGAATACATTGTTTTTACTTATCTTAAAAGATAGACAATTGTTAGAAATTTGATATTTTGTATAGATAATTGAAGATGATAAACTGGAGAATTTATAAAATGGATAAAAAAATGTTAACATATTTAGTTCAGGCTTTTGTTGATTCTTTTAGATTTAGTACAATTCCCCTAATATTGAGTTTAAATGAACGAAATTAACATAATTATATTAATAAGTCTTTGTAAAATTGTATCAATACTCAATACTTGTAAAAATCTGATGAAATTTATTTATTTATATTTTCTATCTAATAATAATATAATTTTGAAGCAATCTCATTTTAAAATTGAATACTGTAAAAAATAATCATATTATTTTCAACTTACATTTTGTTTTTCAATATAAAAAATAAATAATGCTTTATTCAATTTTTCACTGTTATAGTTATGATGTTTTTGAGGTGAAAATGTTAATTACATTCATAAAATTTTAACATATTTATTGACACAATGATAAAATTAAACGGCGGAGAATGCAAAAGTGCAGAAATGCACTAGAAATAACATGCACTTGATGTATCATCTTTCATTTTATTGCATTTCTGCATACGCAGACTGCTATTTTTGTACGTTAATTGCAAGACTGGTCTCTCCGGAATAGATTAACATGCGTTCAGAAAAGAGCTTTATTTAGATCATTAATTACCGGATCATTTTTTTTTTGTATTAAAAGTTACTATTGAAATGTTCGAAAAATAGTTAAATCAAATATGTTGTTCCATCTTTCTGGAAATAACACCAAGGTTTCACCAATATTGTGTATGGAAACGAAAAAATCGAGGACTTATATACTAAGTGAAAATACTAGATGAAAAAGTAATTTTGTATAGTAATTTCATTTCTTTTAAAACTTTCAAACCGTACTATAATGAAACCGCACTGAACGAAGTCGTATTATGCGAGATAATGCTGTGTGTATACCGGAACATACTTTAGTTTCCTTTACACAGTTTTTGCGTTGTATGTGTGAGAGATCACACATGTCCCACTCCCAGTATCATCATCTTCCCTCTCTTTGTGAATCTTCGCAATCCGCCCGCTTTTTTTTTCGTAATAGGGCGTAATTAATTTTCAGAGACAATGGGAATAGATGAGGGGCGTTTCGAATGTGAGCGCCGAGAATACGGGGGGTGTATATTGTTCGGGGCTATTCGAGGAGTATATTAGTTGAGGGATAATATTTGGCCAGGATGGATGGTGCATTATTATTCCTTGTTATGGTGGACGGTCTCCGACTGGGGATATTAAGCGAGCCATTAAACGATAATGGATCATCCCCCGCTTTGTACCGCAGGACGATTGTTTTATCGCGACAATTAAATCAGCCGAAACCGGAGGATGAAGAAGTTGGGGGTAGTAAAAAAAAAACAACGAAGAAGAGAAGTTTCCAGAGATGAAAAGGAAGAGGGCCCAAAGGAGGCAACCGAAACAACAACACAACTACGACAACAACATCAGAAGAAGGGCGAAAAAAAAAATAGAGAAAGAAAATGAATGGTGGAAGCACGAACGAGCACACGAAGAAAGGGAAGTGTATGGATGGAATACTACAAGCGGGGAAAGAAAACGTGTATATATACACATACACCCTCCCCCCCCCCACAAAGCGGAGTTTCCTCGGTGCAAAAATTTTTGTGTGAGCTTCCCGTCCTCTCCACACAATTTTTCCTTCTGGAAGGGAGATTGAGTGGCGCGGCTCGCTGATTCCTTTTTGTTCTAATTAGAGAGAAGTGTGTTTGGGAGCATTCCAACAATGCCCGTGCAGAACATTCTCTTCTTGTGAACCGGATGGTTTATTTGGTGGATTGGGACAATTTCTATAGTCCAAAAACACAGACGCACGCAAACCCTCATCCCCCGAAAAAAAATATAAGAAGAGTAGAAACGATGAAAACCGTTTTTATCCCCTTTGTCTCTGCTTCTGTCTGTTGTTCTTTGTTTGTTTTTCTTTTATTATTCGGTACTAGCCCTTCTCGCATGCAAGGGGTAAATTGCACCGAAGATAAAGATCTTGATGATTTTTTAATCTATATAATTAGGCTTAAGGCAATTTGGAGTAGTCCTCGATTTGTTTTTCCAAGTTTATCGTCGAAACTCTCGTCTCCCTTTTTTTGTACTTGCTTGTATCAGGTTTATTGAGCACCGAAGCTCTAAATTTATCATGAAGGGATTTCCGATGGGGCCTGATGAGCTCCGAACGATCCGATCCGTTGAATTTGTTTAATTGGTTACGTACATACACTCGTATATCCATACACATACGACCAGAGTAAATATTTGACTAGCAAAAATGCTAATGGTACACAAGTTATGCAAATATCATAAATACACGTATAAGCGTTAAAGTTTCAGATATACGTGTTAAAACAAGCAAATGTTAATTCATTGCTCAATATAAAATTTTACAGCAAATTAATTAAATTTAGTTATTTTAATACATGTATATTTCATTATAAGAATTAAACAACATTATTTTTATTTAAACATTACTGTTCTCTTTATGCAAAGAGCTATGTGGAGGAATAACTTAACTTTTTGCAGGAACGGTATACGAAATTGTGAGTGGCCGAATTCAAAAAAATCGCGGGAACATGAAAAATACTTCTCAATCACATATTTATTATAAACATATAGTTTTAGAACCAAAAATAAACCAAACTTATATAAATATATTTTGCTAAAGATTAGTTTTCTTGAAAATTTATTATTTTTTCTTTTTCTTTTGAGCTCGATTTATTTATATTTTTTCGTGGTTCTTTAAATATTAATTATGCCGGTTACGAACCGCACTATACGAGACACTGGTGTATTTGTTATAATCATTTATTGGTTTTTTTGGTAAATAATAAAACTCAAATTCTATAAAATTTTGGTTCTTTTGTTGTAACAATTTCCATGGTGTATCTTCAATTAAACTAGGTTTCTTTTGTGGTTTATTTCCATTTTTATTAATTCCTCAATTATTACCAAAACCTGTGTTGATCACCGGTCCTGTCCTGTGTTAAATCTGGACTTTGAACCGAGTTTCTTTTGGATGCCCAATTGTAATTGTTAAAACTAACAAATTTTGTAAAACTTTTTCAAATTGATAGGTATTTTTTTAAATGTTGGTGTTTTTTAGTTGTAACAATTTCCATGGAATATTTTCTATAGAACTGGTTTATTTCCATGTTTATTACTTCTTCAATCATTCAGATTATAAACAGTATTATGCAAAGTATTCAACATTTGTTGTTATTTTGTGTGTGTCTCTTTGAAATGATATTTATTATCTATGCCTTTCAGATATTCAGTAAATTACCATTGTAGGAAGCCCTTAACCAGCTAAGTCCTTGAAGACTGCTTTTATTAGGAATCAATGGCCTCAGATCAGAAGCACTGAATAATGCCCTGAAAGAAACAAGAAAATCCTGTATTGTATCTGGAACTCGAACCGAAAACCTAGTTAAAACTAACAAATTCTGTAAAACTTTTCCAAGTGAATAGTTATTTTGTTAAACGCTGGTGTTTTTTAATTGTAACAATTTCCATGGTATATCTTCTATTGAACTGGTTTATTTCCAAGTTTATTACTTCTTCAATCATTCCGATTATTAACAGTATTATGCAAAGTATTCAACATTTGTTGTTATGTTTTGTGTGTCTTTTTGAAATGCTATTTACAATCTATCCATTCGTATATTCAGTAAATTACCATTGTAGACACTTGTTTCAAGCCCTTTACCAACTAATTCCTTGAAGACTGCTTCTGAAATAATGCCCTGCATTGAATAATGCCGTGAAAAGAAACAACAAAATCCGGTGTTGTATCTAGAACTTGAACGGAGATCGTAGTTAAAACTAACAAATTCTGTAAAACTGCTCTAAATGAATAGTTATTTTGTTAAATGCTGTTTTCCTGTAGTTGTAACACATTCGGTGTTGTCTCTTCAATTGTACTCTGTTTATTTAAATATATAATTGAATTTGAAATTAGTATTTGCACTACAATCGTACATGGAAATCCCATGGAATCGAATCTCACATCTACATGTTTAATATATAGTGGATATTTCAATAAATTGCCGAATACAGGAAACGACTCTTTGCCATTCGCATTTCGAAACTCGGATGTGCCGGATCAGATCGATGCACCATCATTTATTCAAACTGATGTTCCAACATACTACAACAGCACAGCCTATCCCAACAGAAAGGCCGGTCATGTCACTTGTCAAATCCGTTGTCTCGCAGGAGACGACCTTCCTCCTTTGCCAGCAAAGGACGAGCATCTATCGAATAAAAACTAATTACACCCTCATCGATTTTTAATTGCATCTGTGACAATTTGTGCGCAGGGAAAGGCCATCATCCATTTTCTCCTTCCATTTCTGCATCCGACGATTCGAGAATCGTTCGCTCTTTAATTCGAGTGTAATTAATGGGGTTCTTTCTCGCACAAAGAAATCACTCCAAATCATTATAAAAACATTAAACTAATTGCAGGCAGCTTTCCACCGCCCTTGTCTTCCGTCTAAATCAAAATTATATCTTTCTCGCCCTATCCGAACGGAGTTTCAGGCACCGAAGGAGTTAAAGGATCAAAAGCTAGGAACCTGGTTGGTCCTGCATTACTTGCATTTACATGACTGAAACATTTAAATCGAAACGATCATTATGGCGCTGAACAAAATCGCGTGCAAGCTTCGCGCCCCGACTTCTCATGTTAGTTGTGTTGCTTTCCCTTTTTTTTTCCAGTGTCCCTTTCTCGCTCTCCTTCTCCTGCGGATTATTTTTTTTTTCCTTTAAAATTCACTTTGCTTCCAAGTTAAGCTCCATATTTATAACGAAGCACGGGTGTAAAAGAAGTGTTTCTTTTATCTGCGCTGTTTGTTTCCGCCCTTTTCCACTTTTCGATTAGCGATTCAAAGAAGTCTTGTTTTGTTTTATTTTCACTGTGACTACTGTTTTCTTGTTCGCTGCGCCGCTGCTGCCCTTCTTTAATATCCGACTTTGCCCAACCCTTGATGAAACAATATGCGGTGTGTTCGTGATTGAAGACAATAGTTGTGAGGGTTGAGCTTTTAAGCGGGAACGATTCGAAATATGGGCTGAGGGCATTCACATTTTACGCGAATTTTGTTTAATTATTACCCTGTTTCCACTGTCTGCATACACGAAACTCTTTGATTTATTTACCACCGGTATTCTTCGTGCTTCCCATGTTTAGGGCTTCCCATCATTATACACAGATTTTAATTAACAAAATTGATACATTTTTATTGTTGCGTTTCCAATAGAAGCTTTTGGTGATTTATGCAGACTTTGCTACACACAAAATTACGAAAAAATCTTCGAAAATATTGAATAGTTAATCTGTTAGAAAAATATTATTAAGATTTGATTTTGATGGTTTTGATACAAGAAATATTTTATTAAAGAAAAATCGTCAAAAATATTGAAACATTCATAAATTATACAATTGTAATCAGCTTTACTTTTAGTTGAATATTGCATGAAAACATATGTAAAGTTATTAATTTATTATAATTTTTTTAAATAATTTGAATGAATTTTGAATATTTTTTGAGATTTTTCTCCTAAATTATGTTTTTGTAACTAAAAATCTTTAAAAATATTGAAATATTAATACCTTAATTGACTAATAAATAAATGTCAATAAATCACATTTTGTACAAAAACAATAATTTTATATAAATAAGTATTATTATTAATAAATCTTAAAATATTTTTTTATCCGTGTTTCGATTATTTATAGCATTGATAATATATTATTTTCTAAAATGCAATTAATTTGTGGAAGTATTAAATTGAATCTTTTATACAATATCTTAACGAAATGATGATATAATTAATTATACCAAAAATATAAGTTTTATTTTTGCAATTTATGAGCTAAGAAAAACGTTTTTTTTTATTGAGTACGTAAGTTGAGTGGTTTCTGCAAAAAAGTGGATGTTCTATGTTCTCTATCGTATATAAATTAGATCGAATGGTGTTTCAACAAGAGTAGGCGTATTAATAAATCAACGGTGTCCAAACCTGCTCCAAGACAATGGTAAGCCCTCACTTTCACAAGTCACTCGACGGAAATGGAAGGAGTCCTTGGACATCCCAACCACCATTCACCAAACTTTCCTTCATAACCGAACCCATGTCATTTATAATCATCCCTCCCGAATATTACACCGTTGAATTTGTAAAACCAATTACTTAATAACCCGTGATCTTGGGGATGCTGAAAGTAAAACTAAATAAAACATCATTAATTTATATTACTGCAATAGGAATAAACTTACAATTAATAATATTAATTTAGAAGTTTTTAGAATAATTTTAAAGATTTTACATAAAATAGATACATTTTATGTAAAATCATAGCTTTAAAATTATTTCATAGTATTTTATTAATATGAATTTACAACAAGCTTTTAATATAAGAGAGATTATCTTATACAACGTTGGATTATCCAACTTGCATAAGTTGAGAAGCGTGTAAAATATTTATAAACTTGACTTACTTCACAAAGATTAAACACTTTTTAAATAAGTTATGTAAGTTGATTCTTATGTTGAATGTAGAAATTATTTAAAAAGTTACATTTTCAATTAGTTTTCTGGATACAAGTCGTTTCATGTTATTTGTTAATTTGTTAGAATATTCTTAATTAATTTTCAATTAGTTCATAAAATAGAACTAATTCATTTATTTCATACTTTCTTAGTATTTTTCATAATTTTAATGTAGTAGAATATTCTTAACTAATTTTCAATTAGTTCATAAAATAGAACTAATTCATTTATTTCTTACTTTCTTGGTATTTTTCATAATTTAAATTTAGTAGAACATTCTTAATTAATTTTCAATTAGTTCATAAAATATAACTAATTCATTTATTTCTTACTTTCTTAGTATTTTTCATAATTTGAATTATTTACTTTGGTTTGTTTAACTACAGTTTTCTTCTTGTTTCTTTTAAAATAAGTTGGCAAATATTAAGTACTTTTCCATTTTATTGTAAATTTTTTGAAAAACTGCATCTGCATCTTGTATAACCAATCGTTTGTGTGTGTGTCTGTATTATTTTTTTTGTAAACTTCCATTGCAAACACGTTTTCGTACATGTTTACGTGCATTTTATGTGCTTCTGGCTCATATATTTATTTATTAATCTGAGCTTTATGCACTGCTGACCACCGTTGAATATTTAAGCAGGCATAACCTCAGGTTCATAGCTCTTTTGAATGAACCATAAATGGCTAGTGGCGCCAGATTTACATCGGTCGGTGGAGGAAGAGGGATCCGTCCGTCCCTCAAGAGGCGAGCCGGTCCAGAAGGGCTGAAACACGCTTTGCCTTTCAAATTCCCCTAAGAACAAAAACGTGTTGCAAAAAGCTAAATAGATTGAAGTAATTCATTAAGGCTCCGTCATATAATTACGTCGTTACGGGAATTTCCCGGCTTCTCCTACATCCAAGGACCTCAACTTTGTTACTGCTGATGAATCATACTAATTATTGCGTGTTCTACGAATTAGTAAATTTTTGGATAATTATATAACGTTATGAATTATCTTTTCAGATTTTAATTAGTTTACATTTCTGGAGGAATATAACTCTTGTTCAATTATATAATTTTCAAATCTAAATTTTATTATATATTTTTATTAGTTCATAATTTTGGATATTCACTTTCATAAAATAACATAAATTATTAATAGAAATGGAATGAAAAGTCTTATATTCTATAGATAGATTGTTTGCATATTTTTATTATGACAGTATTAAAAAGGGATAAAAATATTAAAGATTGAAATGAAGCAATTAGATCTGTCTGCACGGGGAAAATCGAAACACCACTTTCACCCTCAATGCTGATACTTATTTGTACTCTTAAACGTTGCGTGTTTTCGAGTGTCTTTACAGCGTCTCTGCAAATTGTTAACTTGATGGCACTTAGTCGCAAATTGTCTGGTATCCGAGAAACCAATAATGTCTCGCTCGTATCGTACCATATTATCCGTCTCTTAAGATGGCTGAAGTGTGACATTGGCAAAATTCATCACGCGTTTGTATCACGATCGGTATCGATCCGAAAGCCCCTTTGATTACTGAAGGTAATCGAGTGACTACATGTGGATGGGAAATAATTCGGAGCGCAGAGGCAGCCAGACATTTCCAGAAATCAGACCGGAATTGATTGTAATTTATTCTGTGAGGACTCTGTAATTTCATAATTTTTGTTTGTTGATTTTCACAACGTACAACCGGTTATATTTCTTTTTTAATATTTTGCCATGTCCAGACTATTTTATCTCATTATATGTGCTTTACACTAGATTTCCAAGAAGATCTAAATGCTATTTTTATAGTTTTGCACTTCATAGTTAACTGTTATTTTTCATCATAAATAGTTCAAAAGTGGATTCCAAAAGAAAGTCAAGAATTTTTGTCATATTCATTTAAAAAATTAGTTCAATAAAACTATTTTCATTACAAGCATATTTTAACTCTTGCATCTCATTAGTCACTATAAAACTAGGGACAAGTAAAAACACAACAGAAATATACGGTTTATAGCCGTTGACATGGTCTATTATTTTTATAAACATACGTTTCTTCTTTGTTTTGCCACATCACAACTGTTTCATCTCATCTTCAAAAATTGACCAAAACACAACTTTTTCATCCCATCTTGAAAAATTGTCCAAGTTACTAAACTTTTTAAAAATTGATTCCAAAAATGACCATAGTTTTATTTTTATACTTCATCACATCACCTCATCTCATGAGTTATATACTTCGAAAACACAAAGAGAATATCGAAATTTAATTTAATTTGATTTTCATGAATGATGAAAGGTAGGAGTTTCATCATTGTTTGATGGGAATGTGCAAAGGAAGGATGGAACACGGCTCCGTTTTCCGGGATGACTGAAAATGGAAATAAGTTTGGACGGATGCTTAAATATGAACAACCAATTTGCGAAATTGTTCTCATTTAATTACGCAACCGGAATTGGCTTCTCGCATTCACCGCCACGGCTGAAATCAAACTGCGAGGGTGAAACGTCTTAATTATATAATCGTTGCTTAGCGGCTGAATTTGGAGCCCATTAAAATCCAATTAAATTGTTTGCGTCATAAGAAAAAAGGAAACGTAAATGAACAAACATTGTGTTTTTTTGCATTGCATTCTTCTTTTTGGAAATTAATTCACATTTGTTCTTCATTAGCACTTAATTACATTAAAATTAAAAAATAAAAGAAAAAATGCATTATATATTCAACATACAATACATTAATTTAAAGTGAAATACGATTACATAATATGTTCATTTATGGAAACAAAAGAAGTGACTTTAACTTGCACACTTCGTTTTATTCAATTTAAACAGTTTTAACAATAGTTTCTATACGAATTTCATATTGTTATTTACATAATTAAATCATCTAAATACGTATTACTTAGGAATTGTACTAAAAGTTCAATAATTTAAACAAGTTTAAAAAACTTGATTTTATTTAATTTGAACATTTTTTATTTATTAGTTTCAGCAATGTTAAGTATTGAAACTACGATTTTCATATTATTATTAACATAATTAAATCTTATAAATACATATTATTTAATTATTATAGAAAAAAATAATGATTTAAACAAATGCACTAATTTTTATCTGTTTCTACATTTGTAATTATTGTTTATACACGAATTTGATATAATAATTAAATTAATTAATTCATATAATTACGTAATATTTGCGTGATTACTATAAAATTTGATTATACCAAAGCTGTTATTTCAGTTATAAAGATTTTGTTGTTATTGATTAAGTGCTGATTGCAGATGAACATCAAATATTGGTTATTAAAGTGATGTCGTCGGGCCCTTCTGAGACTATCGACTTAATCAGTCGTAATCGGCAGTTTTCTTGTGCCCTTTTCAGTCCCTCCTCCGCTCTCCCTTAATGATCCCCGAAGATGTTCACTCCGCCGTTCAGGCACCATCGGCTCCGAACTTCTGACCCTTTTCCCCCCGATTCCCGATAATTGTTACATAATTCACCGGGCATTTCATTTGATCTCCGTCGCGTCGCTTCGAAGTCAACGATCCAATCGCTAATTGAACGACTGCCATTCGGATCTGTCCTTCAAGATACAATAGAATTTATATACAAAAAAAAAATCCCTTCAACTCATTCATTCCCTTTGATTATAAAAAGATAAGTTTACTTCCTTTACAAGTAATTATCATTAATTTTAACATGACTTAATAAGATAAATATTATTGTTTTACAATCACTTTATTTAATAAATTTAATGTACTTTCATTAATGTTAACATGAATTACTTCCAAATTATTATAAAAAAAAATATATTTCGGACGTCTGTTATGAAATAAATATCCTAAAAATGATAATAATAATAGGATTATCACTTCCTTCAAAATATATTCAGTTTCCTCCCATAATCATTATATTACAATACTTTGATCATTACGAAATTAATTGTTTTTAAATTAAAGAATTTTACAAATATCTCAAAGAATATTATTTAATTTACGTTTTGCGTTCATTATTTTTACGTCAAATTACGTCAGATCTTATTATTTTTATTAGTTTCACAAGACTTTCTTTTTACATAAATATTTTATAAATGGGTTTAATTTTTCCTTGAATTAACGTCAGATTTTCCAACATTTCTTTTATCATTTATGTAGTAAAATGAATTCTAATCTGTGTTTATTAGTGTATGATTGTTATTACTTCGTTATTTCCAATCATTTTTTGGTGACTTAGCTAAATTGATTCATATCAATATTTGTAAGATTCTTTCTTTATAATATTTTTTTATATTGAATGTGATTAAAATTATTTTTTTTTGTCTCTTTCTTTGAACCCTAACATTCACCTTGTTATGTTAAAACATTGATTTCATATCAGAAATTCGTTTTAGAAAATAAATATTTTGTTTAAAGTCTACGAAATTATATTCTTTAATAACGAAGGAATTTCATTGATAAATTCGTGAATCACTGTATGCAATTAATTCATTAAGATGATGCAATTTAAATAATTAATAAGATGATACTGATGTTTGTCGAGCGGAAATGTCAATTCTCGGATTAGGAGGAAATAATTAGAAATCAATGGATTTAATGGGATTTAAGGACAGTGTCTTTCATGATGAATGGATGTGTACGACCGCAACTCCATGGCCCCATATTCCGGATAGGGCAACGTCGTTTGATCTATACACTTTACAGGCCATTAATGCTTAATTCACCGTCGTGCATTAAGGCATTAGCGCTTTTGGCGATGGCTCTTCGACAGAGAATCCATAATTTGATTCGGTTCCTCATCGCAGAGATGGAACAAAGCGGGGGCAAAAAATCTAAATAGGATAGAGAAACAATAATGAAATGGAAGAACCAAGGAACGAACAAGCGCTTGCAAAATATAAAATCAATTTTACATTTCCCATTTTATATATATATATTTTTCGCCCCGAAAACTGACATTAAGCATTGGAGCGTATTTTGCACGTATTTCCACTTCCAAAAACCATTTCCTGTTCAATCATTCCCAATATTTTTTTTTACTCTATGCATACATGCGCCTCTCGCTGCGAAATACTTTAAGCATCATTAGATACAACTTTCAGCAAACCGTGAAAACGGAATCAATATCTTTTATTTCAGCAATTGCATATAATAATATTAAACAAAATATAAAACTGAAAAGATTTACAGTAATGCTTATTATATTAGAAATCTTTTCAGTATTCTTTTGATTAATAAATTTGGACAAAAATCTAACGCTTGAAAATGAATAAAATTAATTGTAATTTATAATTACATTGTAAATATTTGTAGAAATAGCACTCTTCCTAATACAAGTTTACTTTATGAGGATCAAGTAAAAAGTAACTAACTCCATTTTAGTATCATGTAAAAATGAAAAATAGATTTACTTTACACATTACATGGCAAGTATGAAGTAATCAAATAACAACCTGTAGTTTAGTCAATATGTGAATAGGTAAAACATATATTGAAGCAGTGACAAATTGTGTATACGGAATTATGCAATATGATCGTTGGAATAATCAAGTTCGGGTTTCGCATTTTGCTTTTGAAGTTAATTAGTGGGTAATTAATTGCAACAAATTTAATATGGCCTATGAATGGCATTGCCTCAATTAGTTGCATGTTTGCTTTGAGCTTTAGATAGTAACCATAAGTCCATTGATTATAACCAGGCCAATTACGTTTACAGTTGATTGGTTCTGAACAATCTGAGCTCCAATTTGATAATATTACTGTTACAAGGAAATGTCAAGATTACGCTGCTAACTAGGTGCGTCGCAGATGTTAATCTCCAGAGATTAAACGTTTGGCATTAGTCAATTATTCAAGCAATTACACTAATATTTATGTAAAATTTTAAGAAAATTAATATAATTTTCATAAAAGTAAATGTTGATTATAGATTTTTAGTTACATATTTGTCAATTTTACAAAAAAATATATTAATTTATATAATTATTACTATTCAACTAATTACAATATTTTTTTGGTTCCATCATTGACTAATTATTATAAAAAGTATCAAGGAACTTTCAATAATTTTCATTTTTTGTCGAAGTTTGAATATTTTGTATTGGATTTTACTTAAGAAATCATTGAA
This sequence comes from Nicrophorus orbicollis, assembly GCA_018845635.1. Taxonomy (NCBI): domain Eukaryota; kingdom Metazoa; phylum Arthropoda; class Insecta; order Coleoptera; family Silphidae; genus Nicrophorus; species Nicrophorus orbicollis. The sequence continues at coordinate 1,188,537 of JAFMTC010000100.1, read as the reverse complement.
TGAATTGCATAATAAATAAATGCGTTTGTAGACGTGTGTCTGGAATACTGTTTTTCTAAACAATAATTTTGTAATGCGTAATTTTAAAATTGATTTACCTATTGAATGTTTTTTTGTAAAGTGGTGCAAATAATAGAAAAATTTAAACAAATATTTTGAATGGAAAACTTTTATGTGTTTTCGTTCCTTTGGGATAACTGTAAAAAGTAAATGGATGTTTGCAACAAGAAGGGAAAACGTGTAAATCTGGAGATACGTGTGCTGTCACGTGTATTCCACAACATACTGTGTAGATTCAACTAAACACACTTATCCGGCCGGTGTGGGATATATTGTAAAATTATTGCAAAATCACCATAAATCCGAAGTATCTATGGTAAGTGCGCAATCAGGGCCTGCAGATAGTGCGGCAATCCAGACAAATGACTCACGATCATAGGGCCATTCATCACCTGAGGGATGAGGCTATACTCCAGGAACCTCCTGATTCACGATGCTGGGACGCAACCGCAAAACCGCCGAAGAGATCAGCCCCTCAAGATAACTTACAACTTTTTGCACTGTATTAACCGCGGAATGGGAACCTGAAATACAACGCTTTTTTCCCCTTTCCGTCCAATAAACGACTTGTCGAGTTAAGGGTTGAGAAAAGAACAAAAAAAAAGTGCTGTATACACGGAGCAGATTTGAATTGGGCAAAACAGTTATTTATTCGTCGCAATTTAAGTGCAGATTTATATATGTACCTGACTTGGGGGGATTTACGACGGTGGTGCGAATAAAAATTTTCCGAAATGCTCGACAAATAGTCGGTTTGGAACGTTAATATATTAGCCAAAGCTCCCGTTCTCATTTTACGAGCAAATTTACCTTCCACTTTCCATTTCCGATACGACAAACTCAAACTAAATAAACACACACTCCCACCAAGCAATACAATACGTACGTAAAGGAATAAGTAACTTCTATTTACACGCCCAACACCTACCATGTTTTTTCCCTATTTATGGGCTTAAGTGCCGCAATATTTCCACTTCTCGCGGCTTTTTTCATACAAGTAATCACAATAACTTACTTTTTTTTACTATATTACTTACACCTTATGTAATCGTTCTGTTTGAATAATTCCACTGAGAATTCCATAGTAAAAAAATATCAATTTATTTGTATTTTCTTTAGCAGATACATTTCCATCGAAAGGACTAATAAATTCTGTAAATTGAAATTGAAATTTTAGCTTTTTCTATATTACTTACATATTACTTCATTCAATCAATTATTTTAGCATTTTATTGGGAACAAAATGTAATAAATTATATTAATAGATATATTTATTCATTTTAGATCAGTTGATATAATTATTTTGAGGATTTGGGATTAGACATTGTTGAATCAATAACAGTATTTCTATTTTGACTTACAATTGACATTCTTTTTGTGTGATAAACCAGTTCTATATTTATTAATGAAAATTATGTCATTTTGTTATAAATATTTAACAAAAATATGCTATAAATTGTTTATTTTAGACCAAAAAAATGAGCTCTAAATTAGAATTTGATTTTTCAATATTTTATACTTAAATATATAATTAAAATTTACAAAGTTTTACTTTAATTGGTAATAAAACAATTATTAAGTAAAAATATTTGGAATTTTTAGTTCCTAAATTGGATTTAGTTATTGAACAAATTCGTCGTTGCGTGTTTCGAGAAACATGAATGATAAAATATCAAATAAAAGTTAAACGATTTTGGGAAACTTTTCCGAGTGCTTCAAGTGAGGTTCCTGCCCTCAATACGTCATTAATATTGAATATAATACTAATCCTACTTCAACCCTAAAGTACTAAATGACAAAAAAAAATTAATAGAATATTTCATGGTTTAGAAAATATAAGTTGAAATAATATGAGTTAAGACTGAGTTTAAAATTGGATATGAATCTGAAGATCCTCCATTTATATTTGTTTCGGAATGTAAGTTTTTGAGGTCGATGCCTATCTCTGTTGAGGTGTTATTTTTATGCATGTTAAACGAATATTAGATTGAATCAGCTTTCTTATCTGCACAAAACACTATCCTTTATTGTTCTTAGAGGTTGGCACGGATTGTATAAGATACTTCGTCCATGCTACAACAAACTTTTAAATGCCCAAGTTCGAGTGTGCGTGCTTGCAAAGTGATGGAGTGCACCTCTGTTGTACTCACTGCAACGTTTCTGTATTTTCCTTCTTTCATTCCTTATTGAAATATTTCCAATTCGCAAAGGATTATTTGAAACTTCCCCAAAGATTTACGTTTTTTTTAGTCCTAAAGTTTCGTAAAAGTATACAAAGTGAAGAAGTACACTCCTTCATATGTTCTATTTACATGAACGTTATATTGCAATCATAAGATACACTCCTTTCTTTATTATAATGTTATAAACTTTCTTTGTAAATTTCATACCTTATTGAAATATTTCCAATTCGCGAAGCTTAATCAAAATATTTCCATTAATTTACCTATTATTTTTATCATAAAAATACACTTCCTTTATTATATTTGTGACAACTTATCCTTATAAATTTCATCCCTTATTGAAATATTTCAGCAAATGTTATTCGAAATTGTTCCTATTGTTTCTATCTAAAAAATATAAAAAAGCATGCAATGTCATTAAGTACATACATTGCTATATTATTTACATTACGTTTCTTTTTTTGTATAATTCAGTAGGTAAGACTACTAATTTTATCTAGAAGATTCTGAAAACTATACAAAATATTGAAGTACACCACTTTACTTTGTATTACTGAAATAATTACAATATATATTAAGAACATTAAAATTGCATTGTTTTACACGCTATTTCTATCTTGAAGGTTCCGATGAATGTATACAATATTATGTAACACTATTCAATTGATGGTTTTCAATATATATCGTGAGCATGCATATTTGGCAGATATAATTGTTCGGTCAGGGATTTACCTCCAGGTTGCAATATTTCGATGATGGTTCGGGACTTTGGAGGCCTGGGGGGCTTGAACAGCGATCAAACAAAGCCGCAATATGAAACGCTCGGATGGAGATTGAGGGTGGTGCAGAAGCAGAACGACGACACCGAGGGCAAAATAAAGAAACGAGAAGTGGTGGAATGAGGTGGAGGATGTGAACAAAAAAAGCGGTATAAGAAAAGAAGAAGAATAAAGAACAAGGAGAAGAGTAGATCTCCCACGACATATTACAGTTTTTTTTTTGTCTTCGGTATTTTGCATATCATCATAAAATTATCTGCGATTCCTCTGTATTTCATATTTCACGCTTTTCATCTCTATTTATTTATGATTTTCCTCATCTTATTTCTGCATTTTTTCATCACTATTCCTAGCGAATTCCATTGAACTTTGTCATTTATTTGTGATAAATAAAACCTGCACAGGAATTGCCGGAAACGAAATTAAAGCTTCGCATTTCGATATTTCCATTTCTAAGGATTCTTATACGAATTCAACAATCCTGTTAGGAAAATCAATCCTTACATTTGAAATAAATATCACCGAATGCCTAAAGTAATGCAATTGTTTGCTATTTAAACCTTTAATCTGGTTAGAATGAAAAGTACATTTCGATATGGGACAATGAATTGAACCTCAAGGGATTCATTATTATATGAACAAAAAATATGCTTATTTTTTTTTCATTTCACAATTTCTTATAAATCATTTAACACTCATGATTTAACTTCTTGAAAAAAATCAACAAAATTTCATTACAAAAAAACAAGTTTTTCAATTGATCACATTTTTCCAACAGATATTTCTTTAATTTCGACTTCATCTTCTTTGTGATAGGTTTCATAAATCTTCAAATTCTTCATGTTCCTCATTTTCATCAAATCTACAAAATCGTTATTTTACTAATTGAATACATTTCTAACATCCTTTCCATGTTAAATCAATCAATTGAGAAATTTCCATAACAATTTTCTTACAAGTTATTTTCTTCTAGTAAAACTTTCTTTTTCATGTTCCAACAAACCAACAATTAAACATAATAATATTAATATTAATACTAATATTTATTGGAATAGATAATAATTAAGGATATTTATATAACAATTAAATTAATTGTTTCAACAGATATTTCTTGAATTTCGACTTCATCTTCTTTGTCATAGGTTTTATAAATCTTCAAATTCTTCATGTTCCTCATTTTCATCAAATCTACAAAATCATTATTTTACTAATTGAATACATTTCTAACATCCTTTCCATGTTAAATCAATCAATTGAGAAATTTCTTACAAGTTATTTTCTTCTAGTAAAACTTTCCTTTTTCATCTTCCAACAAACCTACAACTAAACATAATCATATTAATAGTAATATTTATTGCAACAGATAAGAATATTTATATAACAATTAAATTAATTGAAAAAATCTAAAAAACAACTGTTACAATTTCGCAGTGACAATTATTTTTTTCAGTGATTTCTTTCCAAGAATTATCAATATTTTCCGACAATTTCGGACTTTGTTGCAACGAAGCTTCATTATCAGTGACATCTATAACCGAAGAACTAACTGTAAAATGAATCTTCCTTGAAGTTTGTGTTGAAATTTTCATTACTATGTTATGGAATATTATGAAATTGTGCATCCGCAAGTGGGGAGTATACAGAGCAAATGGCATCGCACACATCTTAAACCAAACATTAATTAAATGCGCGGGGTGCTGCTGCTATCTGTTTAATTTTCCTGGCATTCAATTAAATTAATAATAGAGCGTTTTATTATTTTGGAGCAGCGCAGGCGGCAGTCGGCTAGGATTAATTAAACTATGCAAATTCCGTTAGTCTATAACATTATTTTATTAGTGTATAGTAGTGTAATGTGTACACGGCGCGATGTTTGAATTTGAACAAAAATTCAATTATCGTTTTATATGTGCAAATAAATCTTTCCCTCTCTCCCATCGCACGACACCCCCCCCAGCAGTTTCTGCATGAATTACGGAAATCGAATGCTACCATTCGAAACAATATGCAAACAAGGAAAGGGGGGTGAAATAACAACAATTCGACGAAAAAAAATGCAAGAGAAAAAAGCGCACGATATAATGTGTATAGCAAATAACACTCGTTGTTTCACTGATAAACACATATGCAATATAAATTGTGTAAACATTGTATCTATTAACGTAATAGCTTTACCGGAAATACTGTTTTTTTGTTGTTTATTTGTCAGTTTGTTTTTTGTGAGCTTCTGTCCACACCAACGATCAAACTGATTATGAACTTGTAACATATATATATGAACAATTGGCACATAATTTCAACACTTATTTAACAGTTTAATCTGTAAGTTTATTAAAAAGTTATCTAATACTTTTATTTTCTAATATTTAATTTAAATATATTTCAAAGGTCAATAGATTATAGAATTTTTATTATATTTATTTTTTTTGTAATTGTATAATTATTTCATTGAAAAATCGGTAGGAGAATATTACTTTCATTAAACTTTTAGCACATTTAAAGAATTATTTTATTGTTAAATCTACATTGAAATTTGTTTATGACAATTTCGTTAATTGAAATTTAGTTTTATTGCTTAATCCGCATTGCACAAATGCGAACTAAATGAAAGGGGAATAATTGTTATAGTTAAAGTTAAAAGCGCGTTCAAAAATAGTTTGCTATGATCGAGGCGCCTTATCATTTACGAAGGACTAGCATTGAAAACAACGTATAATTAGCGGCCGTTTGATGCATGCGATGCCTGTGAGAAATATGGAAATGCATTGCTCGTGAATTAATTAGGTCAATGTAACTTATAGCAGTTGTACATATTTATTATAATAATTATGATTGTTCCATATTCCCACAATTTATGATTATCCGACGTTTCATATGTATTAAGCATTTCCATTTTAATTAATTATTTAAGTTAAAAGAAGTATGAAAAATATTTTAAAAAAAAGTTTATTGTTGTTGATTTTCAGTCATATTTTCATATCATATCATATCTGACTCGTGAAGTATTTGCAAACAATTAAGTTCCCCCCTTTAGACCAATATATAATAAAAAAAAGTTTAGTAACGCTTCCTCAAATTACAGTGGTACCTCGACGTACGAGTTTAATTCGTTCCGTAACCTTGCTCGTATGTCAAATTGCTCGTATCTCAAAGCAATGTTACAAATGTATAAAAGGTAGAAAACACGAACCCAACTTATCAAACATGCTTCGAAGATGAGGGAAACAATTACACAGACTGGGGTCTAGTCTGAGGTGGGAGTAACTGTTGATGTCTTATAGTGTGCGATTCCTCGTATCTCAAATCTTGCTCTCAACTCAAAGCAAAATATCGCTCGCTCGGCGGCTCGTACCTCAAAACACTCGTATATCGAGCTACCACTGTACATGAAATATCTTAAATTGCAATAGAAATATCTGAAAAAAAAACTATATACTACGCTTGTTCAAAGATAAATGTGTATACAGTGCTTCGACATACGAGTTTAATTCGTTTCGTAACCTTGCTCGTATTTCAAAGCAATTAGTCTGAGGTGGGAGAAACTGTTGGTGTCGTGTGTGTAATGTGCGATTCCTCGTATCTCAAATCTTGCTCTCATCTCAAAGCAAAATATCGCTCGTATCTCAAAACACTCGTATATTAGGGCACTCGCATATCGAGGTACCACTGCACTCTTATTTGCTATAACGAAGTCTATTCGAAACCTAAATAAGCTATACATTTTATTATTTAATATATGTTTAATATATTTAATATATAACTTCGTATAACTTTGTATCATTTATTTTTATGAAATTCAAGCTGAATTTAGGGATAAACGAGGCCTTGATAATAAATGAAATGGTTCATTGTTTCAATTGAAATGAAAATATAATTATTTTAGTCGTTACATTTGTTAATTAATAGCATATTTTTTGCGATATTTGTTACATAATTTCACAAAATAGATGTAAGTTTGTATGTCAAGGAATTACGCGATACATGTCTGTTTATTGTCGATTTTCTGTGTCGTTTCTAGCAATGTGTATAATAACTAGTCAAACATTTGCATATAATTAGAGTAGTTGAAACTAAATGGTATAGTTCGTTGCAAGTGTTAGCTCGAAGCCGTAAGGAAAATACTGCAAACTGCTGTAATTTCAGGAGCAAAAAGAAATGTAACAGACAGAATGAAATTACATCCAGCTGTAGAATATATTAGGTTAGTTGATTACAACGTATTTAGTTAAGTTTAAACTGCGCTTGTTGCGCAACGTCTCTTTAATCAGTTACAACTCCTTCGACTGTGGATTCAAGTTTTCCCGCGCTCCAAAATGCATAATGAATGCGCGCTCATTGAGTGCATAATGTGCACGGCATTCCATGTCCGAAACGTTGGATATAAAATTTGCGTAATCTGTGTTTTTGCCGCATTATTTACGGACATTTGCAATGTAATTTTCGGATTATTATCAACTTTCGAAACCGCTGGGATATTGCCAACTGAATTATGGATACGGTGCAAATAATTCCATGCTGCGCATACATTTAAAATGTATGTTGTTGTTGTTATTGTTGCAACGCTATTTTTATCTACTGATTTGTGTTCTGTAATAATTTCGATTTGTCAATATGAATCAAATGAAATTATCTAATAATATATTTTAAAATTTAACTGTTATGAGAAAAAGGTAAAAATCTGTTAGTAATTCAATTTGAAAAGTTGTAGTTTTCTATTAATTTCCTATATTTATTCATTTAATTGAGAATAAGAAAAAAACAGAACACGAACAATCAGAGCATGTATAAACAGAACAGAAAATATCAGAATCAAAAAGGAGAAGATTATATTTCGATTTGTCAATATGAATCAAATGAAATTATCTAATAATATATTTTAAAATTTAACTGCTATGAGAAAAGGGTAAAAATCTGTTATTAATTCATTTTGAAAAGTTATAGTTTTGTATAGAAATTTCTATATTTATTCATTTAATTGAGAATAAGAAAAAACAGAACACGAATAATCAGAGCACGTATAAACAGAACAAAAAATATCAGAATCAAAAAGGAGAAGATTGCAAAGAAAGAACATAGTAACAGGATAACAGAACTGTGCAATTCGGAACAAGGTAAAAACTTGTTCTGAATTTTCGTGTTATTATATAAAAAATAATAATCTGTATTAATCAATTTTGAAAACGCATTATAGATAAATTTCAACTTGAACATATTTTTATATTTACTATGCAAAGTTGGTAATTGACATGTGTAATTAAATAGAACGTTAATACAGGCAAAAATTGATTAATCACTGATTAATTATTATTACGTAACTGAAATTCTATAGGAAGAATAATAGAAGATGGCTTCTGATGTATTCAGAATACATACGAAAAGTTTAAGAATTATTTAAAATTTAATTACAGATTTAAAATAATTAACGATTTCTTTCAACTAATCGGATTTTTTTATGAATGCGACAACTTTATTACCTAATTATTTATTTATTGCATGTCTTATATAATCTTAATTAATTAAAATTAATTAAGATTATTTAAATATTATGCATTCTTGCGGCTTTGATCATATGGAAACAATTCTGTTTTATTTGCAATAACATAAGGTTTGTCGCATATTACCATACGTTGCATTGCAAAAAACTGCGCAAAACAATGCATGGTAAATCACATCTAATTCCGTGCATTGCGCAATACTTTTCGCTACGCCGATACGCGTTTGTTGTTCATTGTTTTACATTCCACAACATTTAGCATGCATTATTTTCCTTATTTATCGTCCTAAATGTATTCGCAATCCGACGTTGTTTACTTCAATTATATAACAATTTTCAATTATAAACACTTGATGTAATTTTTCTGTTTATAGTTATATAACATTACAATTTTAGATTTGTATAATTAATTAATAACCTTTAATAAAGAAATAATCTTAAAAATTGAACAAAAAATTTGATTCTTACATAATTACTGTTATTTATTAACGTGATATGACTTTTGGTGATTTGATTATGAATAGATAAAGTAGATAAAATAATGAAAATTGTAATTGTGAAAAAAAAGTGCTTAGAATCATTCTATTAATAGAAAGCAATTAAAAGATGGTTGGATTATTAATTAATTGATTCCGAAGTGAATAGCGTTTGTGTCTGAGTTGTGTGTGTGTGTAAGTATGGCTGCGCCTGTTGCGTAACCATTGATTTTCCGTTTCATAATTGATAAGTGTTACCCGAAGTAAAATATTTGCCTAAGGGGAAAAAAGTCTAATTGATTCCTTACGCTCGGAAAGTCGACGTGGCAAAAAGAAGTAGAAGAACAAGGAACGAACGGAACGTATTGATTGCATCCAATGAGACATTTTATAATTTGAACGTTTCTCGTTTTACGCCGTGTTTCCCGGGGAAATTAATCTTTTGTCCGGGACAGTTGTTCCTCTGCAGAAGAATCATCTGTAGGAAGTTTCGCACTTTTCCAATTGACGGACCTTCTCTCTCTCTCTCTTTTCATGTTTTTTTTTTATTGTTATGCACTCGAGCCGTTTTAACAGGCGCCGGGGCGCGTTTTCATTTAATTAAACGCGAGAACAATTCCGGATCGAAAAGGTTACTGTTATTACTACTTCCGCCCGGAAGTAATAATATTTGCCGGGAGTTGAATGGTCCTTCAATCACCGTGAGGTCAGACAGCCGGGAAGTTCAATAGATTCTGAAATAAAACGTATAGTAAAAAAATATTATCTGTTTTACTATAACCTTACAGCTGAAAAAAATGTATTGTTACATAAGTTACCATTGTCACCGTTTTGCATAGAAATTTTGACGTAAAATTGAAACGCGTCCGAAATTAACTCTATAAATAACAAAAATAGTATCTAATTTTGGATACATATGTGTTTGTTCCTATCACGAATGATATAATTAATTATTTTTGGGATGAAATATGATTCTTTTTTTATTTATTACTTTAAAGTTATGTTCTGTCTAATAATCATACATTTTCAATATATTTTCATGGATGAATGGTAAATCTATGATCTTTTTTCAATTAAATAAATAAATTATCTTTTATAGTCCAATGATACATTTCACATCTAGTTTTAGATCTAGTTAAATCATGATTTATTTTTGAATTAGGTAATCAAATTATTGCTATAAACTTAATTACTGATTCAAAAATACAGTACACCTACTGCTGCTTTTTATACGGCATTTCGCTATAATTTCAATTAAGGCTCATTTTCGATTTACGGCCTAAAATGTTTCGCTATAACGGCAAAACAAACTTTTTTCCATGTCGATATATCTACATGTTGCCAATCTTGGGCAAGCGCAATAATTGATTCCTTATACCGCTTTTCGCTTTGCGGCCAAGTTTCGTGGAACGTATCTAGGCCGTAAAGCGAGGTATGGGCATACCTTTTAGATATCCATGTGTTTCCACCTACGGTAAATTTATAGAATAATTTCTTTCAATAGTATACTTATATCTTTGTTGTAAACTTTTGTTGTATTAACGAATGATACATTTTAAATCTATTTTTAGATTTTTGGATTATATTGTCTCTTAGTATGATGCGGAAGAGCATTATTCAATTACGTAATCAAATTATTGCTATTGACTTGATGAATGCTAAACTTTGTTCTATCGATGAATAGTAAAGTAGTGAATGAATAGTTAGTATTTAAATTTGGATGTAGATAAATTTCCTATTTTTGGATGTAATTCTGTGATCTCTTGGGATGATATCCAAAATTAATCGATGACTATTTTTCAATTGCATAATGAAATTATTGCTGTAAGCTTGTGTTGTATCGATGAATGGTAAATGTAGTATCTATTTATGGATCTAGTTCTACCATCTCCTGGGAAGGGTAGGAAGAGTGAAATCAGGGATAAACAGCAATCGGAAAAAGGGTGGATTATTGGATTCGGTAATCTGCATTAGGTTCCTAATGTAATAAATTCGGTGGGCAGCCTGTGTAAGTTACGGACACCTGTCAATCCTCTGGCAGTGGGACAGCTCTCCGGAGGTTTACTGAATCGATGTTCCTGGCAGCGTCGTCCTGCAGATGCTTTCCACTATCCCGAAATCGTTCCATCCCCCTCCCACCCCGAACTCCACATCCACAACGCCTCCCGCCGGCAATAAATCAAATCGTCGTCGATTAATAAATCCCCAACAAAAATATCAATTATCTCTCGACTGCTGCCATTAACGTAATAATGCCGCGGGGGCATTAAACCGTATCCCCCTCCCCCATTATTCTCAACCCCTTGTATGTTATTGTTATTATATTCCTACATTCTATTCTCTGCTCTTTTTTGTGTATGTGCTTTGAAAGGAAAACCTGATATGTTAGAAGGAATCAGCGGCAACGTGACAGATAACTTTTGTATGATTGATTATGACCATCATCGATCGGAAAATGGGGACGACGACGCACACGTATTTTTGCTTTTGCTGCACTCAAAGAAAATAGCTGACTTACTTTTTTTTTACACTCTTCCCTCTCTCAATATATATATATATATATTTAGTTCGATGCAGGAAAATCTTTTTGATCGTTCGAAACCACTTCACGCTTCAAATTAATTCAATAGGTTACGAAAATGTGATTGATTTTTTTCCATCTCCAGATTCTTCGCTTAATCTCACTCAGTGTTTCAATATTTTTTCCACTCTCTATCTCCGAGGAGACGCCATTAATCTCGAAGTTATAGTTTCTTCTGCACGTAATTATAATAAATGAATTATTGACGTTGATAAATATGTACTTTGTTGGAATTTCTTGAATCATTTATGTGAGGCTACAAAGACGTAAGCTTTGTCAGACTTCGAGTACAAATCCAGCAGGAGCTCAAATACTTCTAAGTTTTGAAACATGCTTTTCTCGAAACTGAATATTTGAAGAAAAAAATAACAAACCCGAATTCAATATATTTATTTATTATTAATTTTGGCCTATAAATATTCTTAATTAAAAAATAATAATATGTTAATATTTCTTTAAAAAAATAAAAAGTTTACAAATTAAGCTCTTTTCGTTTTTGGCCAGCTTTTATTGCTGATTAATAAACTATATTATTAAACAGATTAAAAAAATAAGTAATGGGAACATAATTAACAAAATTAATAAAATACTGCCAGACATATTAACTAAAGTTAATATAAAATATGTTTTATCTTTGAATTCACGTTGTTTCTTCATTTTTTTTCTTTCATTTGTATGAATCTATGAACAAAACTCAATATGTTATTCAAATTTTCGAAACATTTAAATACTGTTGTATTTCAGTACTTTTGTGCTTCGATAAATTGAAAAATTTTGGACTTTTCTTTAAAGTTTTATTATATACTTATAGATACAGATTGACTCATTATTTTCATAATAAATCAATAAATATTTTCATTAAAATTAACCGGATTATGTTTAGTTTGCTTATATTTCAAAGCGCATAATACTAAAATTGTAGCAGAAACGAAACATGCAATAATATTCATCGAGTATAGAAGCTGAATAGTAATAACGGGATTCGTTATGCAAACCAAAGGCCGTGTGCATCGGTAACATTACAATTATGCGTACAAAATTGAATATTGCAGAAGTTTACAATAAAATGAACAATTGTATTAAAGCTGCATGTAATAGTACGGTTTCCCATTGTGGCGCCGCATCGATACACGGAAATTCAATTATTTGCAACAAATATATAAAACTTATGTGCAAGTTAATTGTATCTCCCCCCTGCAAATGCTGCAACATGCACACAAAAACAAGGCAGAGCCGGGAAATTCGAATTTAGCAAAAGTTTCTCACCCAAAAATATTGAACAGCGCTCGCATAAATCATATTCAATTCTATTCCGCTTTGTGTCCGCCTCAATTAATTTATTTATTACAGAAAACCCGTGAAATAACAGTCGAACAAACAAAACAGATACAAACCAAAAAAAATATGCATACGCTCTGAATACGTAAATATGGGTGTACATATAAATTTCGGAAACGTTTCGTGTATTTGCTGGATTTTTGTTTGTTATTAGTATTTTTTTCGCGTTTTATTATTCGCTTACTTTCAGCCGAATTGTTTATCGGGCGATGCATATTTCAATTTGCATTTGCCCGCATTCTAATTCCATTTGATGTACGCACACGGTGCTGTCATGTAATTTTGATGTCGTCGAAATTAATTACAAAATGTTACATCGGCGCTTTGTTCTAGTTTACGCTGAAACTATTATTAGGTATCGCGAATTAATAAAATCCGGATTCGAGATGTGATTGTATGTGATGTACGTACATTATGTAACAGGCTTGTTGCAATGTGGATATTCTCTTGATAGATGTTTGGCTATTAAAGCGTTGTGCCCGGCAGAGCTTAGGGAAATCTCTGGACTGGACTAGAATTGTGCTCGATTTTCTCATTGAAAACTTAATTTCAGGGAATTCTTGTAACAATTAATATATTACAGTAGACTTGCTTTACTTAAACATTTAAATTAACTAAATTTTTCCCGATTGTGTATCGTATCTTTTCCCTGAATTCCGTTTAATTTTATGAATTTTCTGAATATAAGTACCACTTCTGTGTTCTCTGAATCCTTCTTTGAAGGTGCTGTTTTAAAAATTCTCATTCTCATTTACTTCCTAAGAATGAACTTCTAAAATTCTCCTTCTTTTTTTAAATCTGTTGTATAAGTTTAATTCCTCTTGACTTTCAGAATCAAGAAATCTTGTTATTTTATCCTTTCCCATGGGTTTAATAATTTCTTTAAATTAAATATTATTTTTTAAATTTCAATTTAATATCAAAACGTAATTTAAATTATCTTCATCACTGCTTTCAACATTTTGGGCCGCACTTTTTGACATCGTCAATAAAAAGTGGACTTAGGTCACTTTCAAAATTAGGATTTTCAGTATTTATATTATTTTGAAAATATACGTGATATAACATTTTCTAATGTGCTAAGTATATTTCAATACCGATTTATTTTTTTGACAGTTCAGCATAAATTATAAATGTCACAAGTGCCAACTTGATAAAAGCTGAAAATGGACTTAAGCCACTTTCAAAATAAACGGCTCATATACATTTATTTAATATCTAAGTTTGTTTACTTTTAAATAGTTAAATCTTATTTTGTTTGCAATTTTGGGTGAAATGACCAGTTAAATACCAGAAGAGATACATATGTGGCATTATATGATTTTTAACTTTCACAAGGGTAGTTTTGCAACAATTGCTAATAAAAACTTGATAAAATTGTATCTGTTTGATTTTAATGTAGTTTTCTTCAAGATTACTTTCCGGTTTTCCTAATATAATAAGAAAAGTACGGTTTCGAAACAAATATCAAGAAAAATATGAATCTGTTTTCAAAAACGAGTAGATTACTGGACAGATTATCATAATGTAATTCTAGTTTGTATGTGTATCTACTACTAAATATAGGTATTATATTCTAAACGAAATATGGATATCATCATGTTATTCGTGATAAACCACTAGGTTCTAATAATACCTTTTAGGCACTTTGATTGAAACCTTTGGATAATTTGTATGATCAAATTGATGGTTTCGTTGCAGCCCATAATTGAATATGTCCATACCGGTTTCAAAATTACCTTGTATTGTAATATTTTGTTCTTCACCGATAATTTCGACCTAATAACCAGTACAGTTTTCTAAACTTTATTATCAATTGTTCACTTTTATTCTGAATTTGGTCTTTTCAGGCACTGTTTTTGAAGCTATTAATAATAATAATAATAGAATTTTATTGGCCAATTGGCCATTTATTTCGAAAATATTCTAATTATTATAGAGTTTAAATGTACTAACAAAAAATTGATAATTAATGTTTTATAATTATATTAGTTTTCTCTTTTTTTCTAAGAGAATAAATATCGTAAATCAATTATAAGAATGTGTATATAGGATAAATGTAATTTTAAAGGAAATAAATGTATATAATGGGATCGTTGGATTGTAAGAAAACTGTTTTCATGAAAAAAGGTAACTTAACTCTTTTCTGTCCGTATATTGGGAAAACCCTTAGGATACTCAGCGAAGTGAATAATCTTAATCTTAAAAGGAAGTCAATCCTATTGAGATGCAGCCTTGAGGAGTGAGCGAGCGCTTAATCCGTCTTTAGTTGAAATATAATTATTCATATTCCCCGATCAATAATATTTAAGAATGTTCACACATCTTATATTTATATTTATTTAATAATTAGTTATTTGTTTCATTGAAAAGTATACTGAATTTTTATAATAATCATTTTCGATTCAATTGATTTACTTCACAAATTTATAATATTTTAAATAATTATTGAAGAATTTGTAATTTCTCAATTTTTGTATATAATTCTAAATCATCTAAAAACTGAAGGATTTTAAAACTGAAAAGTCTAAAGAAAAAGAAAAAAAAATGAAATCTGAAACTTACTTCTGAATTTAATTATATTTTTTTAAATTTTTGTTTTTGTTTTTTCAATATTTGTTATCTGTTCTGTTTTTACATGTTTCAAGGAATGAGTATTAAGGGTAAAATGTTCGCTATTAGCAAAATATATATGAGTTTAATACAAATTTATATTTTTGCTTATGTTTAAATTACAAAAAGCATATGCTTTTCGTTTAAATGCAGAATTTTCTTATTTGAAGCAGCTTTGCGGTTTTTACTGAAAAAAGTTAATAAGTTTCGCTGCAGAAAACAATTTCTTTATATACGTATATAATTTTAAAAAAAACAACTGCAAAATCCTTGGCGTTGTGCATTAGGCATAAATACACCTGGAATAAGGGGATTTGTTGGTTGCAAGTTGTACATTTTCCGCGTATTATTTTTTCTCTATTTATTTTAACAGCGAGTATTGTGGTTGGAAACTTTTCGCCCGGCGCAGTTTCGGAAAACTTCTTTAAAATCTGAAGTAGCTTTTACAATAATGAGGGTAATACACAATGGGAACCAGAAAAAGAAAACGAGCGATTTCGTTGGGGCTGCAATAAATGATTTGCAACAAATCAAATCGGTCTATAAATTAAATTTTTATTTTCCCGTGTTCCTAAAGAATTCCGTTCTGGTTTTCATATATTTTTTTTTCTAATGTTATTTTTCGTCGGTCGGTCTCCATTTTCGAACTTTTCTTCGCCGAAGTATCAGTATTGCGGCTATATAAAGTCACCCCTTCGAACGCTGCGTGGGTGGAACGGAGAGGGAAAACGCGCCCGATAAGAATCTGGACTTTATTTATGCCCTGCTCGCATGATCAACGACAATGAACCATTCGACATGAACTACTTATTGCTTAAACGTGCCATAGATGTTTTTTAGGCAGCAAAATAAAAGCCGCCGTGTGTATGCATAACCATTTCGTTGCAATATCGTCTAAAAATATCGATCCCCTTGCACATATAGACATAATAATAACCATCATCGTTTACTTGCATATTAGTTTACAGCATATTCAATATTTTCCTCCCGCACATTTAGCATAATTTTATGCAGAAAGTGGTACTCAATTGAAATGTTATGTAAAAAAATATCAATATGCTTATCAAGTTATTATAAACACAGTGGTTTATAATTTATTCTTTATCACATTATTTACATTTGTAGTTAGTTTAGCAATATAATGTATAGTAATATGTTCCTAGTTTTGAAGTTGAAATATTTCAAAGTTCAAACAATTATTTTTATTTCATTCTGATGAAATATTGATAAGAATATTGAAAATGTGGATTTATTAATTTGAATAGAACTGTCTGTGTAAGACACGCAGCGTACAGTGTTGTCACTGTTTACCAATATCCATAATCTAAGAAAATGTTCGCGATAATGAATGTCGGGAACTTGGTATAGTCGGGATAGCGGATGTCGGGAATTTGGTATAGCCGGGATAACAGTTGTCGGGAATTTGATATAATCGGGAATTCGATGCAGTCGGGCTAACGGATGTCGGGATTTTGGTACAGTCGGGCTAATGGATGTCGGGCTAATGAGCATCGGGCAAATGATTGACGGGAAGTCTAATGTCTGGAATTTGAGCGGGACCGATTACATTTATGTAACACGTATATTTTGTTATACTGTAAAAGTACTAAAACGAATGTCGAGATAACGAATATTGGGAATTTGATGTAGTCGGGGTAACGGATGTCGGTAATTTGGTATAGTCGGGATAGCAGATGTCGGGAATTTGACACAGTCGGGCTAATGAGTGTCGGGCAAATGATTGACAGGAAGTCTAATTTCGGGACTTTGAGCGGGACCTGAAAAAGAGTACCTTGAAGCTTAAAAACAAATTTTTAAATTATAACTAAATGACAGATAGTACTGTATACCAGTATACACGTTTTAAATACTGATTTTTTAGCTTTAAGTTGGTTGTTCAAAAATTAATTTCTCACTCATACTTTTCGAGATATAAGCAAAAATGTAAAGACACTGCTCTTTCAAAGCTTAAAACAACTTTTCTTCAAGTTTACATATAACTTTAACCCTAGTATTAATTAATTTCAGTATAAAAATAACAGTAATGCGTTGCATAATAAGGATTACTGAAGGTTTATCCGCGACGTAATGTACGTAATAAGACGCATTTCCTCGTTTCGCATGGCGAATGTAACGTAGGAAAATAGTTTAGTGTCCCAATAAAATTCTCTGGCATGTAACGCTAAGTACAAAGTTGCGACTCTTGCGTCCCTAATTTTGTTTTAATATTGTAACAAAGTTTTCCTTTAAACCTTATCAAAAGAGGGCTTTTAACAAAATTAATAACGATGCCGGTGTATATACATATTTATGTAACATTCTTTCCGCGATGTTGCATCCATCCAGCGGCGTGCAAAGCCCGGAACTTCTTCAGTGATGCGGGAATTGCGCCAAGAGTTGCCGTGGTTGTGGAACTGGGGTTGAGTCCTTCAATCTATCGTGGCATCTGCTCCATTTATTATTATTATTCGTAAATATGCACATGTTAAGAGTTTAATAAGTGACACTCTTTGTGAACATTTTTATGCTTGAATAAATGAGGTGATGACGTGTCTTCATTTATTTGCTAATGTCTAGACGCATTTTTAATAATGATTCATTACTGCGCTCTCGGAGATGAATCGAAAGCTTCACAAATGTGCTCATTTTATTTATATAAACATGTAATTGATCGAGGATTTTCTGTTGATTATACATAAATTATAAATCAGTGATCGAAAAACTAAGAACAGAACTGCCAATTTACAGAAAAGTTGCAAATTGAAAACACATGATTTTAATTATGTTATGATTATTGACCTGCTTTCATTTTATTCCTGTACTGTTTTTACTTTTACTGAATTTTCAGAGAACCTATTAATATATAAATTAATATCCAATTAAATTTAATAATAATAAATGTAATATTGTTTTTATTCCAAAAAAGAGTGATATAATTTATTTATTAAATCATTTTTGTTGTAGTATTTTATTGAATACATAATTTCAGTATATAATTGAGAAAAATTGAAAATTACTGAATTTGTCACTTAAATTCTCTATTTTTTTTTCGTTTCCTCATATTATATATTTAAATTATCAAAATAGATAAATCTATATTACTTTTTTCACTGAAATTCAGTTTGTTTTGAAATTTTCAAACCGAACTAAAGTGAAACCGCACTATGAGAAGTAGTTTGTAAATAATTCTGTTCAAACCGGACTAAAGTGAAACCGCATTATGAGAAGTATTGATGTAATCTGTAAATAATTCTTACATTCTTTCTGTAATAATTATATAGAGTAATATTTATTTGCATGTAATATATAAATCTCTTAAATTGTTGTGTAACATATGATTTCGATTAACCAGGAATTCGGTGCAATTGGGTAGAAAAGTAGTAATAGACTTTCGATTGAATGCTGTCATAATGATGTATTTATGTGCGATCTAAATTTAAGTAAAAATTGTTATTCATCACATCTGACGCAATGGCGCATGGAATCTGTAATTCACAAGGTTGTGAGTGATTCTTGGTTCAGTTTTTGTGTTTATACTGAAGCGAACGGTTGTAGTGGATTTCCAATTGGGACCACCGATCAAAAGGTAATGCGAACATCTGCGAATCATGGACTAACTTATATATAACACGATTCATATACTGTACAAGTCGTTAAGAAATATAATCGCATTTTTTTTTACGCGTTTCAATAATTTCCCACAAAAGCCCTATTGATAAAATGGAATCGCTTTTCGATACTTCTTATTAGTGATTCAGGCAGCGCCTCTCATTGTGATCCGAATAATTCCCACCCAGTTGTAGTATTCTCACGTATATAAGATAACAGAGACCGGCTATAACCTACTGCATTTAATTTTACTTTTAGTTTATATCTTCTGCTTTTGTTTGTCTTTTACTGAGATTTTTACTTCGTCTTTACTGAGTCTGCAAAAACTTAATACTGTAATTACATATTTAAAAATAATAATTATTAAATTAAAACAATGTTTATGTGCAAATAGTATGGGTATTGAGTCGCTCTATTTTAAGGAATTAGTGAAACATAGATTTCAATTAATTCAAGCAATTTGTTGAAATAGCAGAGTTTAAAGGATTTGCCCCATACATAGGGCAGAATGTCAAATATTGTGATTGATAGAAACCACTTTATTAAAACTCGGAATGTGACGATTTCCGAAAAAAACGGGAAATAATAAAGTGGTGTATAATAACAGATTAAGTGGAATCCAAAGAGAGGTGCGTGCTCTGGCCCTATTGACTCTACTTTTTAAACTGTATTTGGAGCAAACTCCAAACAAGCTTTGGGGGATTTGCATGTAGGGTCAGAAGCAACGTGAAGCATGTAAAATGTATAAAAATAAATCTCATCCCTATTTATGCATACATACACAAACATTACACGGTTAAAACAAATCAGGTTTCATTGTATAAACAATTTATGAAAAATTTGATACTTGATTAATAATTATCAATATAATTAGCAATTTTGCAAAAATATGTTTTTGTGTTATTTTTGCTCTACATCTACAAATCTTGGGTCATGGATTCGACAAAATATAACACAGGATTTTGTAGTCCTAATAATAACGGTTATCAAGGGATTAGTTGTCAATGGGAAAAGGTTCCTAACAAGTGTCTGCAACTACGTGATGATTTACTGAATGTCCGAATGGACAGATTGTAAATATCGTTACATAAAGAAAGCTTTATACACAAGTAATTATAAATATATAAAAAAAAGTATAACAACAATCATTTAAACCTTTTAAAAGCATAACCTATTTCTCAAATACAAAAAATAATCTAAAATATTTATAATGATTTCAAATCGACTGTTAAAAGTGAAGAAAAATATAGTTGGACACCGAAATTTTCTTGATTTTCAGGAAGTTTTCGTTTAATATTTGATTATTATCATTGAAAAATATTAATGTAATTATTGTTAAGATATCAAGTAATTTCCTTCTAATTTTTGTAAATTTTTTATTTAATCACGAGATTTCATATTTTTTTTGATAAATAAAAATAATTTAAAACAAATTAATTTGTTAAATTAATGGTTCTGTAAAATTTATAGGTGAAAAATAGTATTTACCAAAAAAAAAACATTAGATTATTTTGAAATATTCATAACATTTCAAGTATCTTTTCTTAGAATAGAATTCTAACTGTAAATAAACATTTTTACTGAAATTTAATTATTTCTAAGTTCTCTTGCCAAAATCAATACTTGCTACTCACACAATCCGCTGGCAACTTCCATCAATTGTGTTTATTTTGAAAATAATCGAATATTTCAGTAAAATATGTATTTTCTTGAAAATAATTTAACTTCCAATAATACTATTTATTTTGTAAAGAATCGAATATTTGAATAAAACATGTACATTTCTTGATAATAATTTCTTTATAAATAAACTTAATTAATTCCTTATACGGCTTTTCGCTTTGCGGCCAAGTTTCGTGGAACGTCGTAAAGCGAGGTATCGGTGTATTTGTAATTATTTGTACTTGTCCTTGAAATAAAATAAATAATAATGTTTTATGTACATAACATACATAATTATTTATATAATTTGTAATAATCTTACATAAAAATTAGTCAATTTTCGATCACATCGATTTCTTACATAACATAAATTCTATTGTTCAAATAATACGATTGTGATCTAATAATCGAATATAGGATGACATTATTTGATATTGTTTATAGGCGAGGCGATTCATTAAATATGACTAACATGAACTTTACGATCCGTTAAATTTGCATCACTTGATTTCAATCAAGTATAGTTTATAACCAATACTTTTGTCAACTAAAATTTGACCTTATGTACATTTCACTTCATTTATATAAAGTTAAAAATGTAATTCATTTTGGCTGTAAATGTAAAATTTGTTGGTCTTTCAATAACTAAACCAATAATAGTCAATAAATAATAAATCTAATCGTTTTAGTGTACAGTAAATCAGAAAAAAGAAGGAATTTTTATTTCGATAAATATTTGGAATCCTATGAGATTGAGGCACTCGGATGTTGTAAGATTTATGGTGGATTTTGCGGGAAAGTTGTGCGTAGCTCGCAACTATGGAAGAGAAATTGCTTTCGGCTCAAATGATTCCAGTGTTGGAAGTTTTCGGTGCGTGATTATTGGAATAAACCTCATTTTTCTCCGTTTCCTCTAATATTCTCTACCGAAATATAACAAGTTTTATAAATAACTAGGAGAATAAATAAGCGCACTTAGAGTTTCCATACTGCGTATTTCAATTTGTTTATACAGTAGAAGTAAATTGTTGCACGTCTAAATATGTGTGTATATAAACACTATTGTTATTTATACCTTCAGTTAGTTTGCGTTCATTACGTAAACAGCAATGTTGATTTGCCCGTAATAGAAATGGATGCCTAGTTGATATTTTTTTTGAAGCGAGGCGCAAATTAATTGTTTGCCAGGTAAATGCCCAGATTAGGGCACATAAATACACTAATTACCGTATTGACTAAACTTGCCCCCCTTCGATTACGCAACCATGAATTGTGTCGCATCGCA